>CM074722.1:29283975-29823290 GCA_037306005.1 Rhinophrynus dorsalis
CTAATGCAGTGTTAAATTACCGGAGGCACTAACCGCTTTGCCATTTAAATCACCTCAAACTGAATATGGATCGTTAAACTGTAATAGCCTCTGAAAAAGTGATAGTATCAGTTTCAACATAAATGAAAATGTCTAATCAAAATTACAGAAAAAGCGATGAACAGTCTAAGAGATAATGCCGGAACATTGGCCTGTTCACTACGTATCAGCTGAGAAATCTGGGGCATTGCTCCAAGAGAATAACCGGATATAAATAATAGCTATATCTCTGAGTATTCCTGATTGGTACAGTGGATAGAGACTGATCAATATAAAATGCCGGGGCTTATCAGATGTATTAGAGTTACTCGCTAAACTGTCCTTTGCTAATACCTGTCTGGAGTAGCAAAGTAAATCACTGAATATACAAATGCCAGGGCATATTCAACTTGCCTAAATGAGTAACTGGGCTCAAAACTGCCGTAGTATGTCTGGCTTGTCAAAGTAAAACACTAATCTAACAGGTATTAAGTGATTTACAAATGCTGGGACATCTCCAGGTTGCCTGTATTGATCACTGGGCTCAAGGTCTGCAGGGGATTGTCCTGCTTGCATCAAGTGATTTACAAATGTCAGGGCATATCTGGCTTGCCTGAATAAATCACTGGGCTCAAAACTGCTGAGGCATGTCCAGCTTGCCCAAGTAAACCACTATGATCACAAGTATTAAGCGATTCACCAATGCTGAGGCATATCCTACTTGTCTCAGTAGCTTGCTAAGCTCATAAATGCCAGGGCATGTTCAGCTTGACTGAGTAGATCGCTAAGCTGATAAATGCCGGGGAATGTCCGACTTGACTGAGTAGATCACTAAGCTGATAAATGCCGGGGAATGTCTGACTTAACTGAGTAGATCGCTAAACTGATAAATGCCGGGGCATGTCCGACTTGAATGAGTAAATCACTAAGCTGATAAATGCCGGGGCATGTCCGACTTAACTGAGTAAATCACTAAACTGATAAATGCCGGGGAATGTCCAACTTGACTGAGTAGATCGCTAAGCTGATAAATGCCGGGGAATGTCCGACTTGACTGAGTAGATCGCTAAACTGATAAATGCCGGGGAATGTCCGACTTGACTGAGTAGATCGCTAAACTGATAAATGGCGGGGCATGTCCAACTTTATTGTGTAGATCGCTAAGCTGATAAATGCCGGGGAATGTCCGACTTGACTGAGTAGATCGCTAAACTGATAAATGCCGGGGAATGTCCGACTTGACTGAGTAGATCGCTAAGCTGATAAATGCCAGGGAATATCTGACTTGACTGAGTAGATCGCTAAGCTGATAAATGTCGGGGAATGTCCGACTTGACTGAGTAGATCGCTAAACTGATAAATGCCGGGGAATGTCTGACTTGACTGAGTAGATCGCTAAACTGATAAATGCCGGGGCATGTCCGACTTGACTGAGTAGATCGCTAAACTGATAAATGGCAGGGAATGTCCAACTTTATTGTGTAGATCGCTAAGCTGATAAATGCCGGGGAATGTCCGACTTGACTGAGTAGACCGCTAAGCTGATAAATGCCGGGGAATATCTGACTTGACTGAGTAGATTGCTAAGCTGATAAATGTCGGGGAATATCTGACTTGACTGAGTAGATCGCTAAGCTGATAAATGTCGGGGAATGTCCGACTTGATTGAGTAGATCGCTAAACTGATAAATGGCGGGGCATGTCCAACTTTATTGTGTAGATCGCTAAGCTGATAAATGCCGGGGAATGTCCGACTTGACTGAGTAGATCGCTAAGCTGATAAATGCCGGGGAATGTCCGACTTGACTGAGTAGATCGCTAAGCTGATAAATGTCGGGGAATGTCCGACTTGACTGAGTAGATCGCTAAGCTGATAAATGCCGGGGAATGTCTGACTTGACTGAGTAGATCGCTAAGCTGATAAATGTTGGGGAATGTCCGACTTGACTGAGTAGATCGCTAAGCTTATAAATGGCGGGGAATATCTGACTTGACTGAGTAGATCGCTAAGCTGATAAATGCCGGGGAATGTCCGACTTGACTGAGTAGATCGCTAAGCTGATAAATGCCGGGGAATGTCTGACTTGACTGAGTAGATCGCTAAACTGATAAATGCCGGGGAATGTCTGACTTGACTGAGTAGATCGCTAAACTGATAAATGCCGGGGCATGTCCGACTTGACTGAGTAGATCGCTAAACTGATAAATGGCGGGGAATGTCCAACTTTATTGTGTAGATCGCTAAGCTGATAAATGCCGGGGAATGTCCGACTTGACTGAGTAGACCGCTAAGCTGATAAATGCCGGGGAATATCTGACTTGACTGAGTAGATCGCTAAGCTGATAAATGCCGGGGAATATCTGACTTGACTGAGTAGATCGCTAAGCTGATAAATGCCGGGGAATGTCTGACTTAACTGAGTAGATCGCTAAACTGATAAATGCCGGGGCATGTCCGACTTGAATGAGTAAATCACTAAGCTGATAAATGCCGGGGCATGTCCGACTTAACTGAGTAAATCACTAAACTGATAAATGCAGGGGAATGTCCGACTTGACTGAGTAGATCGCTAAGCTGATAAATGCCGGGGAATGTCCGACTTGACTGAGTAGATCGCTAAACTGATAAATGCCGGGGAATGTCCGACTTGACTGAGTAGATCGCTAAACTGATAAATGGCGGGGCATGTCCAACTTTATTGTGTAGATCGCTAAGCTGATAAATGCCGGGGAATGTCCGACTTGACTGAGTAGATCGCTAAACTGATAAATGCCGGGGAATGTCCGACTTGACTGAGTAGATCGCTAAGCTGATAAATGCCAGGGAATATCTGACTTGACTGAGTAGATCGCTAAGCTGATAAATGTCGGGGAATGTCCGACTTGACTGAGTAGATCGCTAAACTGATAAATGCCGGGGAATGTCTGACTTGACTGAGTAGATCGCTAAACTGATAAATGCCGGGGCATGTCCGACTTGACTGAGTAGATCGCTAAACTGATAAATGGCGGGGAATGTCCAACTTTATTGTGTAGATCGCTAAGCTGATAAATGCCGGGGAATGTCCGACTTGACTGAGTAGACCGCTAAGCTGATAAATGCCGGGGAATATCTGACTTGACTGAGTAGATCGCTAAGCTGATAAATGCCGGGGAATATCTGACTTGACTGAGTAGATCGCTAAGCTGATAAATGTCGGGGAATGTCCGACTTGACTGAGTAGATCGCTAAACTGATAAATGGCGGGGCATGTCCAACTTTATTGTGTAGATCGCTAAGCTGATAAATGCCGGGGAATGTCCGACTTGACTGAGTAGATCGCTAAGCTGATAAATGCCGGGGAATGTCCGACTTGACTGAGTAGATCGCTAAGCTGATAAATGTCGGGGAATGTCCGACTTGACTGAGTAGATCGCTAAGCTGATAAATGCCGGGGAATGTCTGACTTGACTGAGTAGATCGCTAAGCTGATAAATGTTGGGGAATGTCCGACTTGACTGAGTAGATCGCTAAGCTTATAAATGCCGGGGAATATCTGACTTGACTGAGTAGATCGCTAAGCTGATAAATGCCGGGGAATATCTGACTTGACTGAGTAGATCGCTAAGCTTATAAATGCCGGGGAATATCTGACTTGACTGAGTAGATCGCTAAGTTGATAAATGCCGGGGAATGTCCGACTTGACTGAGTAGATCGCTAAGCTGATAAATGCCGGGGAATGTCTGACTTGACTGAGTAGATCGCTAAGCTGATAAATGCCGGGGAATGTCCGACTTTACTGAGTAGATCGCTAAGCTGATAAATGCCGGGGAATGTCCGATTTGACTGAGTAGATCGCTAACCTGATAAATGCCAGGGAATGTCCGACTTGACTGAGTAGATCGCTAAGCTGATATATGCCGGGGAATTACTGAGTAGATCGCTAAGCTGGTAAATGCCGGGGAATGTCCGACTTGACTGAGTAGATCGCTAAGCTGATAAATGCCGGAGAATGTCTGACTTTACTGAGTAGATCGCTAAGCTGATAAATGCCGGAGAATGTCTGACTTTACTGAGTAGATCGCTAAGCTGATAAATGCCGGGGAATATCTGAGTTGACTGAGTAGATCGCTAAGCTGATAAATGCCGGAGAATGTCTGATTTGCTAAAAGAGATCACAAAGTTGATAAATAAATACTGAGAGATATTAATTGGACTAGTCACTAAACAGAATTAAGAGGATTTATTATAACAAGAAATAAATAGATAAAAGCCAGGAAAGCAGCACTTTCCACTTTCAGACTGATGCGCGTTTCGCAGCAGCTTCCTCACTAAGGGACTAATTGTGAGTAAATTGTACTATATAATATAATGTACTGTATAATATATTATACTATATTATAGTATTCATTGTCCATGTGGCAAATATTATATTAGAAGAAGGAAGAAAACATTAAAAAGTGATTCCTAGAACATATAAACAGTACATATTAAACATCCACTTGGCAAACATTATTTAAAATACCACAAGATACAGACTAGCTAGATACTCTACTAACATACCAAATACATGTTGGAGATGCATGTTCCACCCTGGCATGATGTTCCATATATGGTGGACATGGCCCATTATTGTATTCTTGTGGACAGACATTATCACATATATCAGCACCTCTCTGAATAGCTCAATACCTTTCTACTCACCACATCCTGCCTCAATGTAAACCTCCTATCTGGTCCTGTTTACCCATTTTACTCATTGCAGCAAAATCACTCATCCCGTTGCATTGGAAGACATCGGTCTGACCTTCTACTACCCAA
This sequence comes from Rhinophrynus dorsalis, assembly GCA_037306005.1. Lineage (NCBI taxonomy): Eukaryota > Metazoa > Chordata > Amphibia > Anura > Rhinophrynidae > Rhinophrynus > Rhinophrynus dorsalis. The sequence continues at coordinate 29,288,796 of CM074722.1, forward strand.
TGGCTCACCATTGTTCATTCTTATTTACTGATGGAAAAATGTTGGGCCATGAATACCAACAATCTCCCTCTTTAATATCAAAAATGGGACTTATGACTGGACAAGCGCATTTTGCACACTCCATAGACCCTTGCATTGAGCGTGGATACCATACATTCTTTTATCATTTGTAACTGTGGCCTTAATTACACTTCTTTACCATCATTTTCTTTCAACTCCGTATCTACTAACCTGGAAAGTGGCCATGGGTGGGGAGCGTGGCAGAGAGCCTTCTCCCACCGCCCCTTTTTTAATCTCTCTAGTTCTCTGTTACTGCACTCTACCCTCTTCTCAATACTCGATGATAGATCCCGACTTACTGACCGCTGGTCCAGATAACACTTCAGTTCCTGTACAGGGTATCCTTTTAAATGGTCGCAGTTGAAATATTGTGCAGCTGCACGTCGCAATCACCATGTTGCCTTGATGAATAGGGTGACATGAGAATCACGCCCTGCATATAAGCTGTGATTCTCATGTCGCCCCCTTAAATGCTGACTCAAATTGTCAGCAAACATTTGGAACAAAAGACTAAAAATCCTGCATATATTTGTTCCATATGTAGCTTAACCCTTTGAGTGCCACACAAATTAATTATATTGCACACCAGGAGATGACAGGCAGTCCACTGGCCATCTAACAGTCCATTGTAATGATTATATTATACAGCAGCAGTACACAGAGGGATTTAAAGATGGCTGGATCCAGAGTCAGGTATGCTGACAATTTGATGTGGCATTTAAAGGGGCAACATGAGAATCTTGCTCTTATATGCAGGGCCAGATTCTCAATGTAGCCCTTTTCATCCAGGCAACATGTTGATTGCGGAGTGCAGCAGCACAATATTTCAGCTGCGACCTTTTAAAAGTGAACCCCTGTACATTACACAACAGCATCTACTGTAATAATGTTTTAACAATTTGTTATGCTAAGATCTCATACATGTGTTTAACCTGTATATTCACATCCTGTTATATTCTCTATGCAACGCTTTGTTGATTTAACTGATGTATTTATTTGTTATCAAAAATTTTTTTGAAAATTAAAAAAAAACCAAAAACACAAGATAATAAAAACACAATATTAACCCCTCTCGGACATATTCCTTTTTTTCGTTTGGTACGAGATAGATTCAAAACACTATGTTAAAAAGAATCATATTGGATATACAAATTAAACACATTTCAACCGAGTGGTCTGAATGACAAATTAGACATTTACACCTATATTTTATAAGTTATATAGGTTAGACTTAAATATAAGTATGATTTATCACGGTTTACTCTATTTTAAACTTATATCATGTAGATATCATCAATATTATATACATAAAACTACCGACACTAGTAGAATTAACCTAAAAGGTGCTTTGAGGATTTCTGACCAGATTGATATGTTACAGTCTTCATAAAGCAAAGAGGTGATTTGTTAATTAGTGCTCTGATTAATTAATTAAATATGTTCAACTTGTTCTCCAGTAGAATCATATGAAATAACATGTGACCCATATCCTATATAATAATTCGCTAAGTTGTGTGTAACGCCCGACATGCACAGTAGACACTGCTGCGCGTGTGGCAGTCATGCGCAGTACAGACTGCCCGCGCCGCGTATCAGCAGTTGCGCGGGCAGTCTCTACTGCGCGTGACTGCCCCGCGACCGGCTGCCAGAGGCACTGTGGCCCGTGTAACGGGCTGTTCAACTAGTGTATATATATATATATATATGTGTATATATATGTTTTTTTTCCAGTTTTTATGCGTTGGGGATTTATTTATTTGGAGATTTGTTTATTTAGCTCCTGTTTATTAATAAATAGACCCGTTCTTCTAGTCTGCTTTTACATTATTGGAGAGACACAGTAACCTGTTCAGCTTATACTGGCTCCCTCATTGTGTCCATAGTATCAAGCTATACACAACAGCATTTCACTATAAAGTTGGGAGGAGAGGAACCGTGTCTCATAGTTGAATCCTCCTCAGCTATGATAACAACACTGGAATGTGACCTGCTGTGGCTTTTAGTGTTAAAAGGTATAGTACAACTACTCGTTAAATGTATTTTATCACTTTTTTTTTCTTTTTTTAAGTACATCTTTACTACCACCGTTTGTCCATGCACTTCTCCTAGTCCTACTCCTTTCCCCTTACCCCTGCTACTACCACGTTTGGTAGACATATGATAGTCATGTAGTATTGATGATTATATCCAATATACAGTTTCATAATATAAAATATGTCAAACTACTAGCCTTTAACATAATTTTATGTCTTTGTTTTAAAAAAGACATACTGTTATTTTGATAGGATATTTATACTAATAGGTTCCTAGTTACATAGTAAGTTAGGTCGAAAAAAGACACAAGTCCATCAAGTTCAACCTTTGCCTAATAACCCAGTGACATGAGAATTTTATAGCTTTCCTGTTACTAAATAAGTTGTTTTTGGCCAAAAGCCCAAAAAGCTTGTCTGCCCCATTAAGGCACCCCAGATTTAGCAGGTTCCTCTCTGCCTCAAATCTGTGGACACATGTTGAGGCAGATAGGGACTTGTCTAAATCTGAGGTGCCTCAATGTATGAAGTAGAAGGAGAGGAATTAGGTATACAACTTTTATTTTTTAAGCCCATTTCAGGGGTTACGTAAATGGGTTGTGTGTACCTAATTGGCTTGAGCTGGAAAAGTTGCATTCTTATATGAACTATTGTGTACCTAGACACTTGTACAAGCACATAGGAGCAAGTGCTCAGATTGTGTGCTATAATGTGAATGCGTACTGTGAGCTACTCACACGTATTACATATTCCTCTCAGTAACTACTTGACCTTTATTACATGTGATAGCTACAAAGCGATACATATTTCCCAGTAATGGAGGATGACTGTCTATCTATCTATCTATCTATCTATCTATCTATCTATCTATCTCATATCATATCTATCTATCTAATATAAAAGGCAAGAATGTTTGTCTGATGCAGTCATGCCCAGCAGAGACTGCCTGAATGGGGAGCATTCTGTGCATTCGGGCAGTCTCTACTGAGCATGACTGCATAGCGTGTGCCGCCAGTGAAGCGGTGGCAGTACACAGAACAGGACCGGCCTCTTTACCTCACCAGACCTCGGCCTTTTACACTAGTATCTATCTGTCTATCTATCTATCTATCTATCTATCTATCTATCTATCTATCTATCATATATCTATCTATCTATCTATCTATCTATCTATCTATCTATCTGTCTATCTATCTATCTATCTATCTATCTATCTATCTATCATATATCTATCTATCTATCTATCTATCTATCTATCATATATCTATCTATCTATCTATCTATCTATCTATCTATCTATCTATCTATCATCTATCTATCTATCTATCTATCTATCTATCTATCTATCTATCTAATCTATCTCTCCAGCAGTTTTTGCACTACAATGCCTATCATTATCCCAATAGCCAGCTAAGGATGATGGGAGTTGTAGTACAATAACAGCTGTAATGCCACTGTAGCTTACCTCTGATGTAAACGCAAACATAAGTTCCAAATTCATAGTGAATAACAACTATTCAAAGAAGTAATTCACTTCGCTATAATAACCAGCTAAATATGTTGCAGGTACTTGGGTAGCAGCAATGGGTTAATTACAGAGGAGTAGTATATGTCTAAATGGTGTAATGGGAATTGCTTTGCTGCGAATCGCAATTTGCCCAAAAGAGAAGAGTTGAGGGCAGCAACACAAAGGATTCACAAGCCAAGTGGAGCCACTCTCTTGTTTCCACGGTAACGGGTCCTTTCTCCCCACCTCAGCACAGATGATTTATGCATGTTCAAGGTTTCTATATCAAAACACAGAAAACTGACAGCAGAGGTGGACAGTTTGGTTTTGTACTTGGTGTACGGCAAAACAATGGCGCTGCTTGGCCTCTGTTCTCTGTTTTGCTAGGGATGCATTGTCTGAAACAAGAGATATGGCACGATCTTAGACTATGTATAATTTCACTAAATGAGTGCTTGTGTGAATCTACAGATTTCTTAACTCTTTGAGTGCCAGAGGGGTACACATTGCTTTGCAATGCGTTGCATACCCCTCTGGCACTCAAAGGGTTAATATATTCTAAAACTCAGCTTTACCAGGTTGCGCCATCTAAAGGCTGTTTAAAAGAAAAGTGGAGGCGTTCCGGGGTAAACCATTTGCACTATAGGAGAGGACTAAACATTCCCATTGATTTAAATTGAGATTATAAGCCCTTGAATGCTAAAGAGGTTTCCAATGCTTAAAATGCCCATTTAAAGGGATAGTAATGTTTCATAATAAAAGCAGCTCTAATTAATCATCATAGTATCTGGACTTTGGAGAGTGTTATTTCAGTTCTGTCAGAGTTGTAGTTTAGGAGTAATTCAATGACAAAGTGTCCCCCTCCCACCCCTTTTACTGATATAACACTGCTCAGCCAGATCAGAAGGGAGGTGCCCAGGTAGACTGCAGAGAGGGACAATCTTCAATTAAGATAAGGGAAAAACCTGAAAAACTTGTGAAGGGGGCAGGGATTTCATTGTTCTCATAGGAAGAATATTGTCCCCTGCTGTTATCTGTCTGGTCTATGGACTGCATTCCACATCTGAGAAGAGATGACTTACACTAGGTAAAAGGGGCGGGAGGAGAAACTTTGCTTGTGAATATCTCTTAAACCATAAAGGTTTGAGAGATAAGACTTATATCGTTCTTCATGTTTTTTTAATGCCTACAAAATAAAATAAAGATAAAATGAAGTATTACTATCCCTTTAAAGGGATAGCAATGTTTCACAAAAACAGCAGCTCCAAGTAATCTTCATAGTATTTGGGCCATAAAGAGTGTTATTTCAGTACTGTCAGAGTTGTAGTTCAAGAGTAATTGAATGATAAAGTATGTCCTGTCCCTTTTACCTAGTGTAAACCACCTCCTGTCAGATATGGACTCTGGTCTCTTGACCGGACAGGTCACAGCAAGGGACAATCTTCTTACTGTGATCATAAGGAAAACTCTGCCCCCCCCTGACAGGATTTTTATGTTTTTCCCCTTATACTCACTGATTGTCCATCCGGACAGTCTTGCTGCTCTGAGGTGAGCAGTGTTACATCAGTAAAAGGGGCAAGAGGGAGATACTTTATAACTCTGTCATGGTTTGCAAGCAAGACAAGAGTCAGACAGTATAGTGAAATTCACTTTTATTAGAAACATAAAAATTAATAATAATAACTAAAATAGCAAATCTCCGGATGGAGCAGTGGGTAACCAAAGAGGCAGGGACTCTATCAGAAACAGGAGGATGCCTCCAAGTTCCCAGACTGCAGAGACTAGGCTGAAGCCAATGGTAGTCTCATACGCCAGATCGGAATCGCGTAGACCCAAACGATCTCCCCTAAGGATGGTAACTGTGGAGAAGACTGACTCACACCTGCAGTCAGGAAGGAGAAGGCCATCTCCTGAAAGGGAAGGCAACAGGGGAGACTACTGACTCATGCCTGCAGTCAATAAAGGTAGAGTCCGCAAGAGCCACAGGTCTGCACCAGTTGGGATGTCCACTAATCAGGAGGCAACACAGAGAGTGTATCTGGACAGAGCCCCAGGTCAGCACCAGGTTGGATAGTCAGACAAGCCAGGGTCATACACGGAGTGGGTAGTCAGCCAGAGCCACAGGTCTGCACCAGTTAGGATGTCTACTACTCAAGAGGCAACACAGAGAGTAGCTGGAGAGAGCCCCAGGTCAGCACCAGGTTGGATAGTCAGACAAGCCAGGGTCATACATGGAGAGGGTAGTCAGCCAGAGCCACAGGTCTGCACCAGACTGGATGTCCACTACTCAAGAGGCAACACAGAGAGAAGCTGGACAGAGCCCGAGGTCAGCACTAGGTTGGATAGTCAGACAAGCCAGAGTCATACACGGAGCAGGTAGTCAACCAGAGCCACAGGTCTGCATCAGACTGGATGTCCAAACAGATAGGCAGAGCACAGAGAAGAGTCAGACAGAGCCACAGGTCAGCACCAGGGTGGATGGTCAGACAAGCCAGGGTCATACACAGGATACAGGATACAAGTGAAATACAACTGCACTGGACATCAATGTAAGGATATCTGGATGGAAATACAGATCCCTTTAAATACCAAGAGCCAGGAAGTAGATAGGAGGAGACAGAACAAAGCCCACTGTATAAGATAGATGCCTGCGTCAAACTCCTGAACCACCAGTGCATCATCTTGAGCCTCCGAATCGCCTAGCCATAGGACACGGGTGGCCGCTACTGACGCCAAGCGCGCCCAGACCCAGTCCCAGAAGTGATGAGCGGGATGATGCCGAAGTGTCAATTGCAGCTATACAACACCAGTGCCAGCCAAAAAGGCCGTGCTGGATATAGGTAAGCTGTGACAAACTCTGACAGTATTGAAATAACACTCTACATGGCCTCAAATACTATGAAGATTAATTGGAGCTGCTTTTATTGTGAAACATTACTATCCCTTTAAATCAATGGATTTTTGGGGATTTTTTAGATCTCCTCTATAGTGCAAGTGGCTTGCCCAAGAACTCATCCGCTTTCATTTAGATCATACATAATAAGGGTAGCTGGGAACCTTCAAAATGAGCCAGTACTGAAATATTAACCCTTAAAGGAATAGTGACCTTTTATTTTAACTTTATTCCGTAAAATTGCCTATACATGTTTGTTTTTTCTTTGTTTTTGTTTTTTTTTTTTAATAAATCTTCACCTTTTATTCTGTTTTTGTTACACTGTTATGTTCCTGAAAGTGAGCTCCTTGGGGCTGTTTCTGGAGAGTTTGCTGTCAAGGATTGCATACCAGCCAATTGTCCCTGTTTTACAGGAATAGTCCCAGATTTAGGATGTGTGCCCATTTTTCTTTTGTCCATTGGCCTGGGGGTGCCACATATGTATCCAACTCATTGTATGCAATGCGTTGGATACCTCTGGCACTCAGAGGGCTACAAATTGAATCTAAGCTCTAATAATCTTGATACCCACTCAAGAGAACTGAATTATAAAATCATATCAGGTTGGTATAGAACTCCCTTACAACTAGCAACATTGAATCCCTCTGCCTCCTCCGTATACTGGAGATGCCAGCAGGCAGGAGGTTCCCTTTGGTGTAAATGCCTCTCTATTAGTGTTGAGCGAGCATGCTCGGCCGATGCTCGGATCGGCTCGAGCATCGCTCTGCTCGGCACATGGCGGTACTCGTACGAGTACCGCATGTGCTCGCCCGCCATGTTCGGGTCTCCTCCCCGCACGTTTTGCGGCTGCTGCGCAGCCAATAAACGTGCAGGGAGGCTCTGACATCGGTGTAATGCCAGCAGCCATGTTGGCTGCTGGCATTACACTGATTGGCTGGCCAGAACCCGTGGTCAGGTGCTGTATAGCACCTGACCATCGAGTTCGGCTCAGTCTGAGCCAGGGAGAGCTGAGGATAGGAAGGGAAAGGCAGTGTAGGGAGGAAAAAAACAAAAATTGTGAAAAAAAAAGAACCAAAAGTCCTTTTTAGGACTACTGTGTGTGGGGGCAGCAGGTTATTTGGTGTGGGGGGAAAAAAACAAAACAAAAAAAAAATATATATATATTCTGTTTAGTGTGCAAAGTTGCAGATTAGAGCACATTCTGTTTAGTGTGCACAGTTGCAGATTAGAGCACATTCTGTTTAGTGTGCAAAGTTGCAGATTAGAGCACATTCTGTTTAGTGTGCAAAGTTGCAGATTAGAGCACATTCTGTTTAGTGTGCAAAGTTGCAGATTAGAGCACATTCTGTTAAGTCTTCAAACTAAAATATCAAAGTCACGTATTCCATTCAGTGTGCGTCGCCGCAGTTTAGCAGCACATTCTGAGTACTGTGCAGAGTTGCAGAATAGGAAGAAATACTGTTAAGTCTTCAAACTAAAATATCAAAGTCACATATTCCATTCAGTGTGCTTCGCCGCAGTTTAGCAGCACATTCTGTGTACTGTGCAGAGTTGCAGAATAGGAAGAAATACTGTTAAGTCTTCAAACTAAAATATCAAAGTCACATATTCCATTCAGTGTGCTTCGCCGCAGTTTAGCAGCACATTCTGTGTACTGTGCAGAGTTGCAGAATAGGAAGAAATACTGTTAAGTCTTCAAACTAAAATATCAATGTCACATATTCCATTCAGTGTGCTTCGCCGCAGTGTAGCAGCACATTCTGTGTACTGTGCAGAGTTGCAGAATAGGAAGAAATACTGTTAAGTCTTCAAACTAAAATATCAAAGTCACATATTCCATTCAGTGTGCTTCGCCGCAGTTTAGCAGCACATTCTGTGTACTGTGCAGAGTTGCAGAATAGGAAGAAATACTGTTAAGTCTTCAAACTAAAATATCAAAGTCACATATTCCATTCAGTGTGCTTCGCCGCAGTGTAGCAGCACATTCTGTGTACTGTGCAGAGTTGCAGAATAGGAAGAAATACTGTTAAGTCTTCAAACTAAAATATCAAAGTCACATATTCCATTCAGTGTGCTTCGCCGCAGTTTAGCAGCCTATTCTGTGTACTGTGCAGAGTTGCAGAATAGGAAGAAATACTGTTAAGTCTTCAAACTAAAATATCAAAGTCACATATTCCATTCAGTGTGCTTCGCCGCAGTGTAGCAGCACATTCTGTGTACTGTGCAGAGTTGCAGAATAGGAAGAAATACTGTTAAGTCTTCAAACTAAAATATCAAAGTCACATATTCCATTCAGTGTGCTTCGCCGCAGTGTAGCAGCACATTCTGTGTACTGTGCAGAGTTGCAGAATAGGAAGAAATACTGTTAAGTCTTCAAACTAAAATATCAAAGTCACATATTCCATTCAGTGTCTTTCACCGCCGTTTAACAGCCTATTCTGTGTACTCTGCAGAGTTGCAGAATTATAAGAAATACTGTTAAGTTTTCAAACTCAAATATTAAAGTCACATATTCCATTCAGTGTGTTTCAACGCCGTTTAACAGCCTATTCTGTGTACTCTGCAGAGTTGCAGAATAGTAAGAAATACTGTTAATTTTTCAAACTCAAATATTAAAGTCACTTATTCCATTCAGTGTGTGTCACCGCAGTTTAGCAGCCTATTCTGTGTACTCTGCAGAGTTGCAGAATAGTAAGAAATACTGTTAATTTTTCAAACTCAAATATTAAAGTCACTTATTCCATTCAGTGTGTGTCACCGCAGTTTAGCAGCCTATTCTGTGTACTCTGCAGAGTTGCAGAATAGTAAGAAATACTGTTAAGTTTTCAAACTCATATATATTAAAGTCATATATATCGTGTAAGATGAAGAAGGCGGGTAAAAAGGGACGGGGAAGTGGACGTGATCCTGAAAGTTCAGGGCGCGGGTCAGGACGCGGAGAAACTGTGCCTGGTGCCAGAGCACAAGAAAGAAAGACATCCACCATACCTAGCTTCATGTCTGATTTCACAGGGCGTCGCAGGACATCACTCTCGAGGTCCGACCAGTGCGAACAGGTGGTCGGTTGGATGACAGCTGATACTGCTTCCAGTCGGTTAAGCACCACCCTGTCTTCCACCAAGTCCACTCTCAGTAGCCAAGAGTCTGGTCAACATAATCCTCACTCTGATCATCCTTCCTCCCACCATACACGGTCTGGTCAAAGAAGTGATCCCACACTGGGATATAGTGAGGAGCTCGTCTCATCACCAATCCTTCATTTGACCCTCTCTCCAAGCACGCTTGCAGAGGAACATGACATCTTGTGCCCTGATTCACAACCTCTAGAGGCTACCCAATCACAAGAAGATGACAGATGTGAACGGCATTTAAGGTCAAAGGAAGTAGTGGATGATGATGATGATGATGATGAGACACAGTTGCCATTAAATCAACCACTATTTCCGTCTCAAGACCTTGTTGAGGAGAATGTTATACAGTTGTCAATGACTGAGTATGTGGTGGGATCAAGACTTGAGGAGGATGATCAGAGTGAGGAAGTGGAGGAGGACTTGGTGGACGATGAGGTGACTGACCCCACCTGGGAAGGTGTAGAGCCGAGCGATGACAGCAGTCCTGAGGGTGAGCCATCTGCAGCACCGCAACAGGCTGGAAGAGGCAGTGGTGTGGCTACAGAAAGAAGGCGGACCGCACCAAACCGGCCCGCAAATGTTCCACGGAGCACCCCCTTGCGTAAATCTACCTTGCCAAGGGGTAGGTGTTCCGCGGTATGGCGTTTTTTTAAGGAAAGTGCGGACGACAAAAGAATTGTAGTTTGCAACCTGTGCCACACCAGAATGAGCCGAGGCATGAACACTAGAAACCTCACCACCACCAGCATGATCCGACACATGGCATCCAAGCACCGTAGTAAGTGGGAGGAACGCCTGGATCGCCCATCTGTGTCTGCAGGCCACACCACTGCCTCCTCTTCCCCTGTTTTCGGTGCCGGCCAATCGCCTGTCGAAGGCGCAGGCCCGCATACCTCCCGCCCTGCACCTGTAGCATCTGAAGCACCATCAGCGACCACATCCACTTCCCTGTCCCAGCACAGCGTCCAAATGTCGTTACCCCAGGCATTTGAGCGCAAGAGAAAGTACCCAGCCACCCACCCACAGGCCATAGCACTAACCTCACACCTTTCAAAATTACTGGCCATCGAAATGCTGCCATTTAGGCTTGTGGACACTGAGTCCTTCCGCAGCCTGATGGCAGCAGCTGTCCCTCGGTACGCGGTCCCCAGCCGCCACTACTTTTCCCGGTGTGCCATCCCCGCATTACACCACCATGTGTCCCGTAACATCACCCGTGCCCTGACCAACGCAGTTACTGGGAAGGTCCACTTAACGACTGACACATGGACAAGTGCTTGTGGCCAGGGACGCTACATTTCCCTGACGGCACACTGGGTGAATGTCGTGGAGGCTGGGAGCGACTCGGACCCTGGGATGGCACGGGTGCTACCCACGCCGAGGATTGCGGGCCCTACCTCCATCAGGGTTTCCACCAGCACCTACGTTATTGGCTCCTCCTCCTCCGTTTCCACCTCCGAATTCTCTACACACACCGCCACTCCCCCATCAGCCAGTAGCTGGAAGCAGTGTAGCACTGCAGTGGGGAAGCGTCAACAGGCCGTGCTGAAGCTGATCTGCCTTGGGGACAAACAGCACACGGCCTCAGAGCTGTTGCAGGGGATTAGTCACCAGACCGAGCAGTGGCTCTCGCCACTCAACCTGCAAGCAGGCATGGTTGTGTGTGATAATGGGCGTAACTTGGTGGCGGCTTTGGAGCTCGGCAAGCTCACACACGTACCATGCCTAGCGCATGTATTTAATTTAGTGGTGCAGCGATTTCTAAAAACCTACCCCAATGTGCATGATCTCTTGACCAAGGTGCGCCGCGTGTGTGCACATTTCCGTAAGTCATCTACAGCTTCGGCCGGCCTGTTGAAGCTGCAGCAGCGCTTACAATTGCCAGCTCACCGGCTGCTGTGTGACGTGAGCACGCGCTGGAACTCCACCTTCCACATGTTGGCCCGGCTTTGTGAGCAGCAGAGGGCAGTAGTGGAGTACCAGCTGTTACACGGTCGTCGCCTCTCCGTTCAACTTCCTGTAATCAGAAGTGAGGAGTGGGAATGGATGTCAGACCTCTGCGAGGTTTTACGCAATTTTGAGGAATCGACACAGATGGTGAGCGGCGATAACGCTATTATCAGTGTAACCATCCCACTTCTGTGTCTACTGAAACGCTCGCTGCTCACAATTAAAACCGACGCTTTGCATGTGGAAGAGGTGGAAATGGGGGAGGAAGAGCTTACACAAGGTGATAGCCAGAGCACCCTCACTTCGTCTTCTCAGCGACAATTGGAGGAGGCGGAGGAGGAGGAGGAGGAGGAGGAGGAGGAGGAAGACACGGTTGCCTCCGCTACAGAGGGTAGCCATGGAACTTTAGTTCCATCTCTTCAGCGTGGGTGGGCAGAAGAGGAGGAAGAGGATGAGGATATTGAGAGTCAGCCTCCTGGTGAGGACAGCGAAATCTTGACTGTTGGTACTCTGGCACACATGGCTGACTTTATGTTAGGCTGCCTTTCCCGTGACCCACGCGTTGTACGCATTTTAGACAACACGGATTACTGGGTGTTCACCCTTCTGGACCCCCGCTACAAAGAGAATTTCTCATCTCTCATTCCTCCGGTGGAGAGGACAAGCAAAATGGTGCAATACCAGAAGGTTCTTGTTGAAAAATTGCTCCAAAATTTTCCATCTGACAACGCTGGCGGCAGAGTACGTGCTACCTTGGCCAACCGAGAAGGGGAGAAAAGGGGAGCACACAGCAGTTCCGACAAAGGCAGGGCAACACTCTCCAAGGCGTGGGACACCTTCATGACACCCCGCCAGCACCCTCACCCTGATGCGCAGCCTAGTGTCACAAGGAGGGAAAAGTTTTGGAAGATGGTGAAGGAGTACGTAGCAGACCGTGTCAGCGTCCTCAATGATCCCTCTGTGCCTTACAACTACTGGGTGTCCAAGCTGGACACGTGGTATGAACTGGCACTCTACGCCTTGGAGGTGCTGGCCTGCCCTGCCGCCAGCGTTCTGTCTGAGCGGGTATTTAGTGCTGCTGGTGGCATCATAACAGATAAGCGTATCCGCCTTTCCACCGACAATGCTGATAGGTTGACACTTATAAAAATGAACAAGGCCTGGATTTCCCCTGACTTCTCCACTCCACTGGAGGAAAGCCCCGGGGGAACATAAACTCACTTTATATATGTTATTTACAATGATGGGAATACTCTGTATTCCCATTCACCCCTTCCACCCCAAAAACGGGTATATGGTTGACTCTTAATGTTCTCATCCTCCTCCTCCTCTTCCATATGCCCTGGGATATAATTTTTATATAGGGCCAGCTCACCAGCGTGCCCTGGGATATAATTTTTATATAGGGCCAGCTCACCAGCGGGCCCTGTGATATAATTTTTATATAGGGCCAGCTCACCAGCGGGCCCTGTTTGACAATTTTTATATAGGTCAGCTCACCAGCGGGCCTTCTCATATAATGTTTTATTGGGTCAGCTCTCTAGCGGGCCCTCTCATATAATGTTTTATAGCGTCAGCTCACTAGCGGGCCTTCGCATATAATGTTTAGGATGGTCAGCTCTGCAGCAGACCCTCACCCATAATGTTTTAGATGGTCAGCTCAGCGCACGTTTCCCTCTTAATCATGGCCTCAGTTCTGAAAATCAAGGAAATTTTTGGGAGAATTTGCCTCTGCGCACGTTTCCCTCTTAATCATGGCCTCAGTTCTGAAAATCAAGGAAATTTTTGGGATAATTTGCCTCTGCGCACGTTTCCCTCTTAATCATGGCCTCAGTTCTGAAAATCAAGGAAATTTTTGGGAGAATTTGCCTCTGCGCACGTTTCCCTCTTAATCATGGCCTCAGTTCTGAAAATCAAGGAAATTTTTGGGATAATTTGCCTCTGCGCACGTTTCCCTCTTAATCATGGCCTCACTTCAGAAAATCGATGAAATTTTTGGGAGAATTTGCAGATGATATACAAGTAAATATACAGCAAATACTGTTTGGTAACAATTTTTCGCCTAAAGTCGTTTTTATTTTCCTTTTTGTGTGTTTTACGGTCAGTCTGTAAAAATGGCGTACTATGGGCGAAAGATCGTTCCCAGCAGCGATGTTGGAGTCCAAGGTGCATCCAGACATCCTCCCTATGCTGTCCCTGAACCATTTCTGTAGTGTTTCCATCTTTTTCTGCCCTTTTCCTATGGACCAGGCACCCTCCCCTCATCAGAGCAGGGGGTGCCTGGTGTAATGCTCGAGTCCTCCCATTGACTTCAATGGGGCTCGGGTGCTCGGCCGAGCACTCGAGCCTCAGGGGGTGCTCGGTCAGAGCACCCGAACATCCGAGCATTGGGGTGCTCGCTCATCACTACTCTCTATACTACCCTATTGGGAAGAGATTATAGCAACGATAAACTCTGTTCTTGACGTCTCCCTCCCTACAGACCCTCAGTTATGCTTATGCACAGATAAACATTGTGTTCAACCATCTGCCGCCTCGGACACTCCAGGGCCTTTTGGTGGCCCTGGAGGACTGAATTTGGACATCCCTGGTTTAGTGTAGTAGGTTCTTTTGGGGAAAATCATTAAGTTGTAGCACTAGATGATCAGGGCTTCTTACTCTGATTTTCTGCAACAAATGGCACATATTTAGAATATGGAATCAGTCATTTGTTTCAGATCATGTACAAAGTAACACTATACTATCTCACCTGAGTGGCTGACCTTTTTCCTTTGGGCCCTACTAAGAATGTTCAAATTTGCCAGCAAAGCTACAATGGGGTTAGCCTCCAAAGCCAGTGGCTGCAGTTCAGGGTACACGCTAGAGCAACCCTAATCCACAAGTTACCAACGGTGCATGTTTCCAGGATAACCTTGCTAGTGCACAGATAGGGTCATTAAAGTGACTGAGGCACACATTTCTTCACCTGTGCTCAAACTGAGATATCTCAGAATAGCTTCTGAGGATCGTGGTTGGCTATCCCTGCTTTAGAGCGTGATTTCTGTACTGCATAATGGCACACTCTGAGTCATTAAGACTATAAATGAGCATAACATTTTTTAATGAAAAAATATATATAGTAGGGTTTTTCCTGTTGAGTAAAATAAGGGTACTCTCACTGCTGAGAGATGCAAAGTCCCCCCCTCCAGCCCCTTTAAACACATCAGCACTCTAGCTGACAGACTGAGATCCTGGTCCTGGGAATGGACGGCTCTTCTACCGAAGGCAAAGTTTCTCCCTCCCTCCCTGAAGTCAGCTTTGTATTGACTGCAGGGGAAGTCAGTCGTACGACAGGCCTGCGGCTCTGCAGCTGAGCCAAGATCCCATTAGTGACAAAGAATTATTTCACTGAAACGGTCTTCTACATGTGCTTGGTTTGTGCATTGTTTTCAAGCACATGTAGACGACCGTTTCAGTGAAATAATTATGTCACTAACGCGATCGCGGCTCTGCTGCAGAGCCGCATGATGACTGTCAGACCGATTATCCCAGCAGTCATCACAAGGCTGACTTCAGGGAAGGGGGAGGGAGGGGGGAACTTTGCCTTCGGTTATCTCTCAAAAAGGTTTGGGAGATGAACCTGGAGGCTATTAAATTATTTTACAAATATGTACAATATGGGGGATAGTAATAATAAAGTATTACTATCCCTTTAAAGTAGAAGTAACACTTTAAAATTATGGGTCATTTTGAAAGCGCTTTCAAAATCTCCTATATGTTATGTAAACCATTCTTTATGTATTCACTGGTTTATGCACTGTAGCCAGAACCTCCTGGCAGGAAATGGTGGTCGGGAGGGGGAGTGGAAGGTTACTATCTGACACAACAGACTGTGCCAGCTAGTACTAACTAATTTGCATATACTGAAAAATAAATAAAGCTATATATCTTGTAAACTGATATATATATATATTATATATGATTTTGAAAGAAAGCTCTTTCATGAACATCCATGTCCTTATAAACTGTTAGGTCCACTTTAACCCCTTAACGACCCTTGGCGGTCATAGTACGTCAAGGGTCGATTTGACTTAACGACCGATGACGTACTATGGCCGTCATCGAGTTCCGGGCTCCCCCTGCGGCTACACGCCGTTCGGGGAGTCCGGAACCCAACGGAGCAATAAAAAAAAATTGCTCCGTGGTCGTCAAGTCACTTCCGCTTCCGGATTCCCCGGTCGTTAAGGGGTTAAGCATGCACAGGACCATTCAACTCACAAAAACTTTTCTTTTTTTTTGTACAGAAATGGTTTCTAAGGCTGATGTACTAAGAAAATGTGTCAAATGAGCATACCTGGGCAAAGCCGGATTTATAATTAGGCAGAGTAGGTATCTGCCTACAGGCGCACCCCACAGAGGGGCACCTGTCACTGGGATCATGTTGTGTGTGTTTAGTCACCTCCCCTGCCCGGCGCAGTGTTGACAGGTCTGTCACTTCTTCTGCACAGACCTGTAGCTGCTAAGCTCATTCGTTGTCTCTTTAGTAATACAGAGTTGTAGTTCAAGAGCCAGTGAATGATAAAGTATCCCCCCCGTCCCTTTTACTGATGTAACACTGCTCACCTCAGAGCAGCAAGACTGTCCGGATGGATCACAGAGAGGGACGATCTTCAGTGAGCATAAGGAAAAACCTGAAAACCTGTCAAGGGGGTGGGGTTTTCCTTATGATCACAGTAAGAAGATTGTCCCTTGCTGTGACCTGTCCAGTCAAGTGACCAGATTCCACATCTGAGGTGAGCAGTGTTACACTAGGTAAAAGGGGAGGGAGATGGATACTTTATCATTCAATTACTCTTGTACTACAACTGACAGTATTGATATAACACTCTCTGTGGCCCAAATACTATGAAGATTAATTGGAGCTGCTTTTAGTTTAAAACATTATTATCCCTTTAATTAGCATTCAATAGGTTAAAAGCCCATATAAATTTACAAGAATTGTCATTTGTCCCCTACAGTGAACTGGATTTCCCCAGGAAACTCTGGCACATTTAAACATTTACCCTTTGAGTGCCAGAGTGCTTTGCAATGTTTTGCTTATCCCTCTGGCACTCAAAGGGTTAAAATAAGAGTTTATAGATGAAAATATCCTCCCGAACAGATAGAGGTTCACAAACCACTGTAAGTGATTATTCTAAGAATTTGACAAGACTGCAGAGAGACACATTTTTTTTTCTGATGTATTTCTGTGAAGTGTGATATTTTTAGTGACATGATTTTTTTATGAAAACTGTCAAAACTTTATTTACAGTTGTCAGTCCTTGGAAAAAGTAATACTCTGCATCTCCTGCTTTCACTATAGCAAGCTAAGGATGGTGGCATTGTAGTGTAATTGTAACAGCTTACTTCATATCCTGGGCCTCTTCAGCTGACGCTGAAATTGTATGGCTCGAAATGACGCTTCAGCATCATCCCACGTATAGTTCTGGGCATTGGTTCTGGGCGCGCTTGGCATCTGTAGTGGCCACCCATGTCCTCTGGCTAAGCGGTTCGGCGGCTCTAGATGAAGCAGGATGGGTGCAGGAGTTTAAACGGATAGTAACACTTCGTTTTAACTTTATTTTATTTTGTAGGCATTAAAAACACATGAAGAATGATATGTCTTATCTCTCAAACCTTTATGTTTTAAGAGATATTCACAAGCAAAGTTTCCCCTCCCGCCCCTTTTTCCTAGTGTAAGCCATCTCTTCTCAGATGTGGAATGCAGTCCATAGACCAGACAGATAACAGAAGGGGACAATTTTCTTTGTATGAAAACAATGAAAGCCCTTCCCCCTTTGACAAGTTTTTCAGCTTTTTCCCTTATCTTAATTGAAGATTGTCCCTCTCTGCAGTCTACCTGGACACCTCCCTTCTGATCTGGTTGAACGGGGGGGGGGGTACTTTGTTTGTGAATATCTCTTAAACCATAAAGGTTAGAGAGATAAGACTTATATCATTCTTCATGTTTTTTTAATGCCTACAAAATAAAATAAAGTTAAAGCGAAGTATTACTATTAGTGTTGAGCGAGCATGCTCGGCCGAAGCTCGGTTCGGCTCGAGCATCGCTCTGCTCGGCACATGGCGGTACTCGTACGAGTACCGCATGTGCTCGCCCGCCATGTTCGGGTCTCCTCCCCGCACGTTTCGCGGCTGCTGCGCAGCCAATAAACGTGCAGGGAGGCTCTGACATCAGTGTAATGCCAGCAGCCATGTTGGCTGCTGGCATTACACTGATTGGCTGGCCAGAACCCGTGATCGGGTGCTGTATAGCACCTGACCAGCGAGTTCGGCTCAGTCTTAGCCAGGGAGAGATGAGGATAGGAAGGGAAAGTCAGTGTAGGGAGAAGAAAAGCAAATTTGTAAAAAAAAAGACCCAAAAGTCCTTTTTAGGACTACTGTGTGTGGGGGCAGCAGTTTATTTTGTGTGGGGGGAAAAAAAACAAAAAAAAAAAAACTTCATATATTCTGTTTAGTGTGCAAAGTTGCAGATTAGAGCACATTCTGTTTAGTGTGCAAAGTTGCAGATTAGAGCACATTCTGTTCAGTGTGCAAAGTTGCAGATTAGCAGCACATTCTTTTTAGTGTGCAAAGTTGCAGATTAGAGCACATTCTGTTTAGTGTGCAAAGTTGCAGATTAGAGCACATTCTGTTCAGTGTGCAAAGTTGCAGATTAGCAGCACATTCTTTTTAGTGTGCAAAGTTGCAGATTAGAGCACATTCTGTTTAGTGTGCAAAGTTGCAGATTAGAGCACATTCTGTTTAGTGTGCAAAGTTGCAGATTAGAGCACATTCTGTTAAGTCTTCAAACTGTAAAATATCAAAGTCACATATTCCATTCACTGTGCGTCGCCGCAGTTAAGAAGCAAATTCTGTGTACTGTGCACAGTTTCAGAATAGGAAAAAATTCTGTTAAGTCTTCAAACTGTAAAATATCAAAGTCACATATTCCATTCACTGTGCGTCGCCGCAGTTAAGAAGCAAATTCTGTGTACTGTGCACAGTTTCAGAATAGGAAAAAATTCTGTTAAGTCTTCAAACTGTAAAATATCAAAGTCACATATTCCATTCACTGTGCGTCGCCGCAGTTAAGAAGCAAATTCTGTGTACTGTGCACAGTTTCAGAATAGGAAAAAATTCTGTTAAGTCTTCAAACTGTAAAATATCAAAGTCACATATTCCATTCACTGTGCGTCGCCGCAGTTAAGAAGCAAATTCTGTGTACTGTGCACAGTTTCAGAATAGGAAAAAATTCTGTTAAGTCTTCAAACTAAAATATCAAAGTCACATATTCCATTCACTGTGCATAGCCGCAGTTAAGAAGCAAATTCTGTGTACTGTGCAAAGTTGCAGATTTGCAGCACATATTCCGTGTAATATGAAGAAGGCGGGTAAAAAGGGACGGGGAAGTGGACGTGATCCTGATAGTTCAGGGCGCGGGTCAGGACGCGTAGAAACTGCGCCTGGTGCCAGAGCACAAGACAGAAAGACATCCACCATACCTAGCTTCATGTCTCATTTTACAGGGCGTCGCAGGACATCACTCTCGAGGTCCGACCACTGCGAACAGGTGGTCGGTTGGATGTCAGCTGATACTGCTTCCAGTCGGTTAAGCACCACCCTGTCTTCCACCAAGTCCACTCTCAGTAGCCAAGAGTCTGGTCAACATAATCCTCACTCTGATCATCCTTCCTCCCACCATAGAGGATCTGGTCAAAGAAGTGATCCCACACTGGGATATAGTGAGGAGCTCGTGTCATCACCAATCCTTAATTTGAACCTCTCTCCAAGCACGCTTGCAGAGGAACATGACATCTTGTGCCCTGATTCACAACCTCTAGAGGGTACCCAATCACAAGAAGATGACAGAGGTGAACGGCATTTAAGGTCAAAGGAAGTGGATGATGATGATGATGAGACACAGTTGCCATTACATCAACCACTATTACTGTCTCAAGACCTTGATGAGGAGGATGATATACAGTTGTCAATGACTGAGTATGTGGTGGGATCAAGACATGAGGAGTAGTGTTGAGCGAGCGTGCTCGGCCGATGCTCGGATCGGCTCGAGCATCGCTCTGCTCGGCACATGGCGGTACTCGTCGAGTACCGCCATGTGCTCGCCCGCCGTGTTCGGGTGGCGGGGATCTGTGCCGGAGGAGGCACAGATCTGAAGACGCTCCGCTGGACCACCAGGGACTGGAGGTACGGGGGCATTGAGGAGATGAAGGGGGCATTGCGGAGATGAAGGGGGACAGTGTGGAGATGAAGGGGGACATTGTGGAAGAGGGGCATAGCGGAGATGAAGGGGGACATTGTGGAAGAGGGGCATAGAGTCTATGCCCCTCTTCCACAATGTCCCCCTTCATCTCCGCTATGCCCCTCTTCCACAATGTCCCCCTTCATCTCCTCTATGCCCCTCTTCCACAATGTCCCCCTTCATCTCCGCTATGCCCCTCTTCCACAATGTCCCCCTTCATCTCCTCTATGCCATAGAGGAGATGAAGGGGGACATTGTGGAAGAGGGGCATAGCGGAGATGAAGGGGGACATTGTTGAAGAGGGGCATAGAGGAGATGAAGGGGGACATTGCGGAGATGAAGGGGGACATTGCGGAGATGAAGGGGGGCATTGACCAGGCACCCTCCACTCATCAGAGCAGGGGGTGCCTGGTGTAATGCTCGTGTCGCCCCATTCAATATAATGGGGCTCGGGTGCTCGGCCGAGCACTCGAGCCTCCGGCGGTGCTCGGTCAGAGCACCCGAGCACCCGAGCATCGGGGTGCTCGCTCATCTCTAATGAGGAGGATGATCAGAGTGAGGAAGTGGACGATGAGATGACTGACCCCACCTGGGAAGGTGTAGAGCCGAGCGATGACAGCAGTCCTGAGGGTGAGCCATCTGCAGCACCGCAACAGGCTGGAAGAGGCAGTGGTGTGGCTACAGAAAGAAGGCGGACCGCACCAAACCGGCCCGCAAATGTTCCACGGAGCACCCCCTTGCGTAAATCTCCCTTGCCAAGGGGTAGGTGTTCCGCGGTATGGCGTTTTTTTAAGGAAAGTGCGGACGACAAAAGAATTGTAGTTTGCAACCTGTGCCACACCAGAATGAGCCGAGGCATGAACACTAGAAACCTCACCACCACCAGCATGATCCGACACATGGCATCCAAGCACCGTAATAAGTGGGAGGAACGCCTGGATCGCCCATCTGTGTCTGCAGGCCACACCACTGCCTCCTCTTCCCCTGTTTTCGGTGCCGGCCAATCGCCTGTCGAAGGCGCAGGCCCGCATACCTCCCGCCCTGCACCTGTACCATCTGAAGCACCATCAGCGACCACATCCACTTCCCTGTCCCAGCACAGCGTCCAAATGTCGTTACCCCAGGCATTTGAGCGCAAGCGAAAATACCCAGCCATCCACCCACAGGCCATAGCACTAACCTCACACCTTTCCAAATTACTGGCCATCGAAATGCTGCCATTTAGGCTTGTGGAGACTGAGTCCTTCCGCAGCCTGATGGCAGCAGCTGTCCCTCGGTACGCGGTCCCCAGCCGCCACTACTTTTCCCGGTGTGCCATCCCCGCATTACACCACCATGTGTCCCGTAACATCACCCGTGCCCTGACCAATGCAGTTACTGGGAAGGTCCACTTAACGACTGACACATGGACAAGTGCTTGTGGCCAGGGACGCTACATTTCCCTGACGGCACACTGGGTGAATGTCGTGGAGGCTGGGAGCGACTCGGACCCTGGGATGGCACAGGTGCTACCCACGCCGAGGATTGCGGGCCCTACCTCCATCAGGGTTTCCGCCAGCACCTACGTTATTGGCTCCTCCTCCTCCGTTTCCACCTCCGAATTCTCTGCGCGCAGCGCCACTCACCCATCAGCCGGTAGCTGGAAGCAATGTAGCACTGCAGTGGGGAAGCGTCAACAGGCCGTGCTGAAGCTGATCTGCCTTGGGGACAAACAGCACACGGCCTCAGAGCTGTTGCAGGGGATTAGTCACCAGACCGAGCAATGGCTCTCGCCACTCAACCTGCAACCAGGCATGGTTGTGTGTGATAATGGGCGTAACTTGGTGGCGGCTTTGGAGCTCGGCAAGCTCACACACGTACCATGCCTAGCGCATGTATTTAATTTAGTGGTTCAGCGATTTCTAAAAACCTACCCCAATGTGCATGATCTCTTGACCAAGGTGCGCCGCGTGTGTGCACATTTCCGTAAGTCATCTACAGCTTCAGCCGGCCTGTTGAAGCTGCAGCAGCGCTTACAATTGCCAGCTCACCGGCTGCTGTGTGACGTGAGCACGCGCTGGAACTCCACCTTCCACATGTTGGCCCGGCTTTGTGAGCAGCAGAGGGCAGTAGTGGAGTACCAGCTGTTACACGGTCGTCGCCTCTCCGTTCAACTTCCTGTAATCAGAAGTGAGGAGTGGGAATGGATGTCAGACCTCTGTGAGGTTTTACGCAATATTGAGGAATCGACACAGATGGTGAGCGGCGATAACGCTATTATCAGTGTAACCATCCCACTTCTGTGTCTACTGAAACGCTCGCTGCTCACAATTAAAACTGACGCTTTGCATGTGGAAGAGGTGGAAATGCGGGAGGAAGAGCTTACACAAGGTGATAGCCAGAGCACTCTCACTTCGTCTTCTCAGCGACAATTGGAGGAGGCGGAGGAGGAGGAGGAGGAGGAGGAAGACACGGTTGCCTCCGCTACAGAGGGTAGCCATGGAACTTTAGTTCCATCTCTTCAGCGTGGGTGGGCAGAAGAGGAGGAAGAGGATGAGGAGATTGAGAGTCATCCTCCTGGTGAGGACAGCGAAATCTTGCCTGTTGGTACTCTGGCACACATGGCTGACTTTATGTTAGGCTGCCTTTCCCGTGACCCACGCGTTACACGCATTTTAGACAACACGGATTACTGGGTGTTCACCCTTCTGGACCCCCGCTACAAAGAGAATTTCTCATCTCTCATTCCTCCGGTGGAGAGGACAAGCAAAATGGTGCAATACCAGAAGGTTCTTGTTGAAAAATTGCTCCAAAATTTTCCATCTGACAACGCTGGCGGCAGAGTACGTGCTACCTTGGCCAACCGAGAAGGGGAGAAAAGGGGAGCACACAGCAGTTCCGACAAAGGCAGGGCAACACTCTCCAAGGCGTGGGACACCTTCATGACACCCCGCCAGCACCCTCACCCTGATGCGCAGCCTAGTGTCACAAGGAGGGAAAAGTTTTGGAAGATGGTGAAGGAGTACGTAGCAGACCGTGTCAGCGTCCTCAATGATCCCTCTGTGCCTTACAACTACTGGGTGTCCAAGCTGGACACGTGGTATGAACTGGCACTCTACGCCTTGGAGGTGCTGGCCTGCCCTGCCGCCAGCGTTCTGTCTGAGCGGGTATTTAGTGCTGCTGGTGGCATCATAACAGATAAGCGTATCCGCCTTTCCACCGACAATGCTGATAGGTTGACACTTATAAAAATGAACAAGGCCTGGATTTCCCCTGACTTCTCCACTCCACTGGAGGAAAGCCCCGGGGGAACATAAACTCACTTTAGATATGTTATTTACAATGATGGGAATACTCTGTATTCCCATTCACCCCTTCCACCCAAAAAATGGGTATATGGTTGACTCTCTTCCATATACCCTGGGAAATAATTTTTATATAGGGCCAGCTCACCAGCGGGCCCAGTGATATAATTTTTATATAGGGCCAGCTCACCAGCGGGCCCTGTGATATAATTTTTATATAGGGCCAGCTCACCAGCGGGCGCAGTTTGACAATTTTTGTATAGGTCATCTCACCAGTGGGCCTTCTCATATAATGTTTTATTGGGTCAGCTCTCTAGCGGGCCCTCTCATATAATGTTTTATAGCGTCAGCTCACTAGCGGGCCTTCGCATATAATGTTTAGGATGGTCAGCTCCGCAGCAGACCCTCACCCACAATGTTTTGGATGGTCGGCTCAGCGCACGTTTCCCTCTTAATCATGGCCCCAGTTCAGAAAAATCGAGGAAATTTTTGGGAGAATTTGCGTTTGCGCACGTTTCCCTCTTAATCATGGCCTCAGTTCAGAAAAATCGAGGACATTTTTGGGAGAATTTGCCTTTGCGCACGTTTCCCTCTTAATCATGGCCTCAGTTCAGAAAAATCAAGGAAATTTTTGGGAGAATTTGCCTCTGCGCACATTTCCCTCTTAATCATGGCCTCAGTTCAGAAAAATCGAGGAAATTTTTGGGAGAATTTGCAGATGATATACAAGTAAATATACAGCAAATACTGTTTGGTAACAATTTTTCGCCTAAAGTCGTTTTTATCTTCCTTTTTGTGTGTTTTACGGTCAGTCTGTAAAAATGGCGTGCTACGGGCGAAAGATCGTTCCCAGCAGCGACGTTGGAGTCCAAGATGCATCCAGACATCCTCCCTATGCTGTCCCTGAACCATTTCTGTGGTGTTTCCATCATTTTCTGCCCTTTTCCTATGGACCAGGCACCCTCCCCTCATCAGAGCAGGGGGTGCCTGGTGTAATGCTCGAGTCCTCCCATTGACTTCAATGGGGCTCGGGTGCTTGGCCGAGCACTCGAGCCTCCGGGGGTGCTCGGTCAGAGCACCCGAACACCCGAGCATTGGGGTGCTCGCTCATCACTAATTACTATCCCTTTAATGCATCTCGGCTAGATGTGTCAATTACGGGAGCGAGGCTGCGTATGGGCGCAAGCCTCAACTTTATACAGGAAGGTCTGGTCTGTCTTCTCCTATATACTTCCTGGTTCTTAGTATTTAAGGGAACTGGATTCCTATCCAGTTACCCTTAAATTGTGTCCAGTGCAGTTGTATTTAGCTTGTATCCTGATATTCTGTGTATGACCTTGGCTTGTCTGACCATCCATCCTGGTGCTGACCTGTGGCTCTGTCTGACTCTTCTCTGTGCGCTCCCTGTCTGTTTGGACATCCAGTCTGGTGTAGACCTGTGGCTCTGGCTGACTACCTGCTCCGTGTATGACGCTGGCTTGTCTGACTCTCCAACCTGGTGCTGACCTGGGGCTCTGTCCAGCTACCCTCTCTGTGTTGTCTCCTGATTAGTGGACATCCTATCTGGTGCAGACCTGTGTCTCTGGCTGACTACCCTCTCCGTGTATGACCCTGGCTTGTCTGACTATCCAACCTGGTGCTGACCTGGGGCTCTGTCCAGATACACTCTCTGTGTTGCCTCCTGCCTCCCAACTGGTGCAGACCTGTGGCTCTGGCGGACTCCAGCTGTACTGACTGCAGGCATGAGTCAGTAAATCTCCCTTACTACCATCCTATTGGGAGAGAGTCTGTATTCCTATTTGGCAATTGAGACTAGCAGTGGGCTCCGGCCTAGCCTTAAGCAGTTGTGGTGGACCTGTTTGCGGCTCCTATTTCTGATAGAGTCTCTGGCCTCTCTAGTCATCCTCTGCTGATGATTATTATATTGTATTATTCTTTTCTGCATATATTCTTAAAGGTGATTTTAACTATACTGTCTGACTCTTGTCTTTCCTCGCCAACCGTGACAGTAATAACAGCTGAAGACATGGCGTCTCATCTTCAGAAATGTTTCCAGGGGAGGGAGGTGCAAAGTCATAATCATAACTGGATACTCACTGGATCTGTCTGGAAATTCAGATTTTTAGCTTTAATTACCAGGTATCCTGGGACAGAAGCTGTTTCTTCAGTGGTGGTGAGTTTCCTGAAGACCACTTCTCTTCCTTCCCACCCTGTTCCTCCCACTTTCCTCCCATTATTCCTCCTTCCCACCCTTTTCCTTCCACTTCTCCTCTTTGCCCGTGTTCCTCCCATTATGCTTTATAACACAATTATGATAAGCCCCACCCACTACTTACGTCCCACCCACACCTCCTCCTTCCCACCCGTTCCTCCCATCTCCAACCCGCTTTATAACACAATTACAAGAAAACCTACCTACTATTTAAGCCCCATGCCTTTGTGATGCAAATTACATAATTTACATAGTCCTGGTTGCAGCACATAAACCCTCTCCTGGGGCTCATGAGAATGAAGTTCCCAGGTATGACCATAATATACCCCAGGCCAGTATGCCCAGCCATTGTGTTTATCCGGAGTGTGTGTGGGGGTCAAGTGTAGGGTGGTGCCCCTCTTACCCTCCCAATGGATTCCCAAGGCCAAAAGGCTCCAGGTTGCCTACACATGCTTTAAACAAGGTGTGTCAACATATTGGTCCTCAGGGCCACAAACAAGCCAGGATTTAAGTATTTCTCTGCTTGAGCACAAGTGCCACTAATGTACTCATCTGTGCTTCATCAGGGATATCCTTGAAGGATAACTAATACTTCCTTATCATAACCTCTCCCACTTAAAGGGATAGTAATACTTCATTTTAACTTTATTTTATTTTGTAGGCATTAAAAAAACATGAAGAATGATATAAGTCTTATCTCTCAAACCTTTATGGTTTAAGAGATATTCACAAGCAAAGTTTCCCCTCCCGCCCCTTTTACCTAGTGTAAGCCATCTCTTCTCAGATGTGGAATGCATTCCATAGACCAGACAGATAGCAGCAGGGGACAATCTTCTTCCTATGAGAACAATGAAAGCCCTGCCCCCATGGCATGTTTTTCAGGTTTTTCCCTTATCTTAATTGAAGATTGTCCCTCTCTGAAGTCTACCTGGGCACCTCCCTTCTGCTTTGGCTGAACAGGGGGGGATACTTTGCTTGTTAATATCTCTTAAACCATAAAGGTTTGAGAGATAAAACTTATATCGTTCTTCATGTTTTTTTAATGCCTACAAAATAAAATAAAGATAAAACGAAGTATTACTATTCCTATAACTTGCTATGACTAGAAATCCTAATGTTGCTATGAATTTTTCCTTGCTCCTTGGCTCAACAGATAACAGCTTCAGTTAGTTTTGGATGTCTCACCCATGGAAGCAGACTAGACAGCTGTTAGCATGACCGCAAACTCTGGTCACTGAACCCCCTCTGGTCAGAGTTAAGAAGACTCATAAATTCTGTCTGCATCAGTCTGAAAAACTGCCAGCACCTGTCATGGCTGCCTTCATGGGTATAACATCCATAACATCCAGGTCTGATTGTGAAGTTCTCTCTTGAGCAAAGGTATAAGGACAAAAATGCATAAAGGCCATTAGGATTTTCTGGCCATAATAAGATAAGTGGTAGTTATACGGATGTGTTATTTCTCCTTTAAATCTTAGCTTACCTGCTGCTCTTGAAGACTGAACTTTGACAGCTCTGCTTTATGCAGTGTGTATGAAATAATCTGTAATAACTCTCCGAGCCCACGAGTCTTATTGCTGAATGTGTGTCTTGACGATCCTTCAAATTCACAGACAAGTGTCTTATTAGAGTCGTTTCTGTAATCCACTGTATAATATGTTCTGAAACCATCCTCCTCATAATGTAAAATAGATTAATCTTTCTAGCTTGGAAACTCCCAGGAGTGAGATTCTCCGCACCCAGTGACCTTCTCCAGCTAAAATAGCAAATCAGCTTCAACATAGCATGAGGGGCCCGGGGGCCGCAGAAATTTTCCCAGGGAGTGGTGGGGGTGCAAAGCCATAATATCCTACAGGCCAGATCATCCAGACCCTATGTTTATCCAGGGGTAATCAAGTGTAGGGGGAGCTAGTTCCCTGTGTTAAACCCCCTCCAGGTGCTAATGCATCATAGAGTTGAAATGAAAATTCTGCAAATTCCAATTGATATAAATAATTTTAACCTCTTGAATGCTAGTGAGGTCTCCAATGTATCATGTAGGATTCAAGGAATTAAAAGACCAATTTATATCAGTAGGTATATCCATTTATCCCCCTGTTAGGCCTATTGTTTGCTGAAGAATTTCTAGCTTGGTGATTGGTATATTTTCCAATGTTTGCCACATGTGATTGTGCTTAAAGGGATAGCATTACTTCAAAATTACTATCCCTCATATTGTAGCCCTTAATAAACTGAGTTAAATGACACCAGCGGCATCTCTCAAACCTTTATGGTATAAGAGATAGCCGCTTTCAAAGTTTCCTCTCCCCTGCTGTCAGCGTTCTGGTTACCAAGCACACGTAGAAGACTGTTTCAATGAATCATTTTTCCTTCCATAACAAGATATCGGCTCTGTTTAAAAGCCTCCGCCTGTCCCGGGTCCGGATTCCCCTGCTGGCAGCAGAACGCTGACAGCAGGGGAGAGGAAACTTTGAAAGCGGCTATCTCTTACACCATAAAGGTTTGAGAGATGCCGCTGGTGTCATTTAACTCAGTTTATTAAGGGCTACAATATGAGGGTATCACAGTGCCTGTGATCCTCCTGTCACTCTCGTCTGTGGCATACTCTGATTCGCTTAGTTGGTTTGTTCCGCCCCTGGTGACCTTTTTATACCTGACTATCACAACTGTCAGATGCCCTTTCGTGGTGTTTCTGAGCCAGTCTTGCTGTTGCTGTGTTCCTGTGTCCGAATACCTGTGTACCGACTTTGGCCTGTCCTGACTACGCTCCAGTGTTCCTGATCGTGTTTGACCCGGCTTGTCTGAGAACCTCCTACGTGCTACGACCCGGTCTGGCTGACTTCCTGCTTCGTGATCGACTACGGCCTGTTCCAGAGACCTGCGCGTTCCTGTTGTCGCTGCCGCGACATTCTGACTCCTGCTGTGCTGAGTACTGATGCAGTGTGACCATTACACTCCGGTGTAACCCTTCTCCAGTGCAGAGTTCCTTGCTGATTTGCAGAGCTGTGCTCCTTGTACCGAGCCTCCATACGCTTGCAGAGCTTATTTACCATACCGAGCCTTGGATTGTTAAACATACTCTTTAACCCTTGCAGTGCCGCCTCTCTCTTGCAGAGCCTCCATTCCAGTTATAGAGCCTTTACCTTACTGTGCTACGTCTGCTGAGTTGGCCGCTAGCGTGGACGGCGACTCGTATATACAACTGCAGAGTAGTCAAGTCTTGTCAGTCCGGTTGGGCGCCTTAGGCTCTCGGTATTACATTGGTTACCGGAGGTATCCATTGCGGCTATTGGTTCTGAGAGAAAGCAAGGGGCAGGCTCCAAGCTCTGGCAGGTTCCGAAGGTATACGCCCGTGGGGGCTATTGGCTCGATTTATGCTCACTGTTGGTCTCCGGTTATATGCCCGTGGGGGCTAAACGCCAGCTTTACATCTCAGGCTATTCTCCGGTTACGCCCGTGGGGGCTACATACTCTTGCACTTGCAGTATCAGTTGTCTCATTGGGTACGCCCGTGGGGGCTATATTGGGTCACTGTTCTGCTAAGCTTTTGCTGGTCACTGAACACCTTCTACCCTACCATCGCATGAACTCTGTGTTGTTCACATATTCTCAGTACAGCACTACACCATTTGGGCGTGCCAAACCCCACAGCTGAGACAGACTGATTGTTCTTATCAACCCATTTGTGTCCAGCTTGCTATTATCTGTACTGTTTAGAGTGTGCCTCCTGTTCAGTATAGTGACCTTCTGTGTACAATTGTATTCACTGTGCAATTGTTGCTGTCACCTGTAGGGGGCGATTATTTGCATTTATTTTCATTCAATAAACCCTGTTTTATTTTACCTACTGGTCTGAGTGTCTTAAAAACCGTTACAGAGGGATAGTAATTTTGAAGTAATACTATCCCTTTAAGGAGCCCTATCTGTATAGTTATACCTGGGAACATTCTTCTTTGGAGTACCCGGAGAGGGTTTATGAGCTGGGAATGAGCATGTCTAAATGATGTGAATCTAGTTGTAAAGGGGTGGAACTTAATGGGGTAGGCAGGATTAAGGGGAGAAAAGGTGGGTTTTAACTATACAATGGACAGGAAGTGGGCAGGATACAGTGGGAAGTAGGTGGGATAGACTAGAAGTAGGCAGAGTTAACCAGGAAACTCATCACAGTTACATAGTAACATAGTAAATTAGGTTGAAAAAAGACACAAGTCCATCAAGTTCAACCTTCGCCTCATACCTCAGAACTGAGAATTTTATAGCTTTCCTGCTACCAGTTAAATTAGTCTTTATCAGACCTTCCTGATCTGCCTACTGATAAACAGTATAACTCTGTATGTTCCCTTTTAAAAGAAATGTATCTAATCTTCTCTTAAATGTATCCAATGTATCTGCCATAACTACCTCCCTGGTCAATGAATTCCACAATTTAACAGACCTTACTGTAAAAAAACTCTTCCTCTGCTGAAGTTTAAACCTCCTTTCCTCTAATCTCAAGGGGTGTCCCCTGATCATCTGATCAGGCCTTGGAATAAATAGCTCACCGCAGAGATCCTTGTATTGACCTCTCATATACTTGTACAATGTGATAAGGTCTCCTCTTAGTCGTCTTTTCTCTATAGTAAATAAACCAAGTTTGTCTAGTCGTTCCTCATATGTCAATCCCTCCATTCCCTTGATTAATTTTGTTGCTCTCCGCTGTACCCTCTCTAGTTCTAGTATATCCTTTTTTAGAAACGGTGCTCAACATTGCACTGCATACTCAAGGTGAGGTCTTACCAATGATTTGTATAATGGCAAAATAATGTTATCCACTCTTGCTTCGATACCTCTTTTTATGCAAGACAGGACTTTGTTTGCCTTTGCTACTGCTGTCTGACACTGGTCACTGTTTCCAAGTTTATAGTTGGAGAATCAGCCTCTATCCCCGGAGACATGGTAATTCAGTCTAAAAACCGGAGTCTGAAGGGCAGATTGGGAGATTTCCCAGGGATGTGTATAGCTCAGGTATGTCCCAGGGATATGTATAGCTCAGGTATGTCCCAGGGATGTGTATAGCTCAGGTATGTCCCAGGGATGTGTATAGCTCAGGTATGTCCCAGGGATGTGTATAGCTCAGGTATGTCCCAGGGATATGTATAGCTCAGGTATGTCCCAGGGATGTGTATAGCTCAGGTATGTCCCAGGGATGTGTATAGCTCAGGTATGTCCCAGGGATGTTTATAGCTCAGGTATGTCCCAGGGATATGTATAGCTCAGGTATGTCCCAGGGATGTGTATAGCTCAGGTATGTCCCAGGGATGTGTATAGCTCAGGTATGTCCCAGGGATATGTATAGCTCAGGTATGTCCCAGGGATGTGTATAGCTCAGGTATGTCCCAGGGATGTGTATAGCTCAGGTATGTCCCAGGGATGTGTATAGCTCAGGTATGTCCCAGGGATATGTATAGCTCAGGTATGTCCCAGGGATGTGTATAGCTCAGGTATGTCCCAGGGATGTGTATAGCTCAGGTATGTCCCAGGGATGTGTATAGCTCAGGTATGTCCCAGGGATGTGTATAGCTCAGGTATGTCCCAGGGATATGTATAGCTCAGGTATGTCCCAGGGATGTGTATAGCTCAGGTATGTCCCAGGGATGTGTATAGCTCAGGTATGTCCCAGGGATATGTATAGCTCAGGTATGTCCCAGGGATGTGTATAGCTCAGGTATGTCCCAGGGATATGTATAGCTCAGGTATGTCCCAGGGATGTGTATAGCTCAGGTATGTCCCAGGGATGTGTATAGCTCAGGTATGTCCCAGGGATATGTATAGCTCAGGTATGTCCCAGGGATGTGTATAGCTCAGGTATGTCCCAGGGATGTGTATAGCTCAGGTATGTCCCAGGGATATGTATAGCTCAGGTATGTCCCAGGGATGTGTATAGCTCAGGTATGTCCCAGGGATGTGTATAGCTCAGGTATGTCCCAGGGATGTGTATAGCTCAGGTATGTCCCAGGGATGTGTATAGCTCAGGTATGTCCCAGGGATGTGTATAGCTCAGGTATGTCCCAGGGATATGTATAGCTCAGGTATGTCCCAGGGATATGTATAGCTCAGGTATGTCCCAGGGATGTGTATAGCTCAGGTATGTCCCAGGGATATGTATAGCTCAGGTATGTCCCAGGGATGTGTATAGCTCAGGTATGTCCCAGGGATGTGTATAGCTCAGGTATGTCCCAGGGATATGTATAGCTCAGGTATGTCCCAGGGATGTGTATAGCTCAGGTATGTCCCAGGGATGTGTATAGCTCA
This sequence comes from Rhinophrynus dorsalis, assembly GCA_037306005.1. NCBI lineage: Eukaryota > Metazoa > Chordata > Amphibia > Anura > Rhinophrynidae > Rhinophrynus > Rhinophrynus dorsalis. Next base: position 29,320,432 of record CM074722.1, read on the forward strand.
GGTATGTCCCAGGGATGTGTATAGCTCAGGTATGTCCCAGGGATGTGTATAGCTCAGGTATGTCCCAGGGATGTGTATAGCTCAGGTATGTCCCAGGGATGTGTATAGCTCAGGTATGTCCCAGGGATGTGTATAGCTCAGGTATGTCCCAGGGATGTGTATAGCTCAGGTATGTCCCAGGGATGTGTATAGCTCAGGTATGTCCCAGGGATATGTATAGCTCAGGTATGTCCCAGGGATGTGTATAGCTCAGGTATGTCCCAGGGATGTGTATAGCTCAGGTATGTCCCAGGGATGTGTATAGCTCTGTGGAGTAAGGTCATGCTTTTTACAGTAATGATAGTATAGGATCACTCATGTACTTTATCCCCTTACATGCTGGAAACATCTGTAGAGCTCAATGTTCAAAAAAAAGTAAGTCTGGGAAAAACCATCGGCACCCAAGGGACAAATAAAACTTCCCACTGAATTAAATGGAGCTTTTAATCTCTTAAATAATAGAATGTTCTCCACGTCATTGTAAAGCAGTGTGTTGGAGAACTTTCTAACATTCAGAGGGTTAAAAATCCAATTTAGATCAGTAGGCATTTGGCAAATCTGTGTGTTCCCTAGGGTGCATTTGGTTTGTCCTGGATTTACTCCACTTTCGGGCCAGGGGAGTAAAGAAAGTGAGAACAGTAATGCCAGGATACAGCGTCCAAGGGGGACCATCAGCCCCAGGACCCAGTAGGTTGTAGTTATTCCCCTGGGAGAATATTTTTACATTAGGGCCCCAAAATAATGTTTGCACTGGGACCTTCCAATGACAAGTTACCCTCTGTTTCTGGATCTTTTTCAGTAGAATCCAGCGACACTGTGGGGGATATCCAGTATGGTTCTACCAGGGCTTAAAATGTGAAGTCCTTGCTACTAGCCAGACCTGAAAAGTTACTCACCACTGCAAGCCATAACATACCCACCAGGGCTGGATTTCTACTCGCCAGGGCTAAATTTTCACTCGCCATTGGCTAGTGGCGAGTGGAAATTTTGAGCCCTGGTTCTAGATTGTAGGTATGAAGTGTGGGTCAGGGCAATCGAAAAAAAAAGAGAGAGAGAGACAAGAAAAAATAATAGCGCACTAAGTGTAATATATCGGAAAAAATGAGATAAAATAATATTACAAATGCAATGCAGTGATGTTAAAATAAATGAGTATAGTACAAATATATAAGGGAGTAGTACGTGCTGGGAGCTAAACAAAAACTAAGTGGCCTGGGTATATATAAACCAAAGAACAAAAAATAATGATAGCCTAGACATGTATGAATGAAAACAAACAAAAAAGAAAAAACTAATATAGATGACAATAAAAAGACATGCCCTTACAGGAACAAAGAAATATATCCAGGTAATGTCTAAATAAACTCAATGCAGATAACACAGTACTTGGTGGTACAGATGTACCCTTAGTTGATAAGTTCTTTATGGCCGGCCCGTAGCACAGAGAAGGTCTGGATCTTCCTCGAATGTGGAGTATAATTGGATCTCTCACCTTGAGGGATAATGTTGATCCTCCTATTACTGGATCAGTTCTTGTCGTCTCCTATGAGGTCGAGCAGCACTGCGATGTCCTGCAGTACGTATGTTGATGTTCGTTCAATAGTAACAAAACAGGTATCTCCTAAACATGCAATGTATAGTCCTCGCTTCGATGGACCCTGCATTGCCGTCGATCTGCGATGCTCTGCAATGTGCTGCAGAATTCTTTATGGCAGGTTCATAATGTAGGGAGGGTCTGGCTCTTATTCGAATGTCGAATGTGGCCGGATCTTACTCCTTGAGGGGTAATGTTCGATCCTCCTTCGATGGACTCTGCTTTGCCGTAGATCTAGCAGAGCAGTGCTCCACAATACGCTAGAGTACTGGAAGATGTGTCAATGTCACAGAGTTCGAACTATAGTAACTGTATGTTGAAAAAGTCTTTCCGTGGTGGATTCTAGCACTATAGATAGTGCCGGATGATCGGGCAATAGGTCGACAAATATTGTACCAAGTCAGTATGTCGATATCCAACGCGTTTCGGCGCTACAATGTCGCGCCTTTCTCAAGGATCAAAAAAAGGTTCTAGATTGTACAGGAGGAGGTGATAGAGCTCCTGATGAAAGAACGTGTAGTTCAGAAATGCCTTGAGCTGTCCTTTTAATTGTTTTTAAAAATGAATTTCCAATTTATACATACCAGCGACTCATCTTTCCACTGTTCACTCGGGATATTGATTACAGGTATCTTGGGAGAAGTATACCCTAGGAGGACGAGTTTTGTTGTTCCTAGAAGTCATATTTCCAGCTGTGGATTCTGAAAATCGGAATGAGGATACATGTATGTCATACTCTCCTTTCTTATTATTGAATAGTTCTTTTTGGATACTTTCAAGCACCCTCTTTGTTCTTTTGTATTTGTTAACGTTTTGTTTTGGGCTCTTTTTCTGGAGAAAGTAGTCCAGCAAAGCCTTGGGGGATGTCCATCACAGTTCTAGATTGTACAGGAGGAGACGACAGCAGCATTACAAGGGAGGTTCTAATGACACTTTACAGATCAGTAGCTGGACCCCACCTAGACTACTGTGGGTAGGTCTGGAGACCATAGATCTAATACAGCAATTTAAAGTGGAGCAATTCTGGAGCATATCAACTGTACCGTAGGAGATAAATGAAAATTCCCAGTTTTTAAATTGGGTTTTTAACCACTTGAATGGCATTAATTTGTAATGCATTGGAGACCTCTACAGCATTCGAGTGGTTAAAAGCCCCATTTCACTCAAAGAAAAGTGTAATTCCTCTTACTGAATTAGACCTCATATCTCCAGAAGAACAACAATAAATGAGTCTATTCTAAAACTGAATGGTCACCCAAAACCTAAGGAAGAAGAAGGCCATACTGGCTGCAAGTGATTCTATTGAGGAAGAACCCTGTGAAAGGGAGTAGTGGTGGACCTCGAATGGTGGTCACTAGGGGTTTGTGGGTTAGAGTATATAAGAGGAAGCGGTGCCTGATACTTCCTCTTCAGGGTTCACTTTGAAAATGTTGCCCTCTATTGGGTGAGCAACACAATGGCACATTAAAAATGCCATTGTGTTGAAAACAGCTATGTCACAATGCAACCTACATGAAAATAGCGACATTCTGATATCGCATGCCAGAATATCGTATCCTCATTCCCTATCCCTCCCATCCACAGTCATAGCCATGGGCGGATTGTCTTATCGGGGGATCAAGCATCCCCCGGTGGGCCGTTAGATCATGGGCTTGTGGGGGAGATCAGAGGATCTCACCTCACTGTTCCACAATATTTTGAAAGAGCGGTCTGTGTTGCCACCGGAACAGACACTCTCTGTGACAGCCTTCGATGCCACACAGGGTCCACAAGGGGGCGTCGATAGGGACGTCGGTGCAGCTAGTGGGCTGCTTTAAAAAAAAATGCCCGTGCTGGTATTCCCCTGGTCATAGCCTATTTAAAAACTGCCCCTTCTTTCATCAAAAATAACATGCAATTGTCAAGTACGTTTAACCCTTTAACTTTTTGAGTGCATATGCCAACCCTCTCCTCATACTGCATCAACGTGCTGCTCGGACAACAATATTATCCACCATATCTATCAACACTGAGGATAGGCAGGATAGACATCGCTCTCTCCTACTTGCTTCGTATGACTACTCTTCTTGGTATGTCCTTTATTGCATTCCTCTATGTCTGTCTACGTGGATTCTCTCTCACATTCCTCCCTCTCCAGGTTGTCAGAGGCCTTTCCTTTTCAGCAACCTCTCTCCTGCAGCTGCATGGAATCCTGTCTCCTCCGCCGGCTCCCCTAGAGCTCTCCTTCAGCTTAGGCAGCCAGGGTGGAGAGGCGGAAGAAGGATTGTGGTTCTTTATACGGCTGTTAGAGGCCAAATCTCTGTCTCCCACTGGCGATGTACCTAACAATAGTACTGGCACCACTCAATGTGTACCATTCCACATGAAAAAGAACAAAAAACAGGGGCGCTCCTGGTGAAATATCTAAGGAACCAAAACCACCACCACTGTATCACCTCACTTACAAAATATAAGAAGTGTCTGCGTATATGGAGGATTCAAGACAGCCCCCACTCTGTCACTTTTCCACCTGTAGTAGTCTGCAGCTCCTCCAAATAGAAGTCCCCACGTAACTGGATAACCTCAGAGCAAAACAAAACAAACACCAGAGAGGGCGCAGGACCACAATGTATATATGCTATAAAGCAAATATAAGTGAGATACTCACAGCTGTATTGTAGTACCGGTTCCACACTAGTATAACCGGTATCAGCAAACGGGGATTTGCTATCCGCCCCGATTCAGACTTAATAAAGATGTTTGATCCACCATGTATCAATAAAAATTTAATATTATAAAATAATGTGACAATAATCAATGGGTTAACGCGTTTCGAAGTTCAAGACTCCTTCTTCAGAACCCAAAATTATACACAATAATGTCACAAAAAATAAAATCTGTGCACTTACCGGATTCACTCTCCCAAACATTCCCCCTTTATAGTGGTTCATCAGAAATGTACAAACCGGAGTGGCGGAAGTCCTCATTTCGCGCCACTACAATATGAGGAAGTATGCGCTCCAACCTGACCCGCACTCTACGGCACGTCACTGGTGTACTCGAAAATGGTATCTATGGGCGCATGCGTCAAAGGCACAAGCTTCCGCATCAAAAAATATATATCCCCACATCCTACATCAACAAACACATACAATGAGAATACAATCGGTAGTAATTATGCCTCCACACATGCGTCCAGACACAACTCAAGTCAACCAGACTATATGACATTTAAAATGTCTCCATATAAACTAGTATAGACTAGTCGCAAGTTGATATGTATTTTTATATTGTTGACGTTATGTACTATGTACACACTAGATTATCACGTGATTTGGTGGAGGATGTTATGTTTGCGTTCCATCTTTGAAACGCACCCGATCGTCGTGTGATCGGATAAACTAGCGTTGGTCTGGATGTTTATATGGAGACATTTTAAATGTCATATAGTCTGGTTGACTTGAGTTGTGTCTGGACGCATGTGTGGAGGCATAATTACTACCGATTGTATTCTCATTGTATGTGTTTGTTGATGTTAATGTGGATTGTTTATTAAGCTGGTTTAGGACACCAGATAGTCCACAATGGCCTTTTCACCTTCACCTCTTTGTATCTGCCTAGATACAGGTGGCGTGTTTTTGGGGAGTCAGGTTGATGCTAGGGATGGGTGAATAGTAACAAAAAATTTCTGTGGGAATTTTCACTAAAAACTGACAATTACCAGCTTTTACCATGAAAATTCCCACCCATAAAAATGTCCACCTTTTTGCCACTGCCAATAAGTTTCCCATGAGAACCTTTCCATTTTTCACCTTTTTTCTATGACTGCAAGATTTCCTACTGCAATTCAACATTTTGGCAAGTTTACTTTTCCTAAGGCATATTTTGCATTATTATTTAGTAAAGGTGGATTGGCAGTGTATAGTGGAAGAACCATGTAACTTTTGCTTTAACAACATGAATTGCAGAGGTGATGGGGCAACTGCTGTATGTGTGGGCAATCTATGACTTTTTGATTTACCCCAGATACCCCCAAATTTTGTGTAACTGACTGGGAAGACACAGGCAACTGTGATCCAACCTGATCTGGCAGTTATTTTTGTGCTAGGGGAGAAGGGAGCAAAGGAGATTTACCTCAAATACCCCCAAAATATTGTGCACATTTTGTGTCTCTAACAATAAGCTCAGAGTCATACTCCTCTGTAGCAGAACAGGAAATCTTGACACACTATCTGACACATCAACATCACTACTTCATGTATGTACCCCACTGCCCCAGGAACCTTTGCTTCTGCTAGTTGTAGCACCCTGACATGTTTATGGGGTGTCTCCCAACCAGACCTATGGTTGTACTTCAGGTGGAATCTCAAAGAGAATGTGTCTAGGTGTGATCCTGCTTCCCCTGCTCACATACATTTTATACAGAGAACAGATAGCAACATGCTTAGATTCTGGAGCATGAGTGAAGTATCTGCATACTGTGGACTTCAAAGACTGCCAGGTTCCCGAGGGGCTGTTAATACAACTGGTGCTACATGTTTCTGCAATTGTACTACTACTACTACTAGGTGTTAAAAGGTGCTGCACTTCCAACAGCAGTAGGTTGTAACGGTTTTCTGACACTCAGACCAGGGTATGAAGGAAAAAACACAGTTTATTGTATCAAGAATGTAACACAATGCCCCTAGGGGCCAGCACAGGAATAACAGTAATGGCAAACACAGACAAAGTGAATGCAATACAGTAATAGAATAATGTGCAATGTATAGATGGGGAATAACCCCAAAGGGTTAACAAGTGCAAGAGGAGAAACTCAGTCTTAGTTTGGCCAACGCCCATGATAGATAGCAGTCTCTGGAACACAGTCCTTGAACAGCGAAGCTGGAGTAAAGTGTCTGCACTGAATTCACTCTCAAGTTGGACTAGCAATGCACACAAGTGCCCAGAGCTGAGCCAATACCACCTCCGTGGGCTATAGAGAAATGCTACTGCCAAGGCTGAAGTACAAGAACCAAAATCGCCCTTAACTGAAGGTAGCAGTTAACCCTGCGTGTGCCCAATGGATAGTGCCCTGACACCCCTAGGATGTCAGTACTGATAGCGACTGCACAAGCTACTAAGAGCCGAAGCACTGGATAGTGCAATGGATAGCGTACCCTCTGAGCGTATGTAGGCCGGAGCCAGGACACCCCTCCGGTGCCGTACGTAACTTTCCCAGCAAGAGCAAACGGACTACCAGCACCAACAGGCGCGGTCACGGTGCACACCGAACACCGGACAGACAATGCTCTGCGGAAGGTAGTGAGGAGTATCAGAGGTACTAGAGTAGCGGCTCTAACGGGTAACCGTATGCTTGGCAAGATAACGGAGGCACGAGACCGGAGACTACAAGGCACTGCAATGGTTAAAAGGTTCTGTACAGCAGTGACAGCAGCAAACAGCGGATGGCAAAGCAACCTCAAGCTCAGCTAGAGTAGTGAGAGGAACAGTGAGTCATGAACAGATCAGAATGTCACCGGAGCGACCGGAGCAATGCAGGAACACCGGAACAGCAGGCAGGAACGGAGCGATAACCAGAACCGGATCACAGCAGGAACAACAGCCGAAGAACAGGATCAATCACGGAGCAGGGTCGACAGCCAGAACCGGGTCAATCACGGAGCAGGGTTGTCAGCCAGAGCCGGGTCAATCACGGAGCAGGATCGTCAGCCAGAACCGGGTCAATCACAGAGCAGGATCGTCAGCCAGAACCGGGTCAATCACGGAGCAGGAACAGGAGAAGAGTCAGACAAGCCGGGTCGGTACACAGGAGATACTGGAACTCAGCAACAAGGCGCACTGGAACACCACGAAAGGGCAAATGACAAGTGCCCAAGCTCCAGTATATAAAGGCACATCCTGGGCGGGCCAATCAATATCCTCCAATGCACAGGTAATTCAGCCAAGATTGACAGAACAGCACGGGAACCGTGATACAGGTGCACTCATCATAGGTAGGGTTGTGGATGTTGATAACCTGTATTGTTGCTGGTGACTCCATCCTAGTGTGTGTGTGTGTGTGTGTGTGTGTGTGTGTGTGTGTGTGTGTGTGTGTGTGTGTGTGTGTGTGTGTGTGTGTGTGTGTGTGTGTGTGTGTGTGTGTGTGTGTGTGTGTGTGTGTGTGTGTGTGTGTGTGTGTGTGTGTGGCTGAGTGGAACTTGTACTTGGAAGAGGTGATGATGCTGATGATGACTGACAGGATGACTGTGTATTTTTTGGCATCTTTGCTTGTCCAGAGTCAGACCTTCCAGTTGTTTTCTCAGACAGTTTATAAACAGGTGCAGAGCTCCTTTACAGTCAGAGAAGACTGAGCCTTTGCCTATCAGTTAACTTTATAGTCATGTCATCATCTCGCTCACTCTCAACTTCATCTGTATCTGAAGAAGTGGAGGATGCCGGAGGGATATATTCTAGATCTACATCATCATCATCAGTAATTAAGTCATCCTCAGTGTTACCTGTAGATTCGTCCCCACTATTTTTACATTCCTCTAGCCTTTAGAGGTCTCAGACTATTTATTTTTACTTTTCCCATCATTTACAATATTCACTACTACGTTCACAATAGATGTGGTACTTGTTTGTGTCTTTATCAGATGCAGAAGTTGGTTGAGCTGCTACACTTTATTCCACAATACCATAAAGACTGCAACTTGTTTTATTCAGTGTTTTGAGATGGTTTATTAATCGTACTGGCACTGGTGGTGGTGAAACATTTGGTGGGACTTTGACAAACTGCCTCCTCCTCAGGAGGAGAGATCCCTGTCATTTATTGAACATGCTGCAGCAATCATGGCTGCAGTCAGTTTTTGAACCTCCACTTTACTCACACGTACCTGCACTGCTCCTAATCCTTCCACCCTCCTCCTACCCCTTGTGAGTTTGCTGGATCTTATTACAGTGAAGTACATAATAGAACTGATTGTGTGTATGTGATGTCTTGCCCTTTACAAAATACTCTATCTCGTCTGACATCATTCTGACTCACTCACAGCTCATTTCACCTGTCAAACTTTTTCTTAATTAACTGCCCCCCCATCATTATCATTGTCAACAAAAAACATAAACAAAAAAAACACACTCCCTTCTTAACTGCTTCTTTTCCCAGACTCCACAGAGATAACAGCCAGGTCAGGAAGGAACATGGATCATGGCTGCCTGTGTCTTCCCAGCCACTCGGTCACAAAAATGTTTGGGGTATTTGGGATAATTCTTCTTTGCTTCCTTTACACACTCCCAGACTCCCCTAGTACAAAGCTAACAGCCAGATCAGGAAGAAACTTGGATCACAGCTGCATGTGTCTTTCCAGTCAGTTGCACAAAATGTTGGGGGTAGTTAAGGTAAATCTCCTTTGCTCCCTTCTCATAGCTATCATGGTGCCCTTCTCTGTGGCATTACCTGCCTTCTTCACTGGTGCTTGGCGGCATATCTGCTCACTGCCTGGCTTCCTGTTTGCATCGCACGTCACTACAACGTGCTCTCTATTTTGTAGTCTCTGCCTAATTGACTGATCTATGCTCTGCCTCTCCTAAAGGCCTTATTTGCGGCCTTCAACATTGCTTCAGTGCCCTTTTGTGGTGTATCTGAGCATTGCTTGTATTCCTTATTGTGACCCGTTCTTGGCTGCTGATTCTGACCTGAGTATGACCCTTGGCTCCGTCTGACTACCCGATTTGTGCCTGAACCTCTGGCCTTGTCTGACTACCTGTTCCATGCTCGATCTCTGGCTCCGTCTTACTACCCGATCCGTGTATGACCCCTGGCCTGGCTGACTACCTGCTCCGTGCTAAGTACTCTGGCTTTGTCTGACTACCCGTTACATGCTTGACCTTGGCTTTGTGTGACTCCGTTTTCGCTATACTTGGGCCCTTGGGCCCTGCTCCCACCCCATGCAGAACAGAATTACTGCCTATAAGGCTCCCTAAACTGGACTTCATCTCCACTTTATAAGTCTGTCTTCTCTAGCTGAAAAATGTGTGGCTTTCTCTTTTGCAAACAAACACATGGCATGATGGTGACAAATACAATAGTTGCCCTGCAAAAGTGGTTAAAGGAATAATAATGTTTCAAAATAAAAGCAGCTACAATTAATTTTCATAGTATTTGGGCCATGGTGAGTGTTATTTCAATACTATGAGAGCTGTAGTTCAAGAGTAATTGAATGATACAGTATCCCCCTCCTGCCCCTTTTACCTAGTGTAAGCCACCTCCCCTCAGATGTGAAATCCGGTCCTGGGACCGGACAGATCACAGCAAGGGACAATCTTCTTACTGTGATCATAAGGAAAAGCCTGCCCCCTTGACAGGTTTTTCAGGTTTTTCATTATGCTCACTGTGATCCATCTGGACAATCTTGCTGCTCTGAGGTGAGCAGTGTTACAACAGTAAAAGAGGCAGGAGGGGGATAATTTATTCAATTACTCTTGAACTACAACTCTGACAGTACTGAAATAACACTCTCCAGGGCCCAAATACTATGAAGATTATTGGAGCTGCTTTTATAATGAAACATTACTATCACTTTAAAGGGTTAAGCACTCTTGGAATAGACATATTGATAATGTATGAATGAAATGTCTATGCTAATTAGACAGGAAAACAGACAGACTAGATCAGCCAATTGGTTCTTATCTGCTGTCAAATTATATGGTTCTATGTGTAAAAAAAAAGAGGTGACTACTTTGCTTTTGTAGAAAATTACTGGCTCATAGGAACAGTAAATTGTTTCATGAACATATGTTATAGCACTTTTCCTGCTGAGATATTTCCTGGGAGATGTTACAGTCAAACATTATTATAGCTCAAAATTTATTTTTTTATGTAACATTGTATTTTTGCCATTATGGGCACTAAGAGGTGCTGTTCCCATCACTTACTTAACGGAGCTACAGTCAGTGACTCAAGCTCTCCCAAGCCTTTTGGACACAAGTTGGCATGGTTGCTCACAATTTGATTAAAAAAAAACAAAAACAAAAAATAACATTGATACGCTTTGAATTAAAGCTCTCCCTACATGACTGTTCTTGTATTATTCAGCAGGAAAAACCTGACAACTTATAGTTTTCTTAAATAAAAATGCATTTCTCATTTAAAGGGATAGAAATGTTTAATTTTAAGTTTCTTTAATATTGTAGGCATTAAAATAAATAATTACATCGATGTAAGTCTTATCTCTCAAACCTTTATAGATTGAGAGACATAACTGGCTAAACTTTCCCCCTACAGGCTGTTTCAGAGAAGCCAGCGCTCTAACTGACAGCAGCAGATTCTGGTCATTTGACCAGATGGCGGCTCTTCAGCAGAGCCGAAATCGCACTATTTAGAAATAAATACTTTATTGGAATGGTCTACAAAGTGTGCTTGCAAACCAGGCATACTTTTTAGACCATTCAAATTAAGTATTTATTTCTAAATAGCAAGATTTCGGCTTTGCTGAAGAGCCGCCTGGCCGGTCCAGGGACTGGAATCTGCTGCTGTCAGCTAGATGGCAGACTTGTCTGAAACAGCCTGGAGGGTGGAAGTTTAGCCAGTTACATCTCTCAAACAATAAAGGTTTGAGAGATAAGACTTACATTGATGTAATTATTTTTTAATGCCTACAATATTAACCCCTTAAGGACCGGTGCACGCACACACGGCCGGCACTTGAGGACCATTGGGCTTTTTTTAAAATTCCACTTCAGGACTTCCGGAGCGGCGTGCAGCCGCGCTGGGAGCCCTGAACTCCATGCTGTGCCAGGACCGTCACTGGTCCTTAAGTGCCGGACCGCCTTGACGGTCCTGGCACTTCAATGGACCTTAAGGGGTTAAACAAACTTGAAATTAAACATTACTATCCCTTTAAAGATTGCATGGTGTTCAATAAACATGATCTTCTGTTTCCAGTTCTCCAGATAAAATGGGGCAACAGGAGAAGCCTCTAAGGGACATAAGCAGCCCCCAGGTCACCTGGGTCCCTGCAGTGATGTAACCACAGGGATTGTTGCTCCATAATACTTTCCCATAAGCTTTCCTGGCATTCAAGTCATATATCTGTTGCCCCTGTCTGTACTGCTGCTTGTGCAGAATGCAAAATACCAGCTGGATTTACCCAGAGGACTAATTTAAAACCGAATGAAACATCTCGTTGGCCCTGCTATAAAATGCATACAAGAGGCATGAAGGTTGAGGGTGGAGGCTGGCACAGCTGTGAATCTGCCAACTACCTCACTCTCTGTGGGTTTTGCTGAGTGGCGGACGGGAGAGGCAGCCAAAGGTGACAGTAACAAAATTTCTAATGCAGCTACCCAGCTAGGGTTGGTGCTAACCAATTACCAAGCCTGTCGTACAAATGAAGCATGTGGCTGGCAGGCTGTCACTTTATTTCTAAATTGAGTGAATTCTGCACATGGGAAATGTAACAGGGAAAACAGATAAAGAGATTCTGTCTGCTTTAACCCCTTAAGGTCCACAGGCCTGAGTAATGCTTTGCAACAAACACCCTCTGGTCCTCAGATTGTTAACCCCCACTATGCCAGTGCCTGCAATTCGTTATACTAGCTGTGCAAGGCTTATAACATGCTACATTAATCCTTTGATTACCGGAAAGCATTGTTCATCCTCCTGTCATTCAAGAATAAATTGAATATTATCATTAAAAGCCGTCCGCGTGTGCGCGCGTCCAGTCCTTAAGGAGTTAAAGTATAATAATACCTATATAGCTTGATGAAGTAACGATATGTTGTTACAAAACGCGTAGCTTTTATGGGAATTGATATTTGGTCTTAATAAATATTTTATCGAAGAAAGTTGTTGGAGCGGCTTCTCTTCTTATTTTTTCTTCCGTCCATCCATGTTGACTGAGCGGATCCACGCCGAGGTCTGAAGACAACGATCGAAGATCACTGGCCTGAGGGAGACGGTAGCATACCTACCGAGCAGGGACGGTTTAATACCCTGAATGTTTGATTTGCTGTGATTATATATATATATAAATACAGCCATTTGCTGATGTGAGTGTATTGGCATTTTTCTTTTAAACTTACTATATTAGTCAATGATAAGGCACTATTGGCGCCCTTTGTGTGTTTTTTTTTTTTTTTTTGCATTATAAAGTATAATAATAGAATTTTAATTTTTTGAAAGCATTGCCATATGCAGTAAGACAGTGCAACTTAGACAGAGCTACAAATTCCCCCATTCCATGGATGTAACTACAGGGGCAAAGGCGTAACTAGAAGCCTCTGGGCCCTTGTGCAAGAAATGCCACGGGCCCCCACCACCACCACATTGGCCCCCCTCGACCACACTGACCCCCTCTACAATGCCCCTCAATCTTCACAATGCCCCCCATCTCTTACCTCCCTGGAGCTCCCGCACGGTCCTCTTAGTAATGCAGAGCGCTGGGAGATGATGTCATCTCCCTGCGTCTGCATTACTAGAGCGCTGGCGGGAGATTGCGGGCGCCAGGCGGAGGGGTTTCAGGGGGTGGCCGGGCCCCTGGAGTAACAGGCCCAGACGCATTTGTGACCCCTGCGACCCCTATAGTTACGCCACTGTACAGGGGATGCACTCTGCACTTTCCTGCAATGTCTTACATTCAGACAAGGGGGGAGATTCAATAAGCGGTGATAAAGAGGTGATAAAGTGGAGATGACTTCTTCAGTTTATCACTTCTCCAGTTCCTATGTTATTCTATAGAGACTAGTCACTAAGATTACTTAAAATCTGGAGATCTTAGTGAATTGGTTCTATGGAATAACATAGGAACTGGAGAAGTGATATCACCACTTATCACCTCTTTATAACCTCTTAGTGACTCCCCCCTGTTTTCTATATTGGCTGGTGGATGCCGATGTTTTCACACACGGAGGATCCCATCCAGCAAGACAAGTATAGTGTAGGTGAGTCCCTTCCATTTTGTTCTTTAAAGTGATAGTAATGTTTCACAATAAAAGCAGCTCCAATTAATCATCATAGTATTTGGGCACAGGAGAGTGTTATTTCAATACTGTCAGAGTTGTAGTTCAAGAGTAATTGACTGATAAAGTATCCCCCTCCAGCCCCTTTTACCTAGTGTAACACTGCTCACCTCAGAGCAGCAAGACTGTCTGGAAGGATCGCAGAGAGGGACAATCTTCAGTGAGCATAAGGGAAAACCTGAAAAACCTGTCAAGAGGGCAGGGCTTTCATTGTTCTCACAGTAAGAAGATTGTTCCTTGCTGTTATCTGTCTGGTCTGTGGACCAGATTCCACATCTGAGGGGAGGTGGCTTACACTAGATAAAAGGGGTGGGAGGGGATACTTTATCATTCAATTACTCTTGAACTACAGCTCTGACTGTATTGAAATAGCACTCTCCATGGCCCAAACACTATGAAGGTTAATTGGAGCTGCTGTTTTTGTGACACATTACTATTCCTTTAACCGTTTTAGCAAGTGATGGACACCCTTCTTTCTCTAAATGGGTAACAATCAGCATGTGGATCATGAATAACAATGTGGCAGCTCCCTGGTGCTGCAAACAAATTGCTTTTCCATTCTATCTTCCCCATCGTGTGAAGACGTTCTGAGATCCTCCTGTGGGGAATTTCACGTTAGGTCTGTGTCACTGCTTCATTCAATGTAGAAAGCACTGTGCACACCCAAATATACAGGACTGCCTCATTAGCCTAAAATAAGGAGAGGAAAACAAAGGGAGCTACAGGGGAATTAAACTGTATAATGGAGAGAAATACAGAAAACCCTGCCGTACTTGCACATCCATATTGCTCTGGACCTAATAAGGCAAAACAGGACAGGACAATATTAATAAAATGGATAAAACGTAACTTTTATCCGTAAGCTAAAAATACCAAAGCTAGAACTGGTTTCCCAATGATGTACATGTCTAATGAGAATTCTGGGGCATATACCAGCTTGCCAAGTAATTACTGACACTTCTTACTGTAGCAAAGAAATGCCAGTGAAAAATTGGAGACCACTAGCTCTCCAAAGATAATATATCTAATAGAAGGAGGTCAAAAAATCACAGCACAAAAGCTCTCAATAGAGGGGAACCATCCTTTTACCTCCAGCAGAACATTCTGCTGAGCGATCCTGATTGAGAGATGCAAGAATGTATCACTGAGCTCAGATAAAGGAATCCCAGACAGAACCGGGGCTCATGAAGACTTGTCACTGTAAGATCACTAAAATGGAGAAATCGGTATATTTGCTGAAAGCAAAGGGAAACTGAGTAACACAAACAGTAAAATCACTAAGTATGCCTGGGCATTTGTCCGGCTTGCCACTGGTAAATAGAAATATCACAGAAATAATGGCTAAATATTATCTATAGTAAACTTGGAATGAATAAGTAGATGTAGGATCTGGGACCATGCCGGGGGACACCAACCACTCTTGGGGCTAAACTACATTACAGGTGAGAACTTAATAATTGGGTTCATCTAAACGGTCCTCATAGACTTCAATGGAAATCTGTGAGATAATACCAATGATACCATTTATAATCTGCAATAAAACCCAGGGACAAGTTATAGCACTTGTACATTTGGGGTGAGATATTCAAAAAGTCGTTATAATGAAAAATTTTGTCGGAAAATTGTGGTAAAAGAAGGACATTATTTTCAGAAGTAAATCCGTTTGAAAATGTGTCTGAATAATTAAAAATAACGGTAATAAGATCTTGATGAACATTGCCTTTAAAAATTCGGATATTAAAAATTGTCTTTGATTTTGTCTTTGAAATGAAAATGTTCAAAGAATCAGACATTTTTTTCTCTTTGAAACAACAAATTGCTTCTCACTCCTGCTAAAAGTACTTTATTTTGTCTTCTCCACGTTTAGACCCCTTTTATATTGTCAGGGAAAAAATGACATTAATCAGACAAAAAACTGATGTTGAAAAGAATATTTTTTTCTGAAAATACCTTACAATATGAAGGTAGATTAAACCACACCCACTTTTAAGATGGCTTTTTCCCTTTGACGGAGGTGGCTGAATTGGATGCAAAACATGACGGAAACGTGTCTGAGAATCGATGGACCATAGAGGAAGAACTTTTTTATTTTTTTTATTCTGATTACCGACAGTTTCAATTACCACCCCTATCTGAACATCTCGCCCTTGGTCTTCAGAGAGGCTTCTGACACAAGCTGAAATGGTGACACAATAAACTTGTTCTGTTTTCTTGTACAAAAATGTTTACTGTCTTGAAGAGCTGTTTTCAAGAAGTAATTTAAAGGGATAGTAATACTTCGTTTTAACTTTATTTTATTTTGTAAGCATTAAAAAAACATTAAGAATGATATACGTCTAATCTCTCAAACCTTTATGGTTTAAGAGATATTCCCCCTCCCGCCCCTTTTACCTAGTGTAAGCCATCTCTTCTCAGATGTGGAATGTAGTCCATAGACCAGACAGATAACAGATGGGGACAATCTTCTTCCTATGAGAACAATGAAATCCCTCCCCCCTTGACAAGCTTTTCAGGTTTTTCCCTTATCTTAATTGAAGATTGTCCCTCTCTGCAATCTACCTGGGCACCTCCCTTCTGCTCTGGCTGAGCAGTGTTACATCAGTAAAAGGGGCATCAGGGGGACACTTTGTCATTGAATTACTCTTGAACTACAACTCTGACAGAATTGAAATAACACTCTCCAAAGTCCAAATACTATGATGATTAATTAGAGCTGCTTTTATTATGAAACATTACTATCCCTTTAAGTATCATCCATGCTGGCATCCAGGTACGAGCCTGGCTCAATAAAAAACAGTACTTAGAGGATGCTCCTTATGCTGTTTACCCCCATCCTTGAGTTACATGGTTGACGGTGACTCTTTGTTGGAGCTCTTTATGTATTTTCTGTGAAGAAGAGCAGCAGGAGAGAGAGAGAACAAGGATGTCC
Organism: Rhinophrynus dorsalis; assembly: GCA_037306005.1. Taxonomy (NCBI): domain Eukaryota; kingdom Metazoa; phylum Chordata; class Amphibia; order Anura; family Rhinophrynidae; genus Rhinophrynus; species Rhinophrynus dorsalis. The sequence goes on from CM074722.1 coordinate 29,336,973, forward strand.
ATAAAGACTCATTTGAGGGACAGCTTTATTAGCATAAGTTTTGGGTTTTGGACATGTCTTTGTTAGCCACTTGATGGGTATTTTACATTGTTTGTACAATAGTTCCCTCTACTTTTAGGCATGTTTGTATACACTCTCTCTATCCCACCTACTGTGTGTGCCTGATTTGAATATTCCTATTTTTACAAGACTGGCACAACTTCTAATAATAACCCACAACATACCTTACTATGATTAGAAAATTCTAATGGCCCTATGATTCTTTACTTTACTCCTTGGTTCAAAAAATAACTTCTTCAATTAGTTTCTGATGTCATGGAGGCAGACATGACAGGTGCGAGCAGTAGGACTCAAACGAAAAATTGCCAGAGCAATGTATTTGAATCTGTCTAACAACCAAGGGTTTTTGTCCTTGCTTCTTACAGGCCAAGGGTATTTTCTGTGCCAGGAAACAGTAATCATGTGAATAGTGGGGATGTGACCATGGGCGGAGCGCCTTGTTTAGGGGTGCCTGTGACGTAAATCAAGAGGCACCAAACAGACCATGTCCTTAGGATTTCCCTGCTTAAATATAAATGAGTTAAAGGGAAAGTAATGGATTAAAATAAACTGAGGTCCAATCCAGCAGTTTAGTTTTATTATCATGTAGAGCTGTAGAGTTGTAGTTTGACGTTTATTAAATTAGAAAGGATCCCCCACCCCTATACTTATGTCATGCTGCCTCCCATGCTGGTCCAGACAGAGTGCAGCGAGGGACAATCTTCTACGAACATAAGGAAAATCTTGCCCTAATTCGTCAAGGTGGAACAGGGTTTTCCTTAGGTTCACTGTGTGAAGATTGTCCCTCGCTGCACTCTGTCCGGTCAAGCAACCGAACCCCACATCTGAGGGAAGGTGGCGTAACATGGGTAAAAGGGGTGGGGGTGGGGATCCTGTCTAACTTAGTAACTGTTGAACTACAACTCCGAAAGGATTGGCATACCGCTCTAGGGGATGACAAAACTATTCTGATGAATCGGACCTCAGTTTATTTTAATCCATTATTATCCCTTTAACCAGAGGCTCAATCATTTCATTGCTACACTTGCGTGCAATACGGAGAAATCTAAAGACAGGACCTTTTAGGTGCCCCGGAGTATAGGGTTAGGAAACACTGCTCTAGTGGTTATCTCTGAGTGCAGACGCATATTTATGAATCTGGTGGTGCAGAACATAAGCTGTGCTGGTGTATTCGTACATTCCCACAAGAAAGCTCCTTTTAATTGTATATCTCAGACTACATCCCGTCTTGCATTGTTCTTCAATACATGGCACAGCCTTCTGGCACTAAGAGGGTCGATACAAAGTATCTAGGTTACCTGATACAGCAGATCAAATACAGGAGAAATGAAAGATACAGACTTTATATGCAAGTTGCTTTATTCTTTGGAAATAAAATTTCTATGAAAGCTACTCTGGCTCTGATGCGGTTAATGCAGAAAAGACTATTATTTTCAGCAGGATACAATGCAGAACATGCAATTACCATGTGATTCAAGCACATTGTGAAATGTCTGCCGGAGAAGAGATCTTCATCAGATAAAAGCCCCAGTGAGTGAGAAATTAACTGTGCTTTAGCTGCAGGGATTCCATGCTTTCTTTCTGGGACTAAGGTCCACGTGCACACAGGGAGGAACAATGCATCTCCTCTCGCTCCTTTTGTTGTGTAGCTGTTGGGAATGTCACAGAAGTAGGAGGATAAGTGCCCATCTATGATTTCCACAAATATTCATTGATCTACTTATTTAAAACCACTTCTGCATGTTGATACCAAGCATAGAATTCATCAGATTTCCCATCTGTCTTCTCCTGCCACCTCTGAAGTTATTGTCTCCAGACAAAAAGAGGGGGAGTGAAGAAAGCAATAGATTACATTGTATTCACCACATCAGTGCTTACTGTCATATTACGCTAAATTATTGTTCCTTATGTAGCATTGCATATAGAATTCTGTAATCACAATACATCCTTTCTCATAGACTTAACAATACAGCTGAAGAGTGGTTTTAGCCTTGGGTAAAGCAGGAGACAACTAGAACAAAGGTGAAACCTTTATTGGATGAGTAGTTTTAGGACTGAATGCTGGAAAGAAAAGTGGAGCAATTATTAGGAAAAACAGTTGCACCTTGGGGAAAAATAAAAACACTAACATAGTAACATAGTAAATTAGTTAAAAAAAGACACATGCCCATCAAGTTCAACCTTCGCCTCATACCTCAGTAACTGAGAATTTTATAGCTTTCCTGCTACCAGTTAAATTAGTCTTTATCAGACCTTCCTGATCAGCCTACTGATAAACAGTATAACTCTGTATGTTCCCTTCTGAAAGAAATGTATCTAATCTTCTCTTAAATGTATCCATTGTATCTGCCATAACTACCTCCCTGGGCAATGAATTCCACAATTTGACAGACCTTACTGTAAAAAATCCCTTCCTCTGCTGAAGTCTAAACCTCCTTTCCTCTAATCTCAAGGGGTGTCCCCTGGTCACCTGATCAGGCCTTGGAATAAATAGCTCACCGCAGAGATCCTTGTATTGACCTCTCATATATTTGTACAATGTGATAAGGTCTCCTCTTAGATGTCTTTCCTCTAGAGTAAATAAACCAAGTTTGTTTAGTCTTTCCTCAAATGTCAAGTCCTCCATTCCCTTGATTAATTTGTTGCTCTCCGCTGTACCCAATTCCCATTACATTCAGTGGATTCAGTTTGAAAGGCAATGATTATGTTTTGCCAAGTCTGCTGCTTTGAGAGCTGACTTATTAATCAGTTTGGGGATTCTCCACACGGCTTTAAACTGGCTCCTATTTGCCGTTTTGGGGTCAGAAAACAGAGCTGCATGCTCAGTCACCCATTGACCTGCCGTGTTATGCTTTCAAGCCTAATACAGGGGGTATATGGGTACCAGCAATGCCCAGGACCATGGGTGGAGTATAATGAAGGCTTTAGGGAGGAAGTGTGTGAAAAGGGATGAGCTCCCACCTTCTGTAAAACTTAGAGCTGGCTTCAGGTTCATCAGGTTCATCAGGTTCAGAGGTTCCCTAGCTTCAGGTTCACCAGGTTCATCAGGTTCAGAGGTTCCCTAGCTTCAGGTCACCAGGTTCATCAGGTTCAGAGGTTCATTAGCTTCAGGTTCACTACGTTCATCAGGTTCAGAGGTTCCCTATCTTCAGGTTCACCAGGTTCATCAGGTTCAGAGGTTCCTTAGCTTCAGGTCACCAGGTTCATCAGGTTCAGAGGTTCCCTAGCTTCAGGTTCACTAGGTTCACCAGGTTCAGAGGTTCCCTAGCTTCAGGTTCACCAGGTTCATCAGGTTCAGAGGTTCCCTAGCTTCAGGTTCACCAGGTTCATCAGGTTCAGAGGTTCCCTAGCTTCAGTTTCACCAGGTTCAGAGGTTCCCTAGCTTCAGGTTCACCAGGTTCATCAGGTTCAGAGGTTCCCTATCTTCAGTTTCACCAGGTTCATCAGGTTCAGAGGTTCCCTAGCTTCAGTTTCACCAGGTTCATCAGGTTCAGAGGTTCCCTAGCTTCAGGTTCACCAGGTTCATCAGGTTCAGAGGTTCCCTATCTTCAGGTTCACCTGGTTCATCAGGTTTAGAGGTTCCCTATCTTCAGGTTCACCAGGTTCATCAGGTTCAGAGGTTCATTAGCTTCAGGTTCACCTGGTTCATCAGGTTCAGAGGTTCCCTAGCTTCAGGTTCACCAGGTTCATCAGGTTCAAAGGTTCCCTAGCTTCAGGTCACCAGGTACATCAGGTTCAGAGGTTCCCTATCTTCATTTTCACCAGGTTCATCAGGTTCAGAGGTTCCCTATCTTCATTTTCATTAGGTTCATCAGGTTCAGAGGTTCCCTAGCTTCAGGTTCACCTGGTTCATCAGGTTCAGAGGTTCCCTAGCTTCAGTTTCACCAGGTTCATCAGGTTCAGAGGTTCCCTAGCTTCAGGTTCACCAGGTTCATCAGGTTCAGAGGTTCATTAGCTTCAGGTTCACCAGGTTCATCAGGTTCAGAGGTTCCCCAGCTTCAGGTCACCAGGTACATCAGGTTCAGAGGTTCCCTATCTTCATTTTCACCAGGTTCATCAGGTTCAGAGGTTCCCTATCTTCAGTTTCATTAGGTTCATCAGGTTCAGAGGTTCCCTAGCTTCAGGTTCACCTGGTTCATCAGGTTCAGAGGTTCCCTAGCTTCAGTTTCACCAGGTTCATCAGGTTCAGAGGTTCCCTAGCTTCAGGTTCACCAGGTTCATCAGGTTCAGAGGTTCCCTATCTTCAGTTTCACCAGGTTCATCAGGTTCAGAGGTTCCCTAGCTTCAGTTTCACCAGGTTCATCAGGTTCAGAGGTTCCCTAGCTTCAGGTTCACCTGGTTCATCAGGTTCAGAGGTTCCCTAGCTTCAGGTTCACTAGGTTCATCAGGTTCAGAGGTTCCCTAGCTTCAGATTCACCAGGTTCATCAGGTTCAGTGGTTCCCTAGCTTCAGGTTCACATGGTTCATTAGGTTCAGAGCTTCATTAGCTTCAGGTTCACCAGGTTCATGAGGTTCCCAGGTTCACTAGCTTGAGTTCATGTTACTGCCACCGTGTCACAGCATATCTTCATACTTTCAGTTCACAAATCTTCATTTCTGTGCTGGATGCACTGTTAAAAGCGTTGGTGATTTCTGCACCTCCTTCCCCATGCAATCATGCATGGAGACAGAGGAGCAAGTTTCCATAAACAGGGACAAGGCTTGGGGTGGGGCTGTTCAAAGTGATTGAACTATGTGCCTTGTGTCCTTGATTCCTTTTATTTTGCCACCAATGAATTTCTGTCAAGTCTCCCCAATCTGTCATTTTACCATCTGCAACTCTGCTTAATATTATTCTTGCTATCCTCTACTTCTCCCTGCTGCCCCCCACTATTTTCTTTAATGTAACCAAATCAATGTCCTCCTTACCCCTCCTGCCATTCCCCTCCCCTCATCACTCTCTTTTATGCCCAGTGATTCATTCTGCCACCTTCAAACCATCACTGTCTCCTGCATAGCCACTACAGCCCTTCCCCTCCCTAACATAGACATCACCATTCTCTCAAGGGTACTGTATCCTGTGAAATATGTATGCTATTAATGACAAGACCTTGTTTTTTGTGTCAGTCCAGTGTACTAATGACAGTGACATGGTTGGAGCCAGTTCAACGTAGAACCTCAGTGTACTAATGACAGTGACATGGTTATGGGTCAGTTTTTCCTAGGTCCTCAGTGTACTAATGGTAGTGACATGCTTATGGGTTAGTCTTACCTAGACCCTCAGTGTACTATTGGCAGTGACATGCTTATAGGTTAGTCTTACCCAAAACTTCAGTGTACTAATGGCAGTGACATGCTTATGGGTTAGACTTACCTAGAACCTCAGTGTACTAATGGCAGTGACATGCTTATAGGTTAGTCTTAACGAGAACCTCAGTGTACTAATAGCAGTGACATGCTTATGGGTTAGTGTTACCTAGGCCCTCAGAGTACTAATGGCAGTGACATGTTTATAGGTTAGCCTTACGTAGAACCTCAGTGTACTAATGGCAGTGACATGCTTATGGATTAGTCTTACCTAGATCCTCAGTGTATTAATGACAGTGACATGCTTGTGGGTCAGTATTACCTAGGCCCTCGGTGTAATAATGGCAGTGAAATGTTTATGGATCAGCCCGTCCTAGGACCTCCATTTTCTAGTGGAAGTGACCTATTTATGGGTCAGTCCTCCCTAACACCACAGTATACTTACAGCAGTGATATTTTTAAAGTGGAACTACCACCTCACCTATACTTGCCCCTAAAGAATTACCCATCTGGTGACTAGCTCCTCAATATTGCTAGTCGCCAGAATTATTACCGCGTTATTGAGAATTCCTACTGCTCCCGGGACTGACAGCCAGGAAACAGTGCAGACATCTTTGCGTAGTGACATTTATGCACCTGAGCTGTCAGTCCTAGTCTGCTTTAGGAGGCATTGCTAGGAGCCACACGGCACCAGAAGGGACTAACAGCGCAGGAGCGCAGACGTCACTATGCAAAGATGTCTGCGCTGTTTCCTGGCTGTAAGTCCTGGGAGCAGTAGGAATTCACTAAAAGGAGGTAATAATTCTGCCAACTATTGAGCAGCTAGTCGACAGATGGGTAATTCTTTAAGGGCAAGTTGAGAAGGGTGGTACTTCCGCTTTAATGGTTGGTACTTAAAATAATCAGCATTTTGTAATACAACAAAATGTTTATGGTTCAGTTCTTCCTGGTCAGGAGGACCAGTACCAATTCCTTATGAGTTGTAAAATAGGACTTTAAGTTGATTGGGAGGTGGGGAGGCTATTAATCCTTTGATAACAAGAGGGTGATTGTATTAGAATTGTTTATATACATTTAAGGCGTGTTGGGTGATCCCATCAGGGGAGGTTTTTTCTTTCCATTTCGTGGTTTAATCCCCTGGATTAACATAGATAAATCAGAGGCTGAATGTGATGGACTTGAGTCTCTTTTCAATGTGATCAAACATAACGTGTTAAGTGCACAGGCAAAACATGAAATATATCCTTAAAATACTTCTCATAAAAATCACAGACAAGAAAAACATTCCAAATTCCTAACAAAAATCAGATTAGCCCTCAGAGGGAGCTAAACAGCAATGCATACTCTAAAAGATTATATATTGGGAATAAAAAGCACTTTTCAAGACTGTGCTGAAGAAATGTATGACTTCCATATACAATTATTTTATTATACAACAATATGGCAGATTTATGACGAACTATCAGAAGCCTAAAAACTCCTTGAGCACATGGTCTTTTATTAGCCTTCCAAAATACACAGTTCACCCTACGCGTATGCACAGGGCAGGAAACTGTCCTGCATGAAGCAGTTACATGTCTTCCCAAGGGGGAGAGGGTACTGGGGTACACTTTTCAGACCCCCATTCTCCTGCCGCTCACAGTTCAGCCCTGTTTGTATTCTCAGGTTTTCTTCCAGGGGTGCAGCTCTACTGATGGAACACTATCCAAGTGATAGTTACACACACACATACATACAGGAGCGGATTGTAGGGGAATACCAGCCCGGGCATTTTTTTTTCAAAGCAGCCCACCAGCTGCACCAAAGTACCTATCAACGTCCCCTTGTGGTCCCTGTGCGGCATGGGAGAGCAGGTGCCAGGATATTATGTCATATTCTGGTGCACTGCATTAACCCTTTGAGTGCCAGAGGGGTACGCAACGCATTGCAAAGCAATGCGTTGCATTCCCCTCTGGCACTCAAAGGGTTAACAAGGAAGGCTGTCACAGAGAGCGCCTGTGGCAACACAGACCTCTCCAGCAAAATATCGTGAGACGGTGAGGTGAGATCCTCTGATCTCCCCCACCGGCCCATGATTTAGCGGCCCACCGGGGGATGCCCGATCCCCAGATAGGACAATCCGCCCATACACACATATGCATGCACACACACACACACACACACATGCACACATACACACACATGCACACACATGCACACATACACACACATACACACACACACATTATTTATACAAAGAGCTGAGCTAAGAACAAGAGGTCATCCATTAAGACTTGAGGAAATGCGCTTTCGACTAAAACACAGGCAGGGATTCTTTACAGTAAGGGCGGTAAGGCTATGGAATTCTTTGCCTCGGGATGTTGTGCTTGAAGATAATGTAACTGCATTCAAAAAAGCAATGGATGCCTATCTAGCACAGAACAATATTGACAGTTATGACAGATGGCTTCAAAGCAAATAGGATATTGAGCTGGGGAACTATTTGACACACACACACACACATACACACCTACACTGGAAATTGCTCCAGAGGGCTTTTTTGTTGCCTTCCTCTGGATCAACAGGGTTTTTCAGCCTCATCTACTATGTTACTATGTTACTATGTTACACACACGCGCGCACACACACACACACACACACACACACACACACACACACACACACACACACACACACACACACACACACATGCCATAAGTGTGAAGGCTGCATTACTGTTCATTGATAACAATAACATACAGGACATGCTTGAAAACTAGAGAAATCTCAATGTAATCTTCCTCGTAAAACATTCTCTAAATAAATAAATGGTACATTTTGGCCATTCAAAAATATTTATTTATTTCAAGGACAATACTGATATTTAACAGACATAAACTGTTTGGTAATGGCAGGTGGAGGTTAGATTGACTGGCCTAGTAGTTCATGTATGCTACTTAATTAGATACAAAAATGTATTTTAAAACAAATCTTAGACGGGCCTCACCCTGGAGTCATGTTGAGTTTCATTTGGTCCATGGTCCGCATGTTGGACACCCATTCATGTGAAATGTCACCCCCTGATGTAGAAAGTCTCTGTTCTGAAACTATGTTTCTTTCAATTTTCAAACAGATGGGGAAGAGGGTACAGAAAAACAAGAGGGGGCAGTCTCTATTTCGAATTTTTCTGTGATAAAATATTGGAAGGTTCTTCAATGTGGTTTCAGGAATATAAAACTTATAAAAAAATGTATATTATAGCAGATAATAACTGAGAATCTATTCCATTAGAATAGAAATTTAGCTGGCAAAAGAGTAAAAAAAAAAAATACTTTTTCCTACCCTTTTTCTTACTTCTGCTATTACATTATGGCCAATATGTATGGTGAATATTCCAATTTGGCATCTATGCAAAAACTGTCCAATATAGAATTGCAAATGGTCATTCAGCTATTACATACTAGAAGAACGGCTCCTTTGCAAGGCTTCCTTTCCTGTCTGGATAGGCCTTACCAGACTCTGCAGCTCAGGCCTCATGAGCCTGTTTGTCAGAAGCCGTCATGCGCAGTAGAGATTGCCCGAATGCACAGAATGCTGGAAGCACGGAATGCTGGGAGGTGTAGGAATGCTGGGAGTTCTGTGCTGGGAGCATTCTGTGCTTTCAGGCAGTCTCTACAGTGCATGACTGCGTCGGCAGCAGGATGCAGAACAGAACCGGCCTCTTAACATTACCCGGACCTTGGCCCGTAATCACGGGCGTTACTAACTGTTTAAGGTTGGTTTTAACACTTTAAGTGCCAGACAGGTATGCCTTGCATTACAATGCGTTGGATACCTCTCTAGCACTCACAGGGTTAAAGATAGAGATGCGGCAGTTCTAGTCATATGCAGAGAGGTATGGATAAGTGAACTGACGTTTTCCCAAAGATAATTTATTATTAATTACTAATACTACTAACAGGGCTCAAAATTTCCACTCACCACTAGCCAATGGCGAGTGAAAGTTTAACCCTAGTGAGTAGAAATTCAGCCCTGGTGGGTATGTTTTGACTTGCAGTGGCGAGTAACTTTTCAGGTCTGGCTAGTAGCAAAGGACTTCAAATTATAAGCCCTGCTACTAATATTATGTTACTATTACTACTAATTACTAATACTAATTTATTATTAGCACCCAGTGCAGCCCAGTTTACCATTACTATTAGGGAGATTAGCACTATTACATGTCCCAAGCTTGCAACAAAAAAACAGGGATTTGAGCATGAGACCTGTGGCTTTAGACCTTTTATCCAGTACCTAGCAATGTCGCTGGGTTCTGAATTCCAGAGATAATGAGTGGAAAGGGAAGACTGTGTGGATGGTGCGACAAGAGGGGGCTCTTTGTGTTGAGTGAATGTAACCTCAGCAACATAAGTAGATATGAGAGAATAAATATACGTTTAGGATAGATTGTGGGGGTGGAGATGGGAAAAGGGAAGGCCAGTTAATAGTAGGTTACAGTAATTCAGGCAGGATAGAATGATGACAGTCACAAAACTTTTACTTGCTGACTTGGAAAAGAATATATGTGTTGCTACTATAGTAAGGAAGGAAAAAGCACCAGGTTCTAGTCAAGCTGTCAATGGGAGCAGAAAAGAAACATATAAACATAGTATTTGACAACAGATAAGAACCATTAGGCCCATCTAGGCTACTGTAAAAACCTCAAACCTTATTATGTCCTTGGTCTTGTCTTATGTTCTGGACAGACATACCTATCCCATGCATGCTTAATGAATGTGAAAAGGACAATTCATAATGGCTCATAGACAAAAAATCTAGCCATTTCCTTCACCTACTGGAAAAAAAATGCTATTATATTTTGACATTCTGTAGAATAAAAATGACATCATATAGTGACATTAAAATGAATTGTACAATGTCAGAGAAAGCAATCCCAACAAAGATACGAAAGCCTTATTTTCCAGTCTTCCCTGTTATCTTCCAAAAGTAGCCCCCATGCATCGTTTTGAGACTGAAAACATACTTTTAGGGCTAGGTTGATGCAAGGAAGGAACACTTTTTATTGAGACCCACTGGTATTTGTGCAACTTATAATAGACTGACACAGAAGATAACTATAACCTTAGTTATAGTCTATAGTCTATCTATCTGTCTATCTATCTATCTATCTATCTATCTATCTATCTATCTATCTATTTATCTATCTATCGATATCTATCTATCTATGTATCTATGTATGTATGTATGTATCTATCTATCTATCTATATATCTATCTATTCCATATCTATCTATCTATCTATCTATCTATCTATCTATCTATCTATCACACATCTATCTATCTATCTATCTATCTATCTATCGATATCTATCTATCTATCTATGTATCTATGTATGTATGTATCTATCTATCTATCTATCTATATATCTATCTATTCCATATCTATCTATCTATCTATCTATCTATCTATCTATCTATCTATCACCTCTCTCTCCTATATCTATCTATCTATCTATCTATCTATCTATCTATCTATCTATCTATCTATCTATCTATCACCTCTCTCTCCTATATCTATCTATCTATCTATCTATCTATCTATCTATCTATCTATCTATATATGTCTATCTCTGTATACATCTATATCTTTCTATCTAGCTATCTATGCAATATCTATCTATCTATCTATCTATCTATCTATCTATCTATCTATCTATCTATCTATCACACATCTATCTATCTCATATCTATCTATCTATCTATCTATCTATCTATCTATCTATCTATCACCTCTCTCTCCTATATCAATCTATCTATCTATCTATCTATCTATCTATCTATCTATCTATCTATCTATCACACATCTATCTATATATATATATATGTCTATCTATGTATACATCTATATCTTTCTATCTAGCTATCTATGCAATATCTATCTATCTATCTATCTATCTATCTATCTATCTATCTATCTATCTATCTGTCTGTCTATCTATCTATCTATCTATCTATCTATCTATCTATCTATCTCTCTATCTATCTATTCATCTCACATCTATCTGTCTATCTATCTGTCTATCTATATGTCTGTCTATCTATCTATACATCTATAGCTATCTATTTACTATGTAACTTTGTGTGTAAAATGATCAACTCCAAAAATTAATGATGGGATCAGTAGTTTGAAAACATCTGGAGGGCCACATGTTGCCCACCCCTTGAGCTAACATGTTGGCACTTGCATCAACCACTTATCAGTTTATACACATTTTATGAACACATTTACTCCATATGCAAAGGCTGAGAAAACAATTAGCATATGTGCCTAATGCAGCTGCTCTGTTAACCCTTTCAATGCGTCTGTCAACATAGCCAAATTGCTATAACACAGCGGCAGGCAACCTTTAGCTCTCCGGCTGTTGGATGATAGGAATTGTAGTCCTCAACAGCTGGATAGTTAAGGTTTCCTATCTCTGCTCTAAAATATTCTGACCCTTGTGCTGCCCAGGACACCTGCACATTATCTATATACCACGGAGATAACAGCAGAAAAAGAAAATATTTCAGATTATTAGAGCTGGCTCAGCAAATGGAAGCAATTAGGGAACCAGACCTTTTGCAGAGGAGAAATCAGAGAGTTTAAACTTCAAAGATTTCCTTTGCTGGTTTTCAAAGCATTAAGCCGCAGTTAGCAGAATGGACGTCAGATCTGACACATTGGGTCAGACAGAGTATCTCACTGGGGAGTTAGTGCAGACTGAAGCTGGCACACTGCGCTCTCCTCTCTCCCATCCTCTGCGCTTTCTGCGTGATGTTCTTGTCATTACGCTGTCTGCGCACTGACAAGACATAATATAAACTGGTAATTATTTTGCATTGGGATCCCAGGATGATTGTAGCTTTAAAACGTCTGGTCAGGACCCTGCCGCATTCTCTCCCACCACGCTGGAAAAATAGTCTGCGAGATCGCTTTCCTGTTATACAAGTGCTTGGGAGTATTAGATGCAGCAAGGAATGTTAAAACAGTGGTTCTCAATCCCTTTTTTGCACAAGGCTCCTCTAACAAGCCGAATGGGATTTTCAGGGCACCCCTAAAATTTTGTAGGTTGTTTGTCAAGGGGGTAAGGAAGAGTACAGATAGATGAATATATATATAGTTATCCTTGTCACTGAAGCAGACTGATAGAACAGATGTTTTTGATCAATTTATATTTTTGTTAACCCTTTGAGTGTCAGAGGGGTACTTAACGCATTGCAAAGTATACCCCTCTGGCAATCAAAAGGTTAACGTTTCCATACAAAAAAAATATTACACTCAAAGATGTTAGCTACTGCACATCCGCTTGGCCACAGCAACAGGTTGAGAATCGCTGAGTCAAACGAACATGTACATCTTGTGGTAGTTACCCCTCACCACACACACACACAACACACACAACACACACACACACAACACACACACACACACACACACACACAGTTCCTTTGACCAGGAAACCCTGATGGAGACTGAATTTTGCCCTTGCTCTTTGGTTCTTGAGATAACATGTTCAGTCAGTCTTGGTAGTAGAAATTCTGGACCCCAAACTCCACCCCAGTGGCGTAACAATAGGGGTTGCGCCAGCGACAGGGCCCGTCACTCCAGGGGCCCGGCTGTCCCCTGCGCCCCCCCACCACCACCTGGCACCTGCAACAAGCTGAGGTCTGTGCCTTCTTCAGCACAGACCTCTAGCAGCTGAGCACCCTCTTCGGCACTCTAGTAATGCAGAGACCTGGGAGATGATATCATCTCCCAGTGCTCTGCATTACTGGAGAAAGGACCGAACGGGAGCTCCAGCTGCTTGCCTCTCCTGCCATGCTGCTGGACCACCGGGGAGGTAGGATATGGACACTGAGGGTCAGTAGGGGAAAATGTGGAGATGGAGATTATGAGCAATATGGAGACTGGGGGCAGTGTGGAAGCAATGTAGAGATTGGGGGCAATGTGGAGGTGGCCAATGGGGGGAAGCAATGTGGAGATGACAAATGGGGGGGCAACATGGTAGGGGGGCCATGACAATTTTTGCACCAGGGCCCAGTGGCTTCTAGTTACACCTCTGCTCCACCCAGTGTAATATTGACTGTGGGTTCACTCACTCTGCCCGCTTCATACCGAAAGAAGGAAGTTCCAGCAGGTAGAGATTGGTTACTGTGAGTTCTGCCAAGCAGAGTCATTCCACTTCTGTGAATATGACATCCCGGACTCACTGAATATGAGAGGCCACATTTTGTTACTGTGTTTGTTTAATGTAGTTTGTGACTGTGCCTTTGCTTATGTCAGTGTTTCTCAACTCCGGTCCTTGGGACCCACTAACAGGCCTGGATGTGATGATTTCCTTGTTAGAGCACAGGTGAGTTAATCAATGTGAATGAGCCTCTGATCACATGATTTCCTTGTTAGAGCACAGGTGAGTTAATCAGTGTGTATGAGCCTCTGATCACATGATTTCCTTGTTAGAGCACAGGTGAGTTAATCAATGTGAATGAGCCTCTGATCACATGATTTCCTTGTTAGAGCGCAGGTGAGTTAATCAATGTGAATGAGCCTCTGATCACATGATTTCCTTGTTAGTGCACAGGTGAGTTAATCAGTGTGAATGAGCCTCTGATCACATGATTTCCTTGTTAGAGCACAGGTGATTTAATCAATGTGAATGAGCCCCTGATCACATGATTTCCTTGTTAGAGCACAGGTGAGTTAATCAATGTGAATGAGCCTCTGATCACATGATTTCCTTGTTAGAGCACAGGTGAGTTAATCAGTGTGAATGAGCCTCTGATAACATGATTTCCTTGTTAGAGCACAGGTGAGTTAATCAGTGTGAATGAGCCTCTGATCACATGATTTCCTTGTTAGAGCACAGGTGAGTTAATCAATGTGATTGAGCCTCTGATCACATGATTTCCTAGTTAGAGCACAGGTGAGTTAATCAATGTGAATGAGCCTCTGATCACATGATTTCCTTGTTAGAGCACAGGTGAGTTAATCAGTGTGAATGAGCCTCTGATCACCACACCTGTGCTCTAGCAGAGAAATCCCTAAGTCCTGGCCTGTTAGTGGGTCCTGAGGAGTTGAGAACCACTGGCTTATGTCCGGATGAAATGGCTGTTTGGGAACAAGGCCAGACTGGGAATAATAATCAGCCCTGGCCCCAGGACATTTCCCCTTAATGCCCACTCCTGTCCCATTATCCTGCCCATGTCCTTAGGCTTCCTCTTATACCCACACATGTTCCATTATCCCCATTACACCCACACATGTGCCATTATTCCCCCTAAATCTCACTCATGTCTCACTCTTAATACCCACCCATGTAATAATAGGTTCCCTCTACCCCACCAGCTCTACAGACCCAAAATAAGACTTACTCACCTCCATGCCTAAAATGAGACCACTGCCTCACATACTTAGAATGAGACGCCCATGAATTCCTACACATACTTAAATGTGATCCCCATCCCCCTCTACATGTATAAATGAAATCCCCATTCCCCTCAACATGTGTAAAATGAACCCTGCGTATCTACAATGAGACTCCCTGTCCCTCCCCGTACCTAAAATGAGACCTTCATTCCCCCCACATACCTAAAATAATACACCCCCACCCCTCAATACCTAAAATTGGCCTGTAAAACTTCTCCAATTGATTTACCCACCCTTGCAGAATAAAATATACCCACTGTAACTGGTTGTACCTTACTTCCCAAGGTAGGGGGCCAGGGCCAGATTTACATCTCAGGAGCCTGTAGACACAGAAATCTGAAGCGCCCCCCCCCAAAAAAAAATTGGCCCTCTCCACTGGACACCTCCACAATGCTCCTAATCTCCACATTGCCACCATCAGCTCCATATTGCCCTCACATTGCCCCCCATCAGCTCCATATTGCCCTCACATTGCCCCCATCAGCTCCAGCTTGACCCCCATCATCTCCATATTGCCCTCACACTGCCCCCATCATCTCCACATTGCCCCACCATCTCCACATTGCCCCCATCATCTCCACATTGCCCTCACATTGCCCCCATCAGCTCCAACTTGCTCACATCAGCTCTACATTGCCCCCACCATCTCTATATTGCCCTCACATTGCCCTCCCATCAGCTCCAACTTGCCCCCCATCATCTGTACATTGCCCCCACCATCTCCATATTGTCCTCACATTTCCCCCCATCAACTCCACATTGCTCCCACCATCTCCATGTTGCCCTCATATTGCCTCCCCCACCCCTGCTGTCCATTTCCTACCTCCCTGGCAGGAGAGATCTGTGCCTCCTTTGACACAGTCCTGTAGCTGCTGGAGCTCCTTTGCGGTCTTCCGTTCAATAATGCAGAGCGCTGGGAGATGATGTCATCTCCCAGCGCTCTGCATTACTAAAGAGTCAACGAGGGAGCTCAGCACTTACAGGACTGTGTCAAAGGAGGCACAGATCTCTCCTGCCAGGGAGGTAGGAAATGGACAGCAGGGGTGGGGGAGGCAATATGAGGGCAACATGGAGCTGGCGCTGGGCGGGGGAGTTATTAATATTGCCACTGCACAGCCAGGGAGGCAAATTTAATTAAAAAAAAAAAAAAAAACTATACCAATGACAGGCACCCCTCTGTGGGGTGCGCCTGTAGACAGATGCCTACTCTGCCTTGTTATAAATCCGGCCCTGTAGGGGGCAGTTATGGTACAAGATCACCTTACCCCCTGATATTATATATGTAGAATGGTATTACAATTCTTTAGAATATAGTGAGTACAATAAAGAAAGGGTGAGAGTGTCAAATATATTGTTAACATACCATAAATTGTACAGAAATATAAAAAGTACGGTTAGTAACAATGTATATCATCAGCAAATACAGTCTGACTAGCAGAGCATAATAAGGAATATGCTTGAAATAATAAAAGTATAACATACAGTTAGTCTTGAGTATAAAAATGATCTCTCTATCTGTTCATAAAATATATAACTTGTTTCATTTATCAGTACACTTTACCATGTCTTTTCTGTTGCTTCAGCACACTGCACTAGTGTATACATATCTAAAGGACATCTATGCTTACACAGAACACTACCGCATAACCCAGAACATTGTGCACTATACCATTGAATATGTTTATTTATATAGCGCCACAAGTGTACGCAGCACTTTACAATTTAGAGGTTTAGACAATACAGGGTTATAAGTGCTGTGCAAAGTGAAACACTGGAAGTGAGGTCCCTGCCCAAAAGCTTACAATCTAAAGTGGTAATGGGAGACATACAGAGTACATGAGGGTCAAGTGCTGTATGCAGTGCCAGAGTTCCAATTAGGATAGGGGACATAAATTAAGTAATGTACAAAGTGAGTGCCATGTAACATGTTTACATTTTGTTAAGAAAGTGTAGTTTCAAGCGTGACTTGAAGACCATCAGAGAGGTGCAGTGGCGTAGGTTGGATGGTAGATCATTCCATAGATACGGAGCAATGAGAGAAAAAGGTTTGATACGTGAGAGGGCTGTAGACACAAAAGGAGCTGAATGAAGATTGTTATTGGCTGATCGTAAGTGGCGGGATGGGGTATAGCGGGAGATCAGAGTGGAAATGTAGGAAGGGGTAGAGGTGAGAAGAGTTTTGAATGAGAGAAGCAGAATTTTGTAAGAGATTTGATGTTTTATAGGCAGCCATTGGAGAGATTTGAGGAGGAGTGGGGCAGGAAAAAACCTAGGTGGCTCAAAACAGGGCACAACCACTTTACCACTAAGCATCCAAACCGGTCTATTTAGCACATTGAGCATTAGAGAGGAGATGTTCTATAAACAAAAATATAATCTAAAGCGCCTATACACTACCTGCCCTTCCTAAGTATAAATAAGTTGCTATGCAACACATTCTGCAAATGACCTTGCACGCAAATTCCTATAAGAAAATCAGTAGTTTAAACAGCTTAATGTGTTTATCTTTTATATTCCCAGAATTTAGTTGTAATCGATTTATTGATCACATATCAGCGGACTGCTCATTATCAATGATTACCTGTTAAACCAGACTCCCAAAAACGAGGCCCCCCTGCCATCTGCATAGCTTTTTGCACTAGTGGTCTAGCTGTTTGTCAGGTTAGGGTAGAAGGGTATCCTTTCGAAAGGTCTCCCCTTCTCTGTGTGCTCCGCTTCTCCCTGCCATTCTACACGCAGAGACGGGGAGAGAGAGGCAGGAGTGGCTCTCATACTTATATGTATAGGGTTTTTTGTTTAATAACCTGTTCATAAAGCTGCAGAAGGAGGCTGCCCTGGCAGAATGTTGAAAAAAGACAAAAACTGTTAAGGCTGAAATGGAATCGAGTGGCTGGGAGGTGAACAGAATCACCGGCTGTATAATTATTCTATGCTACCATTCACTAGGTGACATGAGAATCTTGCGCTGTCATGCAGTGCAAGATTCTCATGTCGCCATTTTTACCCAGGCGACATGGTTAATGTGTTAAATGAGAGTGCAACCTTTTAAAAATGAGTAGAAGAAATCTGTTGTTCCTTTATGGTCCTGCTCTGTGTCAAGAAGTGAGTTATTGAAGACAGAGCCATGTGTAGGATATGATGTCATTTAAAGCGTGCTGCCATCAGTGAGTCTCTCCTTCATAAAGCACAAGACCACAAGGGAACTCCTGTGAAGAGACCTGTACAGACAGCAGCACAGATCTCTCTTCTGCCTCATGGAATATAAACATGGGCTAGGTGGCCAGGGCAGCACGAGAGAGGTGCCTGGCAGCAAGACTGGCCCCAGGACATGCGGCCTAAGAGGAAATTCCCCTGTGCCCCGGTAGGCCAGTTTGGCACTGTTTAGGAACCAGAAACCACATGTTGCCACTTTATTTTCATAATTTTAATATATAACTATAATTTCTACATGTTTTGATCTTCTCCGTTGCCTCTTTCTTTCATCAGCGATTCATCAGAATATTAGGGCCTTTCTTTGACTCTCTGTTCTACTATAGTCACCATATCACTGAGCTTGCAATTGTGACTTGTTATAATCAACATAAAATGAGAGCAGTATCTTCCTATTTGAGAGCATGTACATTATTTACATATACATGGTACGATCAGCATCTTTTCTTGTATTTTTCTTAGCCATTCAGAATTTGGAATTTGAATGGAGAACAGCTGCTGAAGAAAGATCACTTGATTGTTGCCCATATCCCTTACGAGCCTCTAGGTCATAGTGGAATATGACCTGTGGTCTGCTCAGTCGTCTGTATTATTTACCTCTGTATTGAAGTCAAATGATGGATAAGCTTCCCCATCTGACAATTGTTTTGCGACGATATACTAACCAGTTACCTATTCTGTAATCTATATGTATTATGACAAGACTGCATATCAGAGACCAAATAAAGTATACATTTAAAGGGATAGTAATACTTAAAACGTAAAAAAAAATATGTTGTAGGGTTTATCCCCCTGAGTAAAACAAGAGTACTCCCACTGCTGAAAGGTGTATCATTCAAGAGTTATTAATTTTCAAAGTTGAATTTTTTAGGTGCAATATCACAGTGGCCTGAAATTGTACAGAGTGTCCTATGGACAACTCTGGTCAGTTGACCATAAATCTCCATAGGATGGTGTAGCAACAGCGCCACTGTACAATTTCAGGCCACTGTGATATTGCACCTAAAAAATTCAACTTTGAAAATTAATAACTTTTGAATGAAAGACCTCTCAGCAGTGGGAGTACTCTTGTTTTACTCAGGGGGATAAACCCTACAACATATTTGTTTTTACATTTTAAGTATTACTATCCCTTTAAAGTAATTTATTGTTGGTAAGAGCTGGGTGAGCAGGGAGTCATTTGGTTTATTTGGAATCCCATCCAACACAGGTTATTTGGCTTCTGCAATCTCATTATCCTTTACTTGTACAACAATTTATGAATATTAATCTCAGTATCATACTGAGACTGAGGAGACAGGTGAGATCACATCCATTTATTTCTAGATGGTTATTTCCCTATCTTGTCTCGCTGACACTTTATGCAAATGAATCCCTGTGCCACATAAAGTGGGGAGATGACATCATACGGGGAGGAGGAAAACAAGCTGTCATGCTTTCCTTTGCAGAAGGGAATCTCACAACACAGGTTCTGTATCAGCTGCACTTATACACCTGAAGAGGGCAGCAGAGCACTTTGATCTGACATCACAAGACTACAGTCTTAAAGGAGAAGTAACACTTCCTTGTAATAACCCACCACTTACCTAATCATGGCTTAAAATCCTCATAACCCCTATACATTTTGCTCTTTTACCTCTATTCAAGAGATACCGTCTTCAAACAGTGCTAGATGCCATGGAGACAGAAATTAATCTCCTGGATGTTTTTCAAAACTGAAGCAGGCAGAGTACGCAAATCTAATTAACCCTTTTGGAAACTATGAGGTGTGCAACACATTACAAAGTAATGAGCTGCACATCTATCTGGACCTTAGAGGCTTATGATTATTACGCGCAGTGGACCAGAGTTTGTGCCCTGCACGCTTGCTAGAAAATCTCTCTTATCTTCTCCATAGTGGTGACATCCATGATATCGCTTTAAAAAAGACACAAGGGAGAAATTCATAAGGCCGTCAGAATTTTCTGGCCTTAATAAGGTAAGTGGGATGTTTAACCCTTTGAGTGCCAGAGGGTTGAGCAACGCATTGCAGAGCAATCAAAAGGTTAATATTAGGTGTTATTTCTCATTTAATAATATTATAAAAGCTCTGCTAGCCCATCGGCTCATGTAAGTAATTGCTGTATTTTCCAGCAAATCACAGACAGAGGCTCTCTCTGTTACTTTGACCTTGCACTGGCTGGAGCCTGGGTGCTAGCAAATCAGCTCTCTGCTGCCCCCTTTGAGGCCATTCTCTGCAGTGTTCCTTCTAAGGTGAGCAATTCAGCACCGAAAGAGTTGAGCAAGTAATTAAAACTGGATTGCAGGGTACATTGCATTGCAATGCACTGATGCTTTAACAGTCCTCTTTAACACTTTCAGTACAAGGTTGCTCACCTCAGAGCAGTGACAGGCAACCCATGGCCCTCCAGCTGTTTAGGACTACAATTCCCATTCCTGCTGGAAGTTGTATTCCTTAACATCTGTAGGGATGCAAGTTAGTAAACCTTTTGGTTTTTGCATTAATAGTGATAAAGATGTGATAATGTGGCAATGATTTCTCCAGTGATATCATTTCTCCAGTTCCATGTTATTCTGTAAAGCATATGCACTAAGATCTCCAAAGCTGGAAAAATCTTAGTGCATTGCCTCCCTAGAATAACATAGGAATTGGAGAAGTGATATCACTGGAGGAGTTATCTCCACTTTATCACCTCATTATCACATCTTAGTGCATCTCCCCCTTGTGGTAGAGAGAACACTGTACATGCAGGTAGGACAAAATCTGCATTATGTCGTCTGTGTGCACAGCAAGGCTGCTGGCACAGAATTGTGAAGATGAGCAGACCAGTAGCCCTGCGGCAATATTTATAAATCGGGGGACAGAGGAACACCCATAACCCAGGTACCAATAACCTTTTGAATTATGATAAACAAAATATTGACCCAAACATAGAGATGTGCCAGTGGTCAAGCCCCATGGCTTCGGTGCGGGTTCCCTTTTCCCCCTTTGAGAAAACAAGATCTTGCCAAGCACTGCGCAGCTTTCCATAGAACTTTGACTCAGTAGTGGTACCATCAGTGGTCTTAGTATCAGAGCAGTTGAAGGTGTTTCTAGCACTGAAGGTGCAATAAACCCAATTTAAAACTGTTATTGTGGATTTTTTATTTGTCTCACTCATTACAATTTATTTGCTGCAGAATTGATCCAGTTCTTAGTTAATAACAGATTCTTTGACTCTTCTATGGCTCATAGACCATTGACTTTGTAGGATGACTGTACCGTTCATACATCTTCAGTAAGATAGTGGGGGAGATGTACTAAAGAGTGATAAATAGGTGATAAAGTGGAGATGCCTTCTCCAGTAGACTTGTGTGATTCAGTTCGGCTAATTCCGTAATTAGGACGAATAAGGCATATTCGGCATCATTCGGACCTTCAGAAAGCCAAGATCCACCCACAAAAATAATCAGAATCCGAAATGGACCTAGTCCGAAATTTCAGTGTAAATTTCAGAAATTCAGATGGTGCTTTCCTGCCTGAAACTATTACAATGTTGCTACATGCTGCTAAAAATAGATGTGGTAAAACATGTGCTTTACACTTCATGCAAAGTGCAGATATTAACCACATAAGGACACAAGCAATTTTGGCATTTTTTCTATGAGTGTGTTCAACCATAATTCCTATCTTTCTCATTTATTGCACAAACACATATTATATACAATTTTTTAAAGGGCAGAAAGGGCTTTAATTTGATGTGAAATATACATATAGAAGTGTGTAGAGGTTTATAAAATACCCCTTCCTGTCTCATCAGAGATTTAATATTATCATTAATTTAGTTTAATGCATTTTTTATTTTTATTTGTTTAATTTTAATTTTTTATTGAATATTTTACTTTTTTTTTTTTTAAATACGGACGTATAATTCGGACTATTGCCCAATTTCGTCCGAGTCGAACAGGTCCGGTCTAAAATTCGGATCCTCTGAATGGGGAAAAAAAAAAATTTGTCCGAAATCGAATTTTACCGAAAATTGTTGCCATGCACGAGTCTATTCTCCAGTGATATCACTTCTCCAGTTCCTATGTTATTTTACGGAGCCTATGCAATAAGATTTGACCAGCTTTGGAGATCTTTCTGCATAGGCTCTGTAGAATAACATACAAACTGGAGAAGTGATATCACTGGAGACGTCATCTCCACTTTATAATCTCTTTATCACACCTTAGTGCATAACCCCCAATATGTGTTCGCTCTGGGCACATCTTGAAATCTCCAGAGGTAACAAGATCTTAACCAGTACTATACTGTCCTCCCTAGATCGTCGGCTCACCAATGGTATAACAGTAAACCAGGGCTCAAAATTTCCACTCACCCCTAGCCAACGGCGAGTGAAAATTTAGCCCTGGCGAGTAGAAATCCAGCCCTGGTGGGTATGTTATGGCTTGCAGTGGCGAGTAACTTTTCAGGTCTGGCTAGTAGCAAAGGACTTCAACTTTTAAGCCCTGCAGTAAACTATGCAGCAGTCTGACTGTTCTGTCGCACCTAGACCATAATGCATCATAGAGCATTTACACTATAGTAATTTTTTTTGTAGGTTTCTCATTTATTTTGGTATCACTGTGCATTTTTTTGCAATGCGCTGCGTACCCCTCTGGTACTCAAAGGGTTAACCATTTGTTTGGTCCTGTTCCCCACATTTAACATGGTGCCATGCTTTACCTATAATACAAAGTAATAATGAAGTTGTAATTATTGCAATGGGTAAACAGCAGGAGCTGATCTGCTGGAATCCATTGCCAGGCAAGAAGAAGAAGGCAGATTTATGCTTCGCTAGAGACAAATCAGACAGTTACCTCCCTTGACCCTGTTACAGTGGAAAGTCCCTTTAAAGCCATAAAGTTGATGGTTGGTATTACATATATAAGCGGGATACACAGTGTGCTAGTGTTTCATCTGAAATGACAGGCACAGAGTGAGAAGCCCTGGAGATTTTCCAGTATAATTCCTCTCTGCCTGATGCTGAATCTCACAGGCAGAGGATGTGCCCTGAAAGTTCTGCTGATACCACAAGGGACTGAGAGAACTTCTGAAAATGAAGCTAAACTATGTGCTCAGACTATGCTGGTCTTCTATGGGTAGGGAGAAGGGGGGTGGTGGTATTATCTGCTCCCCTGGGAGCGAAACGGACAGAACTATTTGTTCTTAAACACATTGGATGCTACAGAGAACTCGAACACCTACCAGCTATTAACCCTTTGAGCGATATTATTGAACGGGGAAAAAGTACAGAAATATATAGCAAAACTAATAAAGCATAGCTACCTACCAGTGACTTAAAAACCCTTTGAGTGCCAGAGGGGTACACAACGCATTGCTTCTGGCACTCAAAGGGTTAAATGCGGATTTTAACCCATTGAAAGGCATCTTCCTAATGATCAAGGTGTTGAAGACCCTCATTAACACTTTCAATGACAGAAGGATAGACAACACAATGCATTGACTACCCCTCTGGCACTCAAAGGGTTAAATCAGTGAGGTTTATTTGCTCCCTACGGTGCAGTTGGTTTGCCCCAGAATTATACTTTTCTCAGTACATCAACCCTACTGTCAGAGACACACAACAGCACTGTCACACAGTCACACATACTGTCACACACACACAGTCACAGCATTTACATACACCGTCTGATACCCCAGGCTTATCTGGTAGTTACAGACCCACACATACACTGCAGCTTTGAATCTTGCATTCCGCATCACCGGTGCAAGCGAGATTTCAACATGCATTTCCCATTGTGTCTGCACTGTGTGAGTATGACACTGGTCGGGGCTATAGTAAAGCATTTAACTCTTTGAGGGCCAGAGGGGTGTCCAACGCATTGCTTTGCAATTGCATTGGACACTCCTTTGGCACTCAAAGGGTTAAAAGGATGTGGGTGATTCAGTGGAGGCTTTGGGGGAAAGCAAGTATGGATACAGTTGTGTAATCTCCTAGAGCAGAATGCTTAGTGGTATAGTGAACGGGCTGGAAGGATCAAATTCAGCATCAGTCTGTTTTCATTCCAGCCTGTCTTTAATTCCATTCCTCCCCTCTCTCTCTCTCTCTCTCTCTCTTTCTTTCTCTCTCTCTCCTTAAAGGCATAGTAATACTTCCTTTTATCTTTATTTTATTTTGTAGGCATTAAAAAACATGAAGAGCGATATAAGTCTTATCTCTCAAACCTTTATGGTTTGAGAGATATTCACAAGCAAAACGGTCAAGTCTGCCATCTAGCTGTCAGATTAGGAATCCGGTCAGCGGCCCGGCCATGGCTCTGCAGCAGAGCCGAGATCTGGTCAGTGAGGGGAAACTTCAAGATGCATTTCCCATTGTGTCTGCACTGTGTGAGTATGCCACTGGTCGGGGCTATAGTAAAGCATTTAACTCTTTGAGGGCCAGATGGGTGTCCAACACATTGCTTTGCAATACGTTGGACACTCCTCTGGCACTTTAATGGTTAAAAAGATGTGGGTGATTCAGTGGAGGCTTTGGGGGAAAGCAAGTATGGATACAGTTGTGTAATCTCCAAGAGCAGAATTCTTAGTGGTATAGTGAACGGGCTGGAAGGATCAACTTCAGCATCAGTCTGTTTTCATTCCAGCCTGTCTTTAATTCCATTCCTCCCCCTCCCTCTCTCTCTCTCTCTCTCTCTCTCTCTCTCTCTCTCTCTCTCTCTCTCTCTCTCTCCTTAAAGGGATAGTAATACTTCCTTTTATCTTTATTTTATTTTGTAGGCATTAAAAAAACATGAAGAACAATAAATCTTATCTCTCAAACCTTTATGGTTTGAGAGATATTCACAAGCAAAGTTTCCCTTCACTGACCAAAATGGTCAAGTCTGCCATCTAGATGTTAGATTAGGAATCCGGTCAGCGGCCCGGCTGTGGCTCTACAGCAGAGCTGAGATCGCAAGATATAAGAAGAACTACTTCATTCGAATAGTCTACAAAGTGTGCCTGGTTTCCAAGCACACTTTTTAAATCCTTCCAATGAAATAGTTATTTTTATATCTTGCGATCTTGGCTCTGCTGAAGAGCCACTGGTTGATCTGCGGACCAGATTCCAAATCTGACAGCTAGATGGCAGACTTGACCGTTTTGGTCAGTGAGGGGAAACTTTGCATGTGAATATCTCTCAAACCATAAAGGTTTGAGAGATAAGACTTATTGTTCTTCATGTTTTTTTAATGCCTACAAAATAAAATAATGATAAAACAAAGTATTACTATCCCTTTAACACTTTCAATGACAGAAGGATAGTCAACACATTGCTAAGCAATGCACTGACCACCCCTCTGGCACTCAAATGGTTAATTCAGTGAGGTTTATTTGCTCCCTACGGTGCAGTTGGTTTGCCCCAGAATTATACTTTTCTTAGTACATCAACCCTACTGTCAGAGACACACAACAGCACTGTCACACAGTCACACATACTGTCACACACAGTCACAGCATTTACATACACCGTCTGATACCCCAGGCTTATCTGGTAGTTACAGACCCACACATACACTGCAGCTTTGAATCTTGCATTCCGCATCACCGGTGCAAGCGAGATTTCAAGATGCATTTCCCATTGTGTCTGCACTGTGTGAGTATGCCACTGGTCGGGGCTATAGTAAAGCATTTAACTCTTTGAGGGCCAGAGGGGTGTCCAACGCATTGCTTTGCAATTGCATTGGACACTCCTTTGGCACTCAAAGGGTTAAAAGAATGTGGGTGATTCAGTGGAGGCTTTGGGGGAAAGCAAGTATGTATACAGCTGTGTAATCTTCTAGAGCAAAATTCTTAGTGGTATAGTGAATGGGCTGGAAGGATCAACTTCAGCATCAGTCTGTTTTCATTCCAGCCTGTCTTTAATTCCATTCCTCCTCTCTCTCTCTCTCTCTCTCTCTCTCTCTCTCTCTCTCTCATTAAAGGGATAGTAATACTTCCTTTTATCTTTATTTTATTTTGTAGGCATTAAAAAAACATGAAGAGCGATATAAGTCTTATCTCTTTATGGTTTGAGAGATATTCACAAGCACTGATTCACAATTCACTGATCAAAACGGTCAAGTCTGCCATCTAGCTGTTAGATTAGGAATCCGGTCAATGGCCCGGCTGTGGCTCTACATATATATAAGAAGAACTACTTCATTTGAATAGTCTACAAAGTGTGCCTGGTTTGCAAGCACACTTTTTAGACCCTTCCAATTAAATAGTTATTTTTATATCTTGCGACATGAAGAGCCACCAGATGATCTGCGGACTGGATTCCATATCTGACAACTAGATGGCAGACTTGACCGTTTTGGTCATTGAAGGGAAATTTTGCTTGTGAATATCTCTCAAACCATAAAGGTTTGAGACATAAGACATATCGTTCTTCATGTCTTTTTAATGCCTACAAAATAAAATGAAGATAAAACGAAGTATTACTATCTCTTTAAGTGTTCCCTCTACAACTATGGATAGAGAAGGTGTTGTGGCCATAGGTGGCGCTATAGAAAACAAGATACAGAGATGAGAAACCAAGAGGAGAGCTCAGAAATATTAATTACAATGAATCAGCTGAACAGGAAATACACAGTCCAATTGCATACCCGATTCATATGATCGTAGTTAGCAACAGCAATATGAACCTGTTATTATTGAACCTAAGGTTATTGCTCCTGATGAAATGATTGTATTTGACTAAAAACAGCATAAAGGAGAAATTCCACTATCAAGTTTTGTTGTAAATGTTTTATGCTTTTAATAATTTGGCTTTTGGATCCATCTGCTGCATCGGTCTCATTAAAGGGATAGTAATACTTAAAATGTAAAAACAATATGTTGTAGGGTTTATCCCCCTGAGTAAAACAAGAGTACTTCCACTGCTGAAAGGTGTTTCATTCAAAAGTTATTAATTTTCACAGTTGAATTTTTTAGGTGCAATATCACAGTGGCCTGATATTGTACAGTGGCGCTGTTGCTACATGATCCTATGGACAGCTCTGGTCAGTTGACCATAAATCTCCATAGGATGTGTAGCAACAGCGCCACTGTACAATTTCAGGCCACTGTGATATTGCACCTAAAAAAATTCAACTTTTAAAATTAATAACTTTTGAATGAAACACCTTTCAGCAGTGGTAGTAATCTTGTTTTACTCAGGGGGATAAACCCTACAACATATTTTTTTTACATTTTAAGTATTACTATCCCTTTAACATCCTAGTTTGGAAAGCGTGGATCAGACAATCAGTTGTTGGCTGACCTAAATGAAGGAGGGTGTATATTGCTGCACCCACCATTTTGGTTCTAGTCTCTGCTTCTTGTTTTCTGTTTTTATTGAGCAGTCTCCTAGGAAGGAGACTACCAGGGAAGGAGATTGGGGAGGGGGATGCATTAAGCCATGATAAAGAGGTGATAAAGTGGATATGACTTCCCCAGTGATATCACTTCTCCAGTTCCTATGTTTTTCTATGGAGTCAATGCACTCCTACTTTGGAGATTTTAGTGTATTGGCTCCACAGAGTAACAAAGGAACTGGAGAAGTGATGTCACTAGAGAAGTCATCTACCCTTTATCACCTCTTAGTGCATAACCCCCATTGTTGTTGTGGTCTCTGCGGGGAAAGATGCATAAATCCTCAAAAGGCTTTGCTAGTCACCCCCCCCCCCCCATACAAGTACTGGGGATATCATCGAAATATGAGTACTGTCACAGGAACCACTGGGCCCCTGGAGGGGCCTGAGGGCAAGCCTCCTGCCCACAGACTATGGACCTAGCTCTGGAACAAGGTATGGTCTCTCCATGAGACTGTTAAACAAGGAACTGTTAACCCAAGAACCCCAGAAACTGTGGACATTTCTGGGCCCAAAAGAGACTGACAACCATGGACTGCTGGCTTGCTTCCAAGGCAATGGACATTATGAGTTAAATATTTGAGTTTACCTAAAGTTACTTTCAATGTGTATTGTAGCCACTCAAGCCAGTGTATTGGGAACTGTACTGAGACCTCCTGCTGTGTGTTCATTCATTCAAGCCCTCACGTCTTTGTGTCCACTGTCTGAGTTCAGCAACCCTTTTGTGTGTGAAATGTAATCATGTCTAAGTCATTGTATTTGTTAGACCATCTGCTGTTGGCCTTTTGTTCGTGATTGGATTATGTCCCTATTTTATCTGCTTTGTCCAGGTTTTTGAATGTAAGGTTTGAATATAAATATGTGTGGTTTGTTTCAATAAAGAGAGTTCTTGTCTTACCTACACTGGTGTTGTCTGGTGGGGTAAGCTTGTTGTATCCAGAGTGTGCTCCTGGTTACCCTGACACTAGTTTTGCCTAGTTTGGGGTATATTGTGGTATGCTGTTGGATGTCCATCTGGCTCATAGTGGAAGAAGTGACCATTGACTGGGACACCAAGGCTGGGTGTCCTCTGGTACTGTCACAAGTACATTTCCAAATTCTATCTTGATACAGATTGATGAGTGATATGAGTGATATAATGCTATGAGGGCCTCCTTGTCATTTTCTGTTTTTTTTTCTACATGATAAGTTGAGCTAGGGGGCTCCTCCTGAGTATCCTTTCCTAATGTACCTTTCCTTTGCACCTAATGTAAACAAGAAAAACCAACATGAATATCAAAAGAAACAGTTGCCATGATGAAAAAGTGATAAGGAAGGAAGCAAACCGTAATACTGGAAACAGGGTAAATTATGTAGAAATGTGCAAGACCACAAGGAAGGACCACAAGGAAGTTAAACATTAAAATATGTAGAAATGTGCAAGACCACAAGGAAGGACCACAAGGAAGTTAAACATTAAAATATGTAGAAATGTGCAAGACCACAAGGAAGGACCACAAGGAAGTTAAACATTAAAACATTAAAAAAGAAACATGCAAGCTCAATGTTGAGCTCATCAAAAGGACACTGGAAAATATCAAGGGCTAGAGAATGCAAAACAAAACATGGCCGCACATAGGAGCCAAATGTTTGCACTGAAGCCTGAAGATGGTACAACAGCAAAAACTCAAAAACAAATATTCAAATGAATGGAAGAATTTTATTCAAAGGATGAAGGACAAAAACTGAATGTAATGTCAGAGGCTGAAGCTGTGCCAAATGTCTTGGTAGAAGAAGTAGAAGTTGCAATTAAATCAATGAAAATGGCAAAGCAGCTGGACCTGATGAAGTTACTATTGAAATGTTGAAAGCTAAAGGTCAACCCTTCTCCAAAGCCCTAGCTAAACTATTCTCAAAATGCCTACAACTTGGCAAATTGCCTGATACACGGAATAAAACAGAGATCATCGTACTGCACAAAAAAAGGTGATAAGGAGCATCTAAAAAGCTACCGACCAATAAGCCTATTAACAGTGGTCTGCAAGGATTTCACACAGGTACCATCAAGAAGAATGGACACAATACTTAAAGGGGTAGTAATGTTTCATAATAAAAGCAGCTCTAATTAATCATCATAGTATTTGGACCTTGGAGAGTGTTATTTCAATTCTGTCAGAGTTGTAGTTCAAGAGTAATTGAATGATAAAGTATCCTCCTCCTGCCCCTTTTACTGATGTAACACTGCTCAGCCAGATCAGAAGGGAGGTGCCCAGGTAGATTGCAGAGAGGGACAATCTTCAATTAAGATAAGGGAAAAACCTGAAAAACTTGTCAAGGGGGGCAGGGCTTTCATTGTTCTCATAGGAAGAAGATTGTCCCCTGCTGTTATCTGTCAGGTCTATGGACTGCATTCCACATCTGAGAAGAGATGGCTTACACTAGGTAAAAGGGGCAGGAGGGGAAACTTTATCCTTCAATTACTCTTGAACCAAAACTCTGACAGTACTGAAATAACACTCTCTATGGCTCAAATACTATGAAGATTAATTGGAGCTGCTGTTTTTGTGAAACATTACTATCACTTTAACCAGGCATGACCTAAGGAACAAGCAGGCTTCATGATCAGTTTCAGTACAATGGACCATATCCAGACAGTGTAACAAGTTTTAGAGTGACATAATAAATACAACCTTCCATTATGCATAGTCTTCACTGACTACGGAAAGGCCTTTGATTCAGTGAAAATGCAAGGATTTTACTGTAAAATCTCGGGTATAATATGCACAATTTTACAGAATTTTCACCTTATATGAAGTGGGGGAGGTGTATTATACCCGATAGTTTTTTGTGAAAAAAAAAATAATTAAGCTGCCAGATCCCTTTCCTCCCTCTACCTGCACTATCTTCTGCTAAAATACCATTTACTTACTTCAAAGTTCAAGTCCCCCGCATTTTCCCCATTAGCAGGCAACATATAACAGATGTCAATATTCCAGCGGGCGGCATGCTTCCAATCGCCGCCCGCTTCCTTCAGGACATACCGGCTCCAGCCAATGGTATTGCCCTGTGAGGATCTGAAGGTCCTCACAGGTCAATACCATAGCCGGAAGGTGAATGGAAGCATGCCGCCCGCAGGGAATATTGACATCTGTAATATGTTGCCTGCTAATAGGGAAAATGCGGGGACTTGAATTTTGACGTAAGTAAATGGTATTTTAGCAGCGGAGAGCTCCGGGGGAGGGAGGGAAGGGTTCTGGAAGACTTATTTTTTTTCTTAAGAGGGGAAAACAAGGGTGCGTATTACACATAGGCACTCTGGGCATAATATACACCTGCATATTATACACAGGTGCGTATTATACCTGAGATTTTATGATAATTGATGCCCTGATCAACCAAGCAATATATAACACTTACATCAATATCCTCCAAACAATATATGAAAATGCAACTGCATCAATACAGGACAACAACAATGATAAAGTCCAGATCGAGATAGAAAAAGGAGTCCCACAAGGAGACACAATTCACCAAAACTGTTTTCAGACTTGATGGTAGATGGACCTAACACATTTTGGAATGGATTCCACTTGATACTAAACACTCCAAAAGAAGACCAAAGACAAGATGGGTAGATGAAATTACACACACAGTGGCAACAAAAGGTACAGGACCAAAGCTGTGGAGGCTGACTGAGGAGGCCTTCATCCTGCAGTGGATCGACAATGGCTGCTGCTGATGATGATATAAAATATATTATACTAGTTGAACAGCCTGTTACACGGGCCACAGTGCCACTGGCACCCGGTCGCGGGGCAGTCACGCGCAGTAGAGACTGTCCGCGCCGCTGCTGATACAGAGCTGGACGCTCTTTCGGAGCGCCCAGCTCTGTATCAGCCAAGCCGCGGGCAGTGTCTACTGCGCATGACTGTAGCATGTGCAGCAGTGTCTACTGCACATGTCGCGGCGTTACACACGATTTAGCAAATTATTACATAGGATATTGTTTCAATATTGTGTTACTATAACTTTAATAATTTTAACGTGGATTTTCACAAAGTCAGGGAAAACCTAAAGGTAAAAAGTTTGACAATATATTTAGTTTCTAAAGCAATTTGCACCTTTCAGCAGTACATTTTAGCTCTTATGCCTTTGTGCAGCCCTCCAGTTTTCTTAAAGGGATAGAAATACTTAAGTATTACTAATCCCTATAGTAAAGTCCTATTAAAAATAAATGTATTGCCCCCAGTGTCATCTCTCATTTATCCAGATAAGGATGCCACTGACCTTATGGCATTCTAACCTTGTGACTCCCCTTTCACACATTTGTCAGGGACATGAGGTTTTAAAAAGGGCCCTAATGATAAATGCAGGTGTGAGTTAAAGAGACATTAACACCATCTAGTACTAAATCCACCCCCACTTACATTATAATAGCCAAACAATCCTAATTGCCTTTATGAATTTTGACCTTGCTCTTTGTTTTAAGAGATAACATCTTCAACCCATGCTTGATGTCAATGGAGGCAGACATGACAGTTGCTAGTAGCAGGACTGCTGGGCTAGAAACCATGCCCACTATCTGTTATGTCCACCTCCATGCATGTGGCTTCTAGGACTGATTGAAGGTGTTATATATTTAGCAACGGTGTTAGGACAAAATTCACAGTGGCCATTAGTATTTTCTGTCCATAGTATGGTGAGTGGGAGGTTATTATTCAGAGGGGATAATGTTCATTTAAAGGGAAACTTTCCCCTCTAATACACTGTGTCTTATATGATTAATCTACTAAAATGGTATGTAGTTTGGTGTTTTTTTTCTAAATACATACTTTTTTAGATATTCGCTCTAAGATTTTGATATAGGCACTTCCGCATTCTACGGCACAGGATAACATCACCACAGCTCTGCAGGACTTCAGTGTCCTCAAATTCTCCTCCTATCTCCCTCCCAGCTGTCTCTGGGAGCGTGTTCACACTTCCCTTTGGCTGAGCTGCTCTAATTCTGCTATTGATTGTGCTGTCTGAGCTAATTAGAGCTCTGCTATCCTTTGCTGTTGCCTTCCCTGTTCTGGGTCATGCTGAATCAGCTGACCTCTCTGTGATTACTCACATGACTATTAACAGCCAACCCTCTCAGGGTATTTAAAGCTGCTTGGCTCACTTCCTGATTGCCATTGTGTCTGTTTCTGGCTGCAAGAGTGTTCTACTGAGTTCCTGATTACCTGTGCATGACCTTGCTTCCTCTGACGTCCCTTCTGGCTCCTGACTCCTGGCTTGTTCCTGACATTGCTGATCTCCGTATTCCTGACACCGGCTTGGCTGAGTACCTGTCTTGGTTCCTGACCCCGACTTGTCTTCTGGTTTTCGCTTCTGGATCACTTATTATTTTAATAAAGGTGTTTTGCATTTTACACTTTTGTGTTTGTCTGGTTCCTGGTCCGTAACATGTTCGCAGTAAATACATTATAACAGTAAGCATTTGAGGTTTGCAGTTTCAATATATGTGCTGCACATTACCATGAAGGGATATGTGAACATGCTGCCATGTCAAACCTTTATGGTTTGAGAGATATTCACAAGCAAAGTTTCCCCTCCCGCCCCTTTTACCTAGTGTAAGCCATCTCTTCTCAGATGTGGAATGCAGTCCATAGACCAGACAGATAACAGAAGGGGACAATCTTCTTCCTATGAGAACAATGAAAGCCCTGCCCCCCTTTACAAGCTTTTCAGGCTTTTCCCTTATCTTAATTGAAGATTGTCCCTCTCTGCAGTCTACCTGGGCTCCTCCCTTCTGATCTGGCTGAGCAGTGTTACATCAGTAAAAGGGGCGGGAGGGGGACACTTTGTCATTGAATTACTCTTGAACTACAACTCTGACAGAATTGATATAACACCCTCCAAAGTCCAAATACTATGATGATTAATTAGAGCTGCTTTTATTATGAAACATTACTATGCCGTTAATATAGACAAATGTAAGGTTATGTACTTGGTTTGCTGGGCTAAACATACCACATATACATTTAAAGTGATAGTAATATATATATAATAAAGTCTTGCTCCGAGTCTTCTATATTGTTTTTATAACATGCAGCTCTAAGTTTAATAACTTACAGTTCTGTAGTTCAAAAGATATTCAAGCTGAAATGATCCCCCTCCCGCCCCTTTTGGTCGCCTCCCCTTAAATCTGCAATCCAATTGTGGGTCTGGATGGATGCAGAGAGTCATACTTGAAAATAATTTTATTTCATATTGTAACCCTTAAAAAACATTAAAAATGATATAAGTCTTATTCACATGTAAAATATAGTAAAGTTCTCTTTTCTTTGTTTGTCTGGTTCCTGGTCCGTAACATGTTCGCAGTAAATACATTATAACAGTAAGCATTTGAGGTTTGCAGTTTCAATATATGTGCTGCACATTACCATGAAGGGATATGTGAACATGCTGCCATGGAGAGCTGGGAGGGAGGTGGGAGGAAAACTTGAGGAGTGGGTAGTCCAGAAGAGCTGTGCCGACATGATTTTGTGCCGCAGAATGTGGATGTGCCTACATCACGTCTAAGAAGCAAAAAATTGAATAATCATGATATAAGATACAGTGTCTTGGGAGTGAAAGTTCCACTTTAAAGGGATAGTAATGTTTCATAATAAAAGCAGCTCTAATTAATCATCATAGTATTTGGACTTTGGAGAGTGTTATTTCAATTCTGTCATAGTTGTAGTTCAAGAGTAATTCAATGACAAAGTATCCCCCTCCCGCCCCTTTTACTGATGTAACACTGCTCAGCCAGAGCAGAAGGGAGGTGCCCAGGTAGATTGCAGAGAGGGGCAATCTTCAATTAAGATAAGGAAAAACCTGAAACACGTGTCAAAGGGGGCAGGGCTTTCATTGTTCTCATAGGAAGAAGATTGTCCCCTGCTGTTATCTGTCTGGTCTATGGACTGCATTCCACATCTGAGAAGAGATGGCTTACACTAGGTAAAAGGGGCGGGAGGGGAAACTTTGTTTGTGAATATCTCTCAAACCATAAAGGTCTGAGAGATAAGACTTATATCGTTCTTCATGTTTTTTTAATGCCTACAAAATAAAATAAAGATAACCCGAAGTATTACTATCCCTTTAAGGAACTTTAGAGTGCCTTGCCTTGGAGATATGAGATGTAAATCCAACCCTGTCCAGAAGGATCGAGGACAACATGTATTCAGATTCAAGAAGTTATACGAATCTGCAATCATACTTTCCTTTCATTGTAAAGAGGTTTATCAGGCTGGTGCAGAGGTTTATTGTTCTCATAACTGCCAAAAAGCAGGGATAAGCCACTAGCAACAGATGAGACCTGCAGGGTCTTTATTACATTGTCCTAGCTATAGAAATCTAGCGAGGCAGACAATGGACAGGCTATTGTGGATCTGTATCTGTGCTTATCCTATCCTGACCATATCTTTGCTAGTGTCGCCTACTGCGGACAGAGGGTCTGTGTATAGAAGATAGTGTGTGTGCTGAAATGAAGAATTAGAATTTTTTCCTAACAAATCAGACACAGGCTGGCAGCATTTTGACTTTGCAGAATAACTCACCCTGAAGCAGAATGATTGATAATATCTCTACTTCCCAAGGGTTTCTGCAAGAGCAACCAGCTTTACTGTTTTGGTTTCAACATGTCACCTACAATATCTGTGTAGGGACAGGAAACTGGTTAAGTGATAAAGTGCAGTCCTGTCTGGGCCCAGTGCTTTTTTCATTCCTTTATTAATGGTCTCAAAGTGGGTATTGGAAGTAGAAACTAAATCTTTGCTCATGACACTACACAATGTAAGGAAATATATACAGAGAAGGAAACAAAGTAGAAACAATTATATGAACTGATTGAACGGGTGAAAAAGTGGCAGATGAGTTTTAATATAGACAAATGTAAGGTTATGTACTTGGTTTGCTGGGCTAAACATACCACATATACATTTAAAGTGATAGTAATATCCTATATAATAATTCGCTAATTCGTGTGTAACGCACGACATGCGCAGTAGACACTGCTGCTCGTGCTGCAGTCATGCGCAGTAGAGACTGCCCGCGCCGTGGCTGATAAAGAGCTGGGCGCTCCGAAGGAGCGTCCAGCTCTGTATCAGCCGCGGTACGGGCAGTCTCCACCGCTCGTGACTACCCCGCGACCGGGTGACAGTGGCACTGTGGCCCGTGTAACGGGCTGTTCAACTAGTATATAATAAAGTTTTTCTACGAGTCTTCTATATTGTTTTTATAACATGCAGCTCTAAGTTTAATAACTTACAGTTCTGTAGTTCAAAAGATATTCAAGCTGAAATGATCCCCCTCCCTCCCCTTTTGGTCGCCTCCCCTTAAATCTGCAATCCGATTGTGGGTCTGGATGGATGCAGAGAGTCATACTTGAAAATAATTTTATTTCATATTGTAGCCCTTAAAAAACATGAAAAATGATATAAGTCTTATCTCCCAAACCTTTATGGTTTGGGAGATATTCACATGTAAAATATAGCAAAGTTCTCTTTTCCTGGCTGTTTCAGCCAAGTCTGCCATCTAGTGGACAGATATGGAATTTGGTCCACAGAGCAACCGGCAGCTCTTTAGCAGTGCCGAGATCACGATCTTTAAAAAGAACTACTTCATTGGAACTGTGTACAAAGCGTGCCTGGCTTGCAAGCACACTTTGGAGACCATTTCAATGAAGAAATTCTTTTTAAAGATCGTGATCTCGGCACTTCTGGAGAGCCACGGCCGGTCAGGGGACCGTATTCCAAATCTGAGAGCTAGAACAGTGACATCACTCAGGGGGAAACTTTGCTTGTGAATATCTCCCAAAGCATAAAGGTTTGGGAGATAAGACTTATATCATTTTTCATGTTTTTTTAAGAGCTACGATATAAAAAACAATTATTTCCAAGTTTTATTATCCCTTTAACAGAGTATACGAAGGAGGGCAGGACGAAGGAAGGCAGGATTTTCCTTTTGCTGATTACCTGTGCATGACCTGGCTTCCTCTGACATCCCTTCTGGCTCCTGACTCCTGGCTTGTTCCTGACATCGCTGATCTCCGTATTCCTGACACCGGCTTGGCTGAGTACTTGCCTTGGTTCCTGACCCCGGCTTGTCTTTTGGTTTTCGCTTCTGGATCACTTGGTATTTTAATCATCAATATAGTCTTCTATATTGTTTTAATAACATGCAGTGCTAAGTTTAATAACTTACTGTTCCGTAGTTCAAATGATATTCAAGCTGAAATGATCCCCCTTCCGCCCCTTTTGGTCACCTCCCCTTAAAACTGCAATCCGGTTGTGGGACTGGATGGATGCAGAGAGGCACAATCTTAACACAGTATACAGGGCTGGTGCAAGGATTTTTGCCACCCTAGGCAAAACCTAATTTTGCTGTCCATTTGGCTCCGCCCCTTGTGCCCCACTCCTTTATACCTCGCCTACTTATACCCCACCTCTTTTCATGATTGTCCTCTCTCTGCCTCCTGGGCCAGTCTGCCCCTGGTCTGGAGATGCCTGTAAGAGATGCCCCCCACCAGCTCCACTTTGCCCCACCAGCTCCAACTTGCCCCTATCACCTCCACTTTGGCCCACCAGCTCCACTTTTCCCCTATCAGCTCCACTTTGCCCCACCAGCTCCAACTTGCCCCCATCAGCTCCACTTTGCCCCCCATCTGCTCCAACTTGCCCCCACCAGCTCCAACTTGCCCCCAGCAGCTCCACTATGCCTTCTCAGCTGCAACTTGCCCCTATCAGCTCCAACTTGCCCCCATCAGCTCCACTTTGCCCCCCATCTGCTCCAACTTGCCCCCAGCAGCTCCAACTTGCCCCCCATCACATACCTGTAGCTCCCGCGCAGTCTTCTCTTCAGTAATGCAGAGCGTGCCGGGAGATCATTACTCCCAGCCCGCTGAGCATTACTAAAGATCCGACCCGATAAGGGAGCGCAGTGCTGCACGCCCGCGCCCCCAGTATGTGTGCGCCCTAGGCCGGCGCCTACCTCGCCTATAGGTGGCGCCGGCCCTGACAGTATACGAAGGAGGACAGAATGAAGGAGGGCAGGATTTTCCTTTTAGTTACTGAAGATTGTCCCTCGTCGTGCTCCATCCGGACCAGACTGAGAGGCAGCGTGATGCGGCCACAAGGGGGGAGGGCGATCATTTCAGTTTGAATATCTTTTGAACTACAGAACAGTAAGTTATTAAACTTAGTACTGCATGTTATAAAAACAATATAGAAGACTAGGAGCAAAACTTTATTATAGACATTACTGTCCCTTTAAAGGGAAATTACTTTCTTAGAGAAGGATTTCAAAATACTGGTAGAAAATAGACTAAACTAGCATATGCAGTATCACTCAGTTGCTGTAAGAGCCAATCAGGTTCTATCATGTTAAAAAGGGGTATAGATGGATGGGATGGGAATATAATTATACCTCTAGATACCTTATTGGAAAAACTTCAACAAGAAAATGGAGTACAATTTTGAGCACTAAGAAAAGACATTCCTGAAATGAAAAAAGTGCAGAGAGATATGCAAAAAAACTGATAAAAAGACAGGAGGATATAAAGGAATATATGTTTCAAAATAAAAGCAGCTCAAATTAATCTTCATAGTATTTGGGCCATGAAGAGTGTTATTTCAATACTGTCAGAGTTGTAGTTCAAGATTAATTGAATGATAAAGTATCCCCCTCCCGCCCCTTTTACCTAGTGTAAGCCCCCTCCCCTCATATGTGGAATCTGGTCTTAAGACCGGACAGCTCACAGCAAGGGACAATCTTCTTACTGTGATCATAAGGAAAACCCTGCCCCCCTTGACAGGTTTTCCCTTATGCTAATTGCAATCTCTCTGGACACCACAGTGTTACATCAATAAAAGGGGCGGGAGGGGGATATTCATTATTCAATTACTCTTGAACTACAACTCTGACAGTATTGAAATATCACTCTCCATGGCCTAAATACTATGAAGATTAATTGGAGCTGCTTTTATTTTGAATCATTACTATCCCTTTAAGTTATTAAGAGGGACTAGATAAAGTTTTTTTTTTTCTTTTTTTACATTAGAGACCTGGCTTCTAAGGGGGAAATTATTGCAAGTATATTCAAGGCAGAATACAAAAAATTCTCTGGGGAACTCTGAGCAAAAAACACATCCTTTACGACTAGAGGGAATGTGCTTTTATCTAAAACAAAGACAAATATTTATTACAATGACAAAGTGAGAGGAAGGAAGAGAGTCCTAAAAGGTAATTTTAGGGATTTAGGGAGTAAGATTAGGAACTGGCCCTCCAAGGTAGTATTCTCAGAGATACTACCTGTGCCATGCGCTATGCCAGAGAGACAGCGGGAGATTAGGGAGCTCAATGCATGGCTAAAGTCTTGGTGTAAGAAGGAGGGCTTTGGGTTTTTAGAGCACTGGGCTGATTTTGCTTTGGGGTACAATCTCTATAGTAGGGATGGATTGCACCTGAATGCAAGAGGGTCTCAAGTGCTTGAGGAGAGGATGACTAGATGGTTGGAGACGATTTTAAACTAGGAAGGGGGGAGGGGCAAATAAATATTGGGCTAGATAGTATAGAAAGGGAAGGCAATGTAGTTAATAACCAGGAGGGTTATTAAGCAGCACCTTCTGGGGCAGGGAGTGGCAGTCAGAGATGCTGGATAAGCTGGGAGTAGACAGTATTTTTGCTGAAACTCACCCTGCCTCCTCAGTCATCACCCTATATACCGCCCACCATCCCTTTCACCCTTTGTCCTACGTTCATCTCGCCACTTCCCTTTACCACACTAACCTTCCTTTGCACTGCTTGACAGAGTGAGTGAGGGACCGAGTGTGTCTTTGATGCTGTCTGTCTATTTGTATGTAGTAGTGAGAGTGAGCCATTATGTCTATTACATATTCAGGATATGTGAGTTTGAGTGACTTTGTGTATGGATGACTTTGTTAGCATATATGTGCTTCACGTACAAAGATTGTGTGTCCTCTATTGATGCATGATACACACTCATGAGAAATTTGGTCAATCATTCAGGACCCACCCACCAACACACATCACCCTAATACTCCCCTAACCTATGCTTTCACTTTCTCATCATTCAGTCCCCTCACCCCATTTCTCTCTGTCTCTTCCCTCTCACACACCCCACTCAGTCTTTTCAGGTGGCCTCCCTCAGTCTACTTTTCCATTCCCTATCTGCTGCGTTTGCTCAGTTGTTCACAGATCGCTGAATACTCACAGCAGCATGTACGTGTCCTATAAAAAAGAAGGGCGAAATCATAAGGACGACATCAGAATGTTGCCAGCATCATAAGAGCGACATTCTGATGTCACACTCTTAAGGATCTCCAAATACAGGGCGACATTTCAATATTACAGTTCTTTCCTTCCTGAATTAGTGAGAATATGATGCTCTACTGAAATAATCAAAGGCCACTTTGGAAAATAGAATAAAACAAAGAACATTCTTAGAGAATAATATTTTGCCAAAAGAACTTAAAACATGGTATTTGTTGAACCACGTTTCAGGAGGTGGCACTCAAAGAGTTAAACCTTTAAGAACAATGCGTTACATACACTTAAGGTCCACAACCATTTGAGTGCCAGAGGGGTATGCAATGCACTGTTGCAATATTGCGTACTCTGGCACTGAAAATGTTAAAGGTTTAACATTAAAGGAGCTGTCAGACAATGTATGTGTGGCTCTGTTACTACCAGTAGAACAATGGAATAAATCTGGGGTGTCAGGCAGCATGTGTAAGAGTGTTTCTGTGGCTTCCATTGGATAGGAGAATATGGATGAGCTGTCAATGAGACAGTGGAACAAGGCAGGGGTGTCTGTGTGTATGTGTGAGTGTTAGAGGTTCTGTGACTACCAATGGACAGTAGAACATGGACAAACCATAAGTGAGACAGTGGAACAAGGCTGGGGTGTCAGAGTGTGTGTGTGTGTGTATGTGATGTTCTGTGACTACCAGTGGATGGTGGAACAAGCATGTGTTGTCGGACAGTGTATTTGTGGGGGGGGGGGGCATGGCCTGACCTCTCCAAGAGATGGATGCATAACTGCATAGCTCCAAGCCTGTACAGGCATAAATAGCTTCTTTTATTCAGTGGGGTGCAATTTTCTTCAATGAATTTACTACCAATCACCTCCTCCTGGATAGGAGAGAGAAAAAGAAACGTGAGAATTAATTTACTTTACTTTAAGTTCTTCTCAGGAATTGGCACACTCACAGAGAACATCTCTGGCTGGGTAGAAAATACCCAGAATCCCCTGGTACAATGAACACCCAGCTTCCTTCAAGGGATAGTAATGTTTCATAATAAAAGCAGCTCTAATTAATCATCATAGTATTTGGGCTTTGGAGAGTGTTATTACAATTCTATCAGAGTTGTAGTTCCAGAGTAATTCAATGATAAAGTGTCCCCCTCCCACCCCTTTTACTGATGTAATACTGCTCAGCCAGATCAGAAAGGAGGTGCCCAGGTAGACTGCAGAGACAGACAATCTTCAATTAAGATAAGGGAAAAACCTGAAAAGCTTGTCAAGGGGGGCAGGGCTTTCATTGTTCTCATAGGAAGAAGATTGTCCCCTGCTGTTATCTGTCTGGTCTATGGACTGGATTCCACATCTGAGAAGAGATGGCTTACACTAGGTAAAAGGGGTGGGAGGGGGAAACTTACTTGTGAATATCTCATAAACCATAAAGGTTTGAGAGATAAGACTTATATCATTCTTCATGTTTTTTAATGCCTATGAAATAAAATAAAGTTAAAATGAAGTAATACTATCCCTTTCAAGACACCACTGATCTCCTAAACAAACTAAGAGGAAGATTTAGAAAAGTGAAGTTAATGGAAAATGAGCTTTAAAATGGCTGTAAGATGGTTGCTGGTAGTTATAAAAGTATTAAGGACAGTTTAGGAGGACAGAACTGCATCTAGTACTTTTTTTTATAAAATGGAATAAGGACATTTGTAAAATGTGGCTCAGCGAATTTATAAAAAAATGTCACTATTTGTCACAATTTCAGCAAATATTTAAGGCCATGTCTGAGCTGTTCTTATTTTTTGCAGTCATCACATTTATAAATGTAACTAGAATATGTTATAAATAAAACACTCATAATAAGGAATAAGGACATTTTAAGGATCTGTTCGCAAAATCAAAAAGGAACAATTTTTATAAATCTCCCCCTAACTGATTTGGGCCCCAATCCAGAGAGCACCATCCTGGCCACTAAGGATGTAGAATCCCTTTACACCAACATTCCACACACGGATGACATAGCAGCATGCAAAGAATATCTGGAACAAAATAACACAGCCATGGAACTGTTAACAAAACTCATACAGTCTATACTCACCGACAATTACTTTATGTTTGGACAGGACCTCTGCCTTCAGAAAATGAGGACTGCAATTGGTACCCGAATGGCACCACGATATGACAACCTGTTTATGGCAAATTTAGAAGAGGACTTCCTGTCCACCTGTCAGACAAAACTCCGGGTCTCTCTCTGCTACAAAGATGATATTCTTATCATCTGGACCGACAGTGAAGAGGAACTCAAATTCCATGAAAACTACAATGCATTCCACCCCAGTATCAACCTAACACTCAGTCATTCGCGCACAAACATTAACTTCCTTGACACGACTATCACTATAAAGAACAACTCCATCCACACATCCCTGTACTTAAAACCAATAGACAGACCAACCTACCTGAAAAATAATAGCTTCCACCTAAAACACACAAAGAACTCCATCATACACAGCCAGGCCATCAGATATAGACACATCTGTTCTGACATGTTGGACTGTGACAAGCACCTCCAGAAACTCAGAGGAGATTTTTTAAATCAGGGTTACAGTGCAAGGATTATTGACACTCATAGTAACATAGTAACATAATTGATGAGGCTGAAAAAAGACATGTGTCCATCAAGTCCAGCCCATGCCAAAAATACTCCTGTTGATCCAAAGGAAGGCAAAAAAGCCCTCTGGAGCAATTTCTAATTTAGCCCCAAGTGGGTAAAAAAAATCCTTCCTGACTCCAAATGGCAGTCAGATATTTCCCTGGATCAACATCCTATCTACTTTGTAGCCATCTGTTATAATTTTCAATATTATTCTGTGCTAGATAGGCATCCATTGCTTTTTTGAAAGCAGTTGCATTATCTGTAAGTACAACATCCCGAGGCAAAGAATTCCATAGTTTTACCACCATTACTGTAAAGAATCCCTGCCCTTGTTTTAGTCAAAATTGCCTTTCCTCTAGTCTTAATGGATGACCTCTTGTTCTTAGCTCAGCTCTTTGTGTAAATAATTAATTGTCTAGTTCTTTGTATTGACCTTGAATGTATGTGTAAAGGGTAATCATATCACCCCTTAGACGTCTCTTCTCTAATGTAAACAAACCCAGTTTGGCTAGTCTCTCTTTATAACTCAGATCCTCCAATCCCTTTATCAGTTTTGTTGCACGTCTCTGCACCTTTTCCAGTTCAACAATGTCTTTTTTAAGAACTGGCTTCCAAAATTGTACTCCATATTCTAGATGAGGCCTAACCAAGGATTTGTACAGAGGTAGGTAGGATAATATCAGCATCTCTTGCATCTACATCTCTTTTTATGCAATGTAATACCCAATTTGCTCTTGCAGCAGCTGAGTGACTCTGCACACTGCTGTGAAGTCTATTGTCTATCAGTACTCCTAAATCTTTCTCTAATGAGGATCCCCCAAGTTGTTTCCCATTTAGAGTGTAGCAAGTTTGTTTCTACATCCCAAATGCATAACTTTACATTTATCTACGTTAAATGTAATCTTCCCATTCACTCAGTGAATTCTAAATCCTTCTCCAGTAAAAAAACATCCAGCTCTGTATGTATTTCCTTACATAGCTTAGTGTCATCAGCAAAGATTGAGATGCTACTTTCTATTCCTACTTCTAGATCATTAATAAACAAATAAAAAAGCATTGGGCCCAGGACTGAACCCTTCAGCACCCCACTTATTACTTTAGACCAGTCTGAAAAGGTTCCATTTACAACAACTCTCTGCCATCTATCATTTAACCATGTCTCATCCCAAGTACAGATAACATCCCCCAAACCGAAGCCTTTTAATTTATGCAATAACCTGTTGTGAAGCACTGTATCAAAGGATTTTGCAAAATCCAAGTATACTACATCAACAGCAATTCCCCTGTCCAAATTACTACTTACTCTTTCATAAAATGCAAGTAAATTAGTCTGACATCTATTCTATATGAAACCATGCTGATTCCTACTAATATAATATTGTTTGTCTTCACATAGTTCTGAATAGTGTCAGATACAGAAAGCTACCCACATACCAAGAAAAAATCTGTTGAGCTACAAAAAAACAACATAACGGAAGCTGGTGCAACTGTTGTTCACCTACCACCCCAATTTGAAGTTCTATGCAAAATATCATGAGAATGTCAAACAACATTACATAGGATGAAATACTTAAGAACATATTCCTTCCATTACTCTCCTTCAGTTTAATGCTTTATATAATGGTCTGAACAGAGACAGAGAATTCCTGTCACATTATCACATTGTGGATTAACCTTTACAACAATCCCACTGGGATCAAAATGCTGTTGACTCCTCAGAAGAAGACTGCATTTTATATCACACTCCTCTACCACTGACTGATCAAAGATCCTGGGTCTGGACTGAGCTTTTTTATCTGATTTCCATTTTAAACAATGCAATGTGTATTTGTATATAAGAGAGTTGTTTTCATATTTATCTGTTTAATATGCCTGAGGAAGAGACCTTAGAGGTCTTGAAAGCTTGCATCCTACATCTGTTTAGTTAGCCAATAAAGGTATCAACTTCACTATATTTGCCTCCTGTAAGTTCTCCTCGTCACTGCGGCCTACTAACCCGCCTACTGTCTTAGATTCAAATGTACCTGATGCCACATATACTCAAGAGAAAATGTTTCCTACACTGTGCAGTGCTCAGTTACCACAGCTCGAGTCTCACACACATGCCCGAATAGTCCAACTAACGATGAAAATGGAATCTCCAATACCCAAAGCGATCCTTGCCGCTATGATGGCAGACCTTAGGGAATTTATGAATGAGATGAAGTCTCTTCTAAAAGTGGAGCTAGCCGCACTCACCACTGATCTCGCTTCACTCAATCAAAGAGTCACTCACCTGGAAGATGACAGAGCTGTTGCGGCAGAACATGCAAACACACTGGGACAGCTACTTGTGGAGCAATGAGCTGTCATCAAAAGCCTGACCCTAAAACTTGATAACCTTGATCATAGAGGTAGATGATACAATGTCCACCTCAAAA
The DNA here is from genome assembly GCA_037306005.1 of Rhinophrynus dorsalis. Lineage (NCBI taxonomy): Eukaryota > Metazoa > Chordata > Amphibia > Anura > Rhinophrynidae > Rhinophrynus > Rhinophrynus dorsalis. The sequence goes on from CM074722.1 coordinate 29,381,677, forward strand.
ACCTACACTCTATTCTAACTCCTTCTTTGCAATGCTCCTGGGTGAACACTCTGCAGACACTGTCGAACTGGAATGGGTACACCAGATCCTCAAATGTGGTCATATGCTTTTACAGTTATGAGGTCAAATCCTATAGATGTGGTCATATGTTTTTACAGTTATGAGGTCAAAGAAAAGATTATGAGAAAAAGCTGACGGAGCCCCCTTTTCTTGAGCGGTAGCTGATGTTCATCTCTACATTGATTTGTCACCTCACACTCTCCAGCTCCGGAAATCGGTCAAGAACCTCACTGATCACTTATGGAATCAACAAATGAAATAAAGACAGTGTATGTGTGTGGCTCTGTGACTATGCAACAAGTCAGGGGTATCAGACAGTATTGTGTGGTTTTGTAACTAGCAATGGACAGTGTATATATGTAAATACAGGCTATACTGCATACACAGTTATAGGCAGTAGTGGTTATTAGAATGATGATTTAATTCATAAAATAATGATTTATAACACATGTGCTTTTTTGTGAAAGCATGTGTGTTAGCATAGGTGTCAGGATGAAAAAAAGGGGCCTAGTGTTCAACTTCACTCTGTGTCTCAGTACCATTAGCTATGCGCCTGTTTGTACCCGAGGCATGACACACACACTAAGGCAGAGAAAAGTCTAAAAGACACAAATCCTATATAATAATTTGCTAAATCATGTGTGACGCCGCGACATGCGCAGTAGACACTGACACTGCTGCTCGTGCTCTACTGCGCGTGACTGCCCCGCGACCGGGTGGCAGTGGCACTGTGCCCCGTGTAACGGGCTGTTCAACTAGTCTATAAATATAATACCAGTTCCTTGGAGTAGCTGATGCCCCTTCACATATTTTTCTTTGTGAAAGCCTAAACTTTGTGACATTTTGCATTATGCTATAATACAAAAGGCCAGACGTATGTTTGTCCGAAGCAGTCATGCGCAGTAAAGACTGCCTGAATGCACATAATGCTGGTCCGTGTACATGGGCTTTTACACTAGTTAGAACATAAAGCATAAAATGGGCATATAATCCAAGATTAAAAGGAACAGTATGAAGTTGTGGGTCCTGGTGTTTTAATGGAGGTCTCCATCTGCTGTCTTAAGACTTTGAAGGGCAGAGGAGTGTCCAAGAAGTTGCTTCCCAATGCGATGGACACTGCTGTGGCCTTCAGATGGTTAATATCACGAATAAAGGAAATCAGAACAATCTAAAATAATGACAATGAAGACAAACCATATTTGTCAAGCAGATGCAGAGAGCCAGAGCAGAACTGGTAGACTTCAGAACAATGTATGTGATTACAAGTGAAATTAGAATGGCTGGTGGTCCAATCAGAAAGCTTCCTATCTGCATAGGCACAAACTGCGCTTTTTAACTCCTTTCCACCACAGGAGCCAGTAACTTCAAATGGAGCTGATTGCTTAAAACAAAATGTGATTAATATACATTGTTTTAATGAGGCACGGCCACCTAATAAATGGTTATTCCGTTTTCTAAAATAAATCCTTGTCATTACATTATTCTTTGTAACATATGTACTGGATATCTACAAATCATGTATAATGCCTTAGAAAATAGCCTGCATGTCAGATGCTGGCAACCTGAGGCCTTCCAACTGTTGAGAACTACAATTCCCATCATCCTTGGCAGCTTTATGATTAATGATGCCATTTAATTACTTCTGGCTCCCAATATACTCTCAGCATCCTGTTTTTGCCATTGCCATCTGCAGATTCGCTAGAAAACTATAACATTCTGACACTTGAAATTTATTTTGGTAAAATCATTGTTATGCAACTCTATCTGTCACAACATGACACATTGACTGAAAAAGGAGGACTGTTCTGTGCATTGATCCTAGAGTACAACTGTGACGGAATGCCATCACTTGTGAACCAGGGGTTCTTTTGGTTTGGGGGGGCCTGGACTGGAAGCGGCCATTTGGCCATACAGAATCATGGGCCAAACTACAAAATGGAGAATGGTGTCAGCCAGACTCCAGGGTGGCACTAGGCCTGAGACCCTATTATGTATTGGGGGTGGGGCAGTGACTACCTGGGACAGTATCTGGAGACTGGGAGTCAAATGTCCTATTGCCTCACCCATTGTGTGCTGTGTTATTGTTTAAATGCAAAGTAGGTTTCCTGGGGTTATGTGGTTCCATTTGTTGGTTTGTGAAACTGATTGTATTATGTCAGTCACTGATGTAATTACCTGAGCAGACCTGATAGACATACCTGGGAACTTTCGGTTGAGGGCTACCCGGAGGGTAGTCCTCTGTTCAGCAGGGGGTAACAAAAATGACGCTAATCGCGTCAAAAAGGGGCGGGGCTTAACTCGAGTGTTGGGGGGATTTAACCCTTTGAGTTCCAGAGTGGTACGGAATGCATTGCAAAGCAATGCATTCCGTACCACTCTGGTACTCAGAGGGTTAAATGTGTCACACAGAAGGCTGGGGACGGAGGCACAACGGGAGAAAAAGCAGATGTGGCAGAGTTTCAATAGAAACTCTCCACATCCGGAGGAATCTGCCTCTGCCCCGGAGACTCGGTAAAACTCTGTCAGAACCGGAGTCTCCAGGGCAAATCTGGAGAGTTCCCAGGTATGCTGATAGAGGGCTGTGTGTTTTGTATTCTATTGTGTGTTAATGTATTTAAGTCTCAGCAAGACTGGTGGTGTTGTGAATCTTATTTGCTATTGGTTGACTGTGATCACAAACCTGTATATAAACCTTGTTTGTGTCCAAATAAAGCAGTTCTTGTTTTAACCTACACAAGTGTTGTCTGGTGAGGTTAAGCTGCTGGTATGCTGGGAGAGTTCTTTTTATCCTGACACTATTCCTGCCTGGCGATAGGGATACCTTGGGAGAAGCTGGTGGAGTTTTCCTGTTCCGGAGCGAGGGAAGCGGCGACTAACGGAGTCACCCTAGGCTGGGTGGCAGCGGTATCCGTTACATTCAACAATGGGCATAAAATATAAATTAAATGAGTAGTAATATTTTATTATGAAAACATATATATTATAAAGCTTTTCCTGGAGTGATCAGCAGAACAAGGGAAATTCCATTGCTGGGAAATACTTTATTCAAAAGTTAATGATGCTCATCAAAGAGGTAAAGCTGTTACCATCACATTCCATGGAGAGATCTAGATCAAGGCGGCAGTTTCCTTTGAATGCAGGTAATAAGAATTAAATACGTATGTAAATAATTTTATTTTGTCTTGAGCATGGAAGCTAATTTCAGGTCTCGCCAGGTGACAACCTTTTGGGAAAATGCTGTATGGGCCAGGAGGGTTTAAATGATTTAACACATTATTTGAGGCACTTGAGAATCATAATATACAGTTTATTAAAATTTCAATAAAACCCCATTCAGGATCAGAGGTGCTTCATAATGCAGTGCACATGCCTTTGGTCATTAAGGGGATAAACAGAGTTGCTGAAACTCAGCTGTGGGACACAACATCAAGAAGCAAGCTCGTGAGTGACCACTCAGCTTTGAAAGAAGGTCAGCGACATCTGAGAATTTTCAAAAGTCAAGTGAACTGCCGTGTTATTAGCTCTGCTTCTATGTATGTATGTATGCATGTATGTATATGTGTGGCTCAGATCAAACTGATAAATCTGCATTTAACTGTAAAACTCTTTCAGTGTATAAAGTCATCCAAGTCTGAATTATAAGCAGGTGATGCCAGAACATTGACCCAGTACCATGTTTTAACATGAGTCCAGCAGAGCAGTACATCATTACTGTAATGTTCTTGACTGGAGTGCCCAATGAAAGTTGCCTGAGAACACCTTGTGGAGGGGAATCCTCACAAGAAGTAGCAGACTGCTGATCTGATATGGATATGATATCCAATGACAGAATAACAAAACAGAATACTTACTTGGTAGGCCCCAGTGAGCCAGGAGGTAGAGTTTGCGGAATTGAGAATGCTGCTAGCAGTCGGTGGCTGCTTCCAGGGGGCTCTTGTTGCGGCCAAGCCAGGTAGAGGTGCAGGCCGCAAAGCCTGATAGCAGGACAACCACCTAGGACACAGATAACTACTCACCAGGTCAGGAATCAGCTTATTTAACCTACCAGAAGTATAGTTGCCTCTGCCGAACACTGAATCAGCAGAACCGGGGGTTGCAAGGTTACCGTTCAATGGAAGGTCGAATCGAAGATAGTCAACAACGTCGAATGCAACATACTGTGCACCGGAACCTTTCAAGCTCGAAAGGAGAGAAGTCGACAATCCGGGTCAACAGCAGGCGGGCAAAGACGGTACCTAGGCTGCGACAGAAGGATAGTCGAACAAGCCAGGGTTAAAACCAGTCAAGCAGCATGGTACAAAGTCAGCAGGCAGAAGAATAGTCGAATAACAGGTCGAGGTCAAAGCCAACAAAGGAGTCATAGTAGAATCAGGAGACAAGAGAAGTAATCAAGGAAAGCCAGGTCAAACACTGAAAACACTAGAAACAATAACTTCAAATCTCGATAATCAGAAAGCTTTGATCGCGCACTGACACAAGTGTATCAATGCTTGATATAAGACCAGACAAGGGAGTCACTAGAACAAAGTGGGGAAATAAGGAACAGGTAGGAGAACTGGTAAAGACAGGAAAACCCGGAGAATCATGACAATTACGTGCCACCAGCAAGGCCTTACACCATTACATAATGAGGAGGAGACTTGGTACCTTTCTTTTTAGAAAATCAAACCTTGAGTTATTCACACTGTGAAGATTGTACATTGCCCTTTCAAGAAAGTTCCTGATGCCTTTGCTTTAGATATGGATGAATTGGTGTGTCCTACACAGATTATAGAGTTTAATTCCCTGAGTAACATGCAACAGACGCAAACAAAGTCTTCCAGAACTACTGGCAGAAAGTGGTTGACACTATCCTAATGCAGGACTCTTGAATTAGAAAAGTAGATGTGTTTTTATTATCCTGCATTGTAGGCTTTTGGCTATGGATATGGAACGCAACTGGTTTAGTGTCTCATGGACTGGTTTGGACATAAGATGGGGTGGACCAATCAGGAGAAAGTGGTTCCTAGTGAAGCCACCTTTGCAAATGTACAACCAATATTTTAATAGACTGCAAGGAAGAGATCAGAACTTTGACAGGATACAGCGAGTCATTTACTCAGAGTAGCTCTTGGACTCACCTAAAGAGTTGAGTGTATGTGTAGGGATGGGCGAAAAGCCCTTTTTTTTCTAGAATTTTTGCAGAAAATACACAATATAAATTTCCATCTTTTCACTACTCCCAATGAACATCTCGCAAGAACTGCCAATTTTCCACCTATACATTCTGTGTCTATGAGAATTCCCACCACAGTACTATAACAAATATGAACTTCCTTCTGTACTGTTAGGCTTAGTAGCTATAGAGCGAGAGTGGAAAGCAGAAAAAGCTATAGTTAAACAAAAAAAATTGCAGGAATAGTTGTAGTCAGCGTTGCTACAGAGACCTGACGCACTGTGCAGTAAGTGTTTACTGAGACACTGTCAAAAATGGGTAAGAGGAATTGGATGAACGCTGATGATGATGTGGAGGAGGAATACTCTAACACAAGCAGCAGTGGGACTGAGTGTCCAGTCGCACCATGAGCAGATCATGCTGTCACCATTCCAACCACATCTCCAGGGCCCTGGGGTATGAATATGAAACTGACTCAGTTGCAACTGCCATTGTCTTCATTGACTGCCAAGCTGCAACAATCAAGACCACAGTCAGTATTTGTAGTACTACATACACTTTTTAGGGCCTTTTTTTGCAAGCCTGAAGACTGCAAAAACATTTTTTTCAGGCCTGTCAGAATCAACACCAAGGATAGGCTCCTCCAACAAGGGTGATTAGAGCTAGAAGCTTGGGTGCGTCTCTAGGGTGTGTATATAGATTGCGTTGGCCAACTGAAGTGGGGTGTGCTGCGGCCGAAGCTGTATAAAGGTGCTGGCCATGAAGCCAGATAGCCCCCTTCGGTTGAGCCAAAGGTGACTCAGGATACCCCACTACAGTTGGACTTTACCCCAATGACCCTAGGGAGAAAATAAACTCCAGACACAGTACAGACCTGAATGAATGACAGGAATAGCACAGCCACAGGAGAGTAGAGATGAATAGCCAGACAGGCAGAGCTGGAGACAACTGGATACATACAAACAGAATGGTCAGGCTAGACACACTGCAACCAGGAGAGGCAGGAGCTGAAGACACAAGCCAGCAGCACACGAAGAGGGCAGACAGCAGGTACAAGAGAATGCTGGCTGGAGAGCAGGAACAGACTGGAAGGAACTCTAGCAGCACTGGAATAAGATCTGGAACATGGGCACAAGACGAATTGACAACGCGTCAGAGAAAGCGTCTGGGCGTCTTTTAAGGGAAGGAAGCCTGGGGCAGTGTCAAAGGAAGGACCGCGCATGCGTGTGCCCAACCCGGAAGAACACCATCAGGAAGCAGAGGACTGAAGAGATGCCATTGGGAGAACAACGGTAACAAGGCCTGAAGCCTGGAAACAATTTTTCAGGGCTTACCTTGTTGGAAGCCTACAATCATATTATTCAAGGCTAACTTTGTTGTAATATTTTGATGGATTTTCAGTAAGCCCTCAAAAAGTCATTTTGAAGGAATATTTTTCTGTAAGTCTGCTACTATGCTAATCATTATTTTCAAAGAGAGCAATAAAAAAGGTTACACTTAATGTGGCAGATGTGTATGGTGGTGTGATTTAAGTATATATATAATTTGCTTTGCCATGCTTGAATCCAATTTGACTTTCCATTAATATTAGATCATTGTCAAACATTAATCAGTGGTCTTCACAGTGGATCCAACAGTGGGAGATGGTAGCAACCCATTAAATAGCCCTACTCCTCCTCAACCTCAGTGCTGCTGTTAATAGTATATGTGCAGTGGGCTTCCCTAGCTTGTATGTTTTTGTCCACTTCTGCTGCCTGATACTCAGATGGTATTAAATGCTAGTTCATTTTTAGAAGTGAAAGTTTACCAACACCGCTGCTTAAAGGGATAGTAATGTTTCAAAATCAAAGCAGCTCCAATTAATCATCATAGTATTTGGGTCATGGATAGTGTTATTTCAATACTGTCAATGTTGTAGTTTAAGAGTAATTGAATGATAAAGTATCCCCCTCCCACCCCTTTTACCTAGTGTAACACTGCTTGGATTCTGTGAGGTGTCTGATCACAAATAAATGTAGGACATGAGAAAACAGGGTACATGCACCTTGGTACCTCTGAAGTGTTGATGGTGTGTCTCCCAATCAGACCTGTGGGTAGGCTTCAGGTGGGAACTCAATGAAGGTGTGCCTTGGTGTGATTTTGCTTACCTTACTTCACATGCTTCTTACACAGACAACAGATATCTACATGTTTATCTTTTGCATCATGAGGGATGTATCTCCATACTGTAGACTTCATAGACTGAGGGGTTGCTGAGTGGTTACTACTACTACTTGGTCTAGACACTGCAATTGTACTCGTTGATGTAAAAGGTGCTGTGCTTCCAACAGCAGCAGAGGCACTCATCATAACTAGGTCTGTGGATGTTGATACCTCCAGGGCCTTGATATAAACATTTTTTGGGCCTCTAAAAAAAAATAATACTACCAGGACATAATTAGAATCTATTGGTGGGGAGTTTCCCACATTTGCTCCTTCCCAGCTTGTTCCTACTATTTCCTGCCCACTTCTTCTCCTTCCCCACCCGGTTCCTCCCACTCCCCGCCCACTTTGGTGACATGCCAATCAAGCCCCACCCACTCATAACTAAGCTCTGCCCATTATTTTTGCAAAATACATAATTTATATGCCCCAGTGGCACCACAGGAGTCCCATCTGGGGACCCCAGAAGACAACTTTCCATGCTATGGTAACTAGTCTGTTTGTTCTCTAAATATGTGTCAATTTCTTCCTGGACAAGAGTATCTGAAGAAATTTTTCCAGGGGTTGGCATAGCTAAAATATAACCCCCAGTCTTAGCCCCTATGATTATATAGAGGGGCAAGTGTGTGTGTGTGTGTGGGGCAAGTGCCCCTTCAAACCGCCCCCACCCCAAAAGCTCATGCTCCTGGATCTCCCATCAGTTTCTGCTGCCCCCCCATCCTTCATTTGGGGGATGGGTCAGGTTTGATAGATTTTTCTAGAATGCTCTGCAATTTTTGGTGATGCCCTTGTCTACTTTTGTTTTTCAAATGGCAATTGGATTAATAGTGTTTACATATTAAAATGTTGAATGCGGTTATATACAGACCTAATGCTGACATTTAAATTGGAGACATGCACAGAAGCACTTGTTAGTTTTTTAATGACATTTGGTTTTACAGATAAATTAATACTATTGGGGATTTCTGTAGTAAAATAAAACATTCTAACGGACAAGGCCTGATTGTGCCTGTGAAAAGCTGATAGGAAAATTAGTGGGACTCACTCTAAATTAGTGCGCTCTGACAGCCTCTAAAAAGCCTTTTCCTGCCTTCTTGACGTTTGTTAGTTTCTATAAAGCTGTATGGTATGTGTGCAGTTGGTAACTAAGATTTAATTACCCATGTGCCCCAGCCTGCTTTGTGACACTTCTTTGTGGGTTCTGTTTCAAAAGAGATGCTTCTGTCTTGGTCAAGATCGTTCTGCTAATGAAGCTCAATCTGAGCTGATACTGGATAATTAACGGCACCCTGCAGAATGCAGGTCATAGGTTATCATTAAGGGGCATGAGATGACTTTAAGGTGAAAAGAAACCTAATTATCGGGGCATTCACAATTCCATATGTGTCGTTAAAAACTGAGGAAAAATCCCTTGCTAAAATTATTTCCTATAAACGTGATTGTTCATCACATAAAGGAGATAGATTTTCAGACACTGATGAGTTTAACCCTTTGAGTGCTGGAGGGGTACGCAACGCATTGCTCTGGCTCTCAAAGGATTAACTCTTTGAAGCTGGTGAACTAAGAGAAAAGGAGGACTTCTAGTGCAAACTAACTTCAAGCTATGGGACAAACAGAGAATTCCAAATTCCGCTCACATTTAAATGGGGCTTTGAACTCCATAAAGGGATAGTTATGTTTCACAACTATTATTATTATTTATTTATATAGTGCCGACTAATTCTGCAGCACTGTACAATTGGGAATAGACATACAGAGGTACTAAATAGTACAATCAGATGCAGCGATCAGTAGGATCAGAGGGCCCTGCTCGTGACAATAAGAGCGGCTCCAATTAATCTTCATAGTATTTGGGCCATGGAGAGTGTTATTTCAATACTGTCAGAGTTGTAGTTTAAGAGTAATTGAATGATAACATTTCCCCATCCCGCCCCTTTTACTGATGTAACACTGCTCACCTCAGAGCAACAAGACTGTCCGGATGGATCACAGAGAGGGACAATCTTCAGTGAGCATAAGGAAAAACCTGAAAAAACCTGTCAAGGGGGGCAGGGTTTTCATTGTTCTCACAGTAAGAAGATTGTCCCTTGCTGTGATCTGTCCGGTCAAGTGACCAGATTCCACATCTGCGGGGAGGTGGTTTACACTAGGTAAAAGAGGCGGGAGGGGGATACTTTATCATTCAATTACTCTTGAACTACAAGTCTGACAGTACTGAAATAACACTCTCCATGGCCCAAACACTATGAAGATTAATTGGAGTTGCTTTTATTTTGAAACATTATTATCCCTTTAAGGTTCTGGGGGATGTGCAGTGCATTGCCTGGCAATGAGTTGCTCTTCATCTAGTCCTTAAGGGGTTAATCCTTTGTGTGCCATAGAGTTATCCAGTGCAATGCGTCAGATCCCTGTCTGGCACTCTGAGAGTTAAAGGGATAGTACCCCTTAATATGCAGTAGGGTTTAAAACAAGGGAACTCCTACTACTGAGAGGTGTTTTATTCAAAAGTTATTGAAGTTCAAACTTACATTTTTCAGGTGCAATATCACAGTGGTCTGAAATGTTACAGTGGAGCTGTTGCTACACCATCCTATAAACACTTCTGGTCAGTTGGCCATAAACCTCCATAGAATGATGTAGCAACAGCTCCACTGTACAATTTCAGGCCATTGAGATTCTGCGCCTAAAAAAATTCAGGTTTGAGCTGCAACAACTTTTTATTAAAATAACTCTCAGCAGTGGGAGTTCCCTTGTTTTACTCAGGAGGATATCCCCTACAATACAAATAATTTGACATATTAAGTGTTACTATCCCATTAAAGTGTTTTTTTGCATTTAGAAGAGCTTAAAAAGCTGGTCTAAATGCAAAAACCGTATCTCTCAAACCGCTATGGTTTAAGAGATACGGGCATTTAAAGTTTGATTTCTCCTACTGACAGCTGTAAAGCTGTCAGCAGGAGATTCGTGTCGGTCGACACGGTGGCGCTTGAGAAGTGCCGAGGTCTCGTTACTTACACGGAATCACTTCATTGGAATGGTCTAAAATGGAGGCGCTTGAGAAGTGCCGAGATACGTTTTTTTGCATTTAGATCAGCTTTTTAAGCTCTTCTAAATGCTAAAAAACTTTTTTTAGACATTACTAACACTTTAAACTGTTGAGTGGTAGAGAGATCTCCAATGCATGGGTGACTTTGTAGCATCCAAGGGATTAAATGCCCCATTTAATTCACTGGGTATTTTGGTCTCCCATGGTGCAGTTGGCTTCAGAATTGCTCCACTAGATGTTTTAAGTTGAACAGAAGCAATTTTCAGCGAACCATCTGCACATAATCATTCCACCAATTCGCTTTGATTGAAACTGGGTTTTAACCCCTTGCGTGCTGGATAGGTCACCAATACATTGTGACGCAATGTGCTTTAGACATCTGCAGCATTTTAAAGCTGCATTTAATTAAATGGTAATTTTTATTTGTCCTCTATAGTACAATAGGTTTGAATTAGAATCACGTCAGTTCTTCCTGGAACATCAGTCCCTCCGAGTTCTGACATTGGGTACCTGCAATGCATTGCATAAACCTCTACCACTCAAAGGGTTAAAACAGCAACCCTACTAAATTGGACCACTCTTAAAGGGATAGAGGCTCTTGTATTGGAGCGGTCAATTTCAGGCCCCGCTTTTTCTAAAGATTTTCGTAAAGAAGAGCTGTAACTAAAAAGTCCTTAAAGGGATAGTAATGTTTCTCAAAAAAGCAGCTCCAGTGAATCTTTGTAGTATTTGGGCCATGCAGAATGTTATTTCAATACTGCCAGAGATGTAGCTCAAGAGTAATTGAAGGATAAAGTTTCCCCTCCCGCCCCTTTTACCTAGTGTAAGCCATCTCTTCTCAGATGTGGAATCCAGTCCACAGAACAGACAGATAACAGCAGGGGACAATCTTCTTACTATGAAAACAATGAAAGCCCTGCCCCCCTTGACAAGTTTTTCAGGTTTTTCCCTTATCTTAATTGAAGATTGTCCCTCTCTGCAGTCTACCTGGGCATTTCCCTTCTGCTCTGGCTGAACAGTGTTACATCAGTAAAAGGGGAGGGAGGGGGATACTTTATCATTCAATTACTCTTAAAACACAACTCTGACAGAATTGAAATAACATTCTCCATGGGCCAAATACTATGATGATTAATTAGAGCTGCTTTTATTATGAAACATTACTATCCCTATAAGGAAAAAAAACAGTGATGGCCCTAGCACATCAAATGGTCCTTAAGGGGTTAAAAATCCCCATCATTTTAACTCTTTCATTGCCAGAGGTGATGTCCAACTCTTGTCCTGGGTTTTTAATTCCTATAATCTGATGGGATATCACCAGTGCATTGCTTTGTAATGCATTGGAAACCTCTCTAGCATCAAGGGGTTAAAAATCCCATTTAAATCGCTGCTAATTTCCTTTCGTCCCCTATGGTGGGGTTGGGTTGTTTTAAAATGACTGCAGTTTTCTTTTGTACATAAGGGTCTGCGCACCATAGGGGAAACTAAACATATATAATTGATTTAAATGGAGCTCTTAACCCCTTCAATGCTAGGGAGGCATCCAACACATTTCAAAACAATGATTTGGAGACTTGTTTAGCATTCACAAGATTAAAAGACCTATTTCAATCAATGGGGAATTGATTAGATTAAATTGAATTTTCCTTTGCCCCCGTGCCCCAGAACTACTCCAATTTGCTTTTACACATAAAGGCCTATTGAAGTATCAGTGCTGACAGGGGAGGGCTGGCCTGGGGGGCAGCGGGGCAATTGCCCCCTGGGCTGGCCATGTGTCTGTGCTGGTGGGCCAGTGCCTCACTCAATCTCCCACTTGCTGCTGTAAATGGAGCTGCACTACAGATACCACAGAACTTATGAAATGAATCTATATACAAGTGATACCGCAGAGCTACAATCCAAACAGAGCTGCACTAGTAGCATAATCCATTTCCCTTGCAAGCTCTATGGCATCACTAGTCTATCTTTACTTAACCCTCTGAGTGCCAGAGGGGTACACAACGCATTGAAAAAGCAATATGTTGTGTACCCCTCTGGCACTCGCAGGGTTAAATTGTAAGCACTGTAGTATCAATTACATAGCCCCATTTCAACAGTAAGCTCTGTGGTATCACTTGCTTTAATTCACAGCATTAAAGATAAGGAAACAGGGGTTGGCTGGGACAATGGGCTTGGATGATAGTAGATATGGGCCACTTAATTGTATTTGCCCCCTGGGCCGTATGTTGCCAGCCCTCCCCTGAGTGCTGAGATCTTTCTTTATCTAGTTAAGGTGCAGTCCTTATGACTTATGTAAGGTATCTTGGTGTAAATAATACATGTTTCTAGCCATTATGATATGCACTTTTTACTATAATTGTGAGTGCTGCAGGCTCCTTTGGTTTTGCCTACGGATACCTCTAGTCCACAAATTCTTAGCAATGAGTGAAAAAGGTTTAATAATGCACTGTGAAACAATGTATTGCATACCCAGCTAGGAATCAAAGAGTTAAAGGGACAGTAATGTTTCATAATAAAAGCAGCTCCAATTAATCATCATAGTATTTGGACCTTGGAGAGTGTTATTTCACTTCTGTCAGAGTTGTAGTTCAAGAGTAATTCAATGACAAACTATTCCCCCCTCCTGCCCCTTATACTGATGTAACACTGCTCAGCCAGAGCAGACGGGAGGTGCCCAGGTAGACTGCAGAGAGGGACAATCTTCAATTAAGATAAGGTAAAAACCATGAAAAGCTTGTCAAGGGGGGCAGGGCTTTCATTGTTCTCATAGTAAGAAGATTGTCCCCTGCTGTTATCTGTCTGGTCTATGGACTGCATTCCATATCTGAGAAGAGATGGCTTACACTAGGTAAAAGGGGCGGGAGGGGAAACTTTGCTTGTGAATATCTCTCAAACCATAAAGGTTTGAGAGATAAGACTTATATCGTTCTTCATGTTTTTTTTAATACCTACAAAATAAAATAAGGATAAAACGAAGTATTACTATCCCTTTAAAGCAACACTGACAACAAAAAATGTAATAGATTGATATAACTTTAAATATCACATACATACAGTCTGTATACGTAACAATTAATTTTTCCTATGTAACATCCTTGAACGCTAATCCTAAACTTGCTTCTAATGCATATGTAATGTGTCCCATTCAGAGAACATTTATGTATTTTTGTCTGCTCTGTTGGTATGTTGAGAAAGAGGTAATGTCAGTTAACCCTTTGAGTGCTAGAGGGCTGCACAATTGCGGAGGAAGGGTCTTGTCAGAAAGGGATGATTGGATAGGGCAATAGAGATAGCTGAATTCAAGGAAATCAACTTTCTCCAAGTAACCAGTGTAGTAGTGTAGTGCTTGACCAACACTGACATTTTTCTCAATTGTATACTATCTTTCAGATAAGCCCAGGGAATCTGAAAAAGTTGGTTTTTAGGTATCATAGCTTATGAAAGCTGGACCTACTATTTATCATCTGTGGAATGAAACCTGTGCCATATGTTTGACATTTATATGACGTGGTAGTATCTTAGGACATCTAGAACCCCCAGTCCACCCCTTCCCTTAGTTTTCGATTTATGACAACATTCAATCTTGCTGGTATATGTCCCCATAAAAAATATTTATTTATTATTGAAGGGATTTTAAATCAGATGAGGACAAGAAAATTGGGACTGTTTGGAAAACAGAAAGTATTTTCGGTAAAACAGACATATTTAGAAAGTGTATTTTCCGTATCCATGATAACACCAAGGTTGACCACTTCAGAAGATCTTTATTCACTGTAATTCGTACAGCATTTTCAGAGTACAGCAGCATGGAGTACACATTCCATGATATTCTATACTTTTTTGCAACCATGTGAATGGAGCTAATGTTTCTAAGATGGTAACTTGAGATATTTCAGTTCATTCAATTTGAAGTCATCACAATGTTTCTTATGGTGAGTTTCCAAATTTGACATAATGTCTAATACCTCATTTAATTCTTTTTGAGAGACCCTTCTCTTACGTGATACTATTCTGATTAATTTCCCCCTTTTAGGTCTCCCATATATTAATAATGCTTGTATCATTGTTGATACAATAAAAAATAAGAAATGGTATTTCTTATGTGTTGTATTACTTTCTCATCTTTCAGAAGATTAATATTTAATCTCCACATGTTAGGTCTAGTGAATTGAATAGGTAAATGTATCTCTAAGTTGACTGGGGCATAAACTGACCATGTTATGGGATGTACATTGTGTTATTCAATTATTGTATGAACGGTTGGTTGAGAAAATATAGTCTATCCTACTGTATATATAATGTGGTGCAGAGTAAAAAGTGTAATCTTTCTCATCTCATTGGGAAATTCTCCATGCTTCTGAAAGTTTGTAGTCAAGAAGCAATTTTGAAAATGGGAGTCAGATATAGATGAGTGACCTGCCGAACAATCCCTATCAAGATACAAGGGAGTGTTCAGATCACCCCTAGGACTAATAGAGCCACCTGAAAAAGTCTGGGATAGAAAAGGTATTTTACTATAGTTCAGAGCATATATATTTGCTATTGTCACTAAGGTCCCATTGTGTTCCCGTAAAAAAATACATGAAAACCACTTTGTTGTCTGCTTTTTGCATGGGAAAATCCTCTTTAAATACACCAATTAAAATATTCTCAGTTTTCAAAAGTCTTTGCTTCTCGGTCCAGTGGTGCGCATGCACAGGACCTATGTCTCTTTCCTCAGTGTCCTCCCTCTTCCTTGTCACTCCGCATTGGGCGGCTGACAAGGCCAATCAGGAGCAGCTCCCAGATGAGCCCCCCCTACTGGCTTTCTCCTCATTGGTTGGCAGCATTTTTAAACGGGCTTCCCTAGTCTTGGGTGCCTGTTCCACGAGCTCTCTAGCTTTGTTGCCTTTGTGCTTCTTTCTGAGTCTACTGTTTGATCTTCTGGCTACTGACCCGGCAATCCTCCTGACTACGGCACTTTCTTGAACCTCTGGCTACTGACCCGGCAATCCTCCTGACTACGGCACTTCCTTGAACTTCTGGCTACTGACCCGGCAATCCTCCTGACTACGGCACTTCCTTGAACTTCTGGCTACTGACCCGGCAATCGTCCTGACTACAGCACTATCTTACCTTCTGGCTACTGACTCGGCAATCTTCCTGACTATGGCACGGTCTGCTCCCATATTCCCGTCCTTGCTCCCAGATTCGTTCTGTTCCAGCATTCCCTGGTCCTGGTCATCTACGGCTCCCAGAGATCTCCCATCCTAGTTGCACCCCGGCTCCTCTGGGGTGGAGCAATCTGGTTTCTCGACCAGCATCTTTACACAGCTTTGGCTGCAGCAAGGGAGTCCCTGGCACGCCATTACCGAACCCAAGCATCGTACACAAGCATCGCACTCCAGCAGCTGTTCCAGAGCCAGGTCTACTTAGGTTCTTACCTCTGCAGAGCGACAACCGTGACAAGGGGTCCCTCTGTAACATTTCTCATCATCTGTAATAGAGCAGCAGCAGCATGAATGACTGGTTGTGTTGGTGATGATGGTGGTGGAAAAGCTGGGGTGGAAGCTTTAGCCCAAACTGAGAAGGAATGGGAGACAAGGATGGGGGTGGGCATCACTACCACCACCACCAGTGAGCTTTTGGAATTTGCGACATTTGCAACTGCTCTAATTCCTTCTGCTGATGAGTTGTAAGGGCAGCAGGATGCTGATGAGCAGACTAGTGTGCCACAGACCAACGTGGACACAGTGGGAATGGGGTCAACAAGTGATGAAGGACTAGGACAGGTTCCACTTGCCAGCGGCAGTTACTGTGCTGATTCTGAGGCAGTAGCAACAGCAGCATCATCCTTTGCCACAGACAATGAATTGGAATGTGGAGGAGAAGAAGAAAGAGGCCATTCTTCTCCTCCTGTTCCCTCCCCCCTGAAGTCATGGGTGTGGGACTATTTTTCTCTTGGGGCAGTCACAGTGCAGTCATCACCAATGGCACTGTGCACAATCTGTGATAAGTCAGTGAGAAGGGAAAAGGAGGGAACACACCTTGGTACAACCGCCCTGATATCACACATGAAACACAGACACTGTGACATTTATGTGAAACATGTTAAAGCCAAACACCCATGACAGAAATCGAGTGACTCTGTTGCTGTACCCCCTGACTCTCCAGAAAGGCAACAAGAGGAGAGGTGGAGATCAAAGAGGAGGAAGAATAGAGAAACCCAGACAGAGCCTGAAAGTTCAGTGATGAGCAAAACAACTAGCTCTCCATCACCTTCTTCCTCTAGGGTAACTACATTGTGACGGTACCCGCGGACCCCTAGTGTGAGTGGCACCGCCAAGAATTGCTTTTTCCCCAGGCTCAATCAACAAAGCTTCCACAGCATACAGCAGTGTACCCTGAACCACCAGACAGGACTAGTAAATCAGAACCTTTATTGGTAAACCAGACACACATTTTATACAGTAAAAGGCAGACAATGGTGAGAGATAGTACAATGGGGCTGAGGGGCAGAGAACAAAAGAGTCAGTCATGATCAAATTATAGAACAATGGGACTGTTTGGGGTTACACACTATACAAAGGGTTGGGGCTGGGCTTCCAGTGTGGGACAATGGACGGGGCAATCAGGGACACAAAGGGCTACCAGACTGGACGGAGCCTCCGCTTGTAAGCCTCGGCCAATGGGAGGACGGGCGACCGGGGTAGAGAGCCAATCCGGTGGCCGCCGACATTTCTCCATGTTATCTCAATGGAGTCCCTTTAAACCTGTTCAACCAATCAGGACCGGTAGGCGGGCCACCAATCAACCAATCCGAGGAGGGCCTTCTTTTCCTATGCAAAGTCAATGGAAGCCCTTTAACTCGGACCGGCCAATCACGGAGTCGCCTACTTCCCTATGCAATCCCTATGGCACTTCTCAACTCTCGTTAGCTAATCCTCTTGGGCTCTTCATGTGAATGCAGATGTACCCATTGTTCCACTTCCCAGTACTTCCCTTATTTATACTATGCACATTGCAGTTGATGATTTGAGAGGCACAGTTCCTGCTCTAAAGGGAAACAATTCTATTCTAGTAACAACACACCCATGATTTTGGAGGAAGGGCAGATGGAGAAGGATTATTGGCTAGCTTCTTCTTTTCTCCACGTATACCTGAAGTGATAGAGGCTAGTTATGGTACTGCTACTGCCTTAAGCACATCACTGGAGCTAGTTGTGACAATTGAAACCTTCATTATCCATCACCCCTGTTACTGCAACTTAAACAACTCAGCAGCAAGAATACCAGTCGTGCTGCCCCTGCTGCCAGTGCCACCATTTCTGATCCTGCAGCCACTAGTGTTGTACCTGTTGCCAGATGTGCTGCCCCTGCTGCCAGTGCCACCATTTCTGATCCTGCAGCCACTAGTGTTGTACCTGTTGCTAGTACTGAACCTGCTGCCAGTGCTGAACCTGCTGCCACCAATACTTTGCCTGCTGCTAGTGTTTCTTGTAGTACTCAGTGGGGGAGGAGAAAATTATGCCAAGTGTCACAGCAGGGGACGCTCTGTCACATTGCTCGTCACCACCTCCAAGCAGTAGTGAGATGTCTGGAATAGAGCAGCAGCAACAATAGCATATAGGGACTATTGGTGGTGGTGATGATGCTAGAGAAGCTGGGGTGGAAGAGACATTGATGGCATTTTTAGCAGAAACTGAGAAGGAATGAGAGACAGAAATGAGGATGGACATTACCACCACCACCACTAGCAGTGAGATTTTGGAATTAGTGGAATTTGCAACTGCTCTAATTCCTTCTGATGCTGAGTTGCAAGGGCAGCAGGGTGCTGAGGAGCAGGCTAGTGTGCCACAGACCATCGTGGACACAGTGGGAATGGGGTCAACAAGTGATGCGGGACTAGTAGCAATACTCCTGATCCTACTTGCAGTGCTGAATCTGAGGCAGTAGCAGCAACAGCAGCAACATTATCCGCTGCCTCATACAATGAATGGCAATGTGGAGGAGAAGAAGAAAGAGGCCATTCTTCTCCAGCTGTTCCCTTACCCCTGAAGTCATCATGGATGTGGGACTATTTTCCTGTTGGGGCAGGCACAGTACAGTCATCAGCAACGACACTGTGCACAATTTGAGACAAGTCAGTGAGACGAGGAAACGAGGGAACACATTCTGGCACAAGCGCCCTGATATCACACATGAAACACAGACACCATGACATTTACTCCAAACAAACACCACAGAAATCAAGCCCTGCTTTTGCTGTCCCTGACTCTCCATAAAGGCAACAGGCAGAGATCAAAGAGGAGGAGGAATAGAACAACCCAGACAGAGGCTGGAAGTTCCAGTACGAGTGAAACAACTAGCTCGCTATCACCTTCTAGGGTAACTACATCTTCTGCCAATCCTCCTTGTTCATTACCCCCGCCAAATGATAACCACTCTGTTGATGTTAGGATGTGGCAGTTTGTCTCTACCCATTGCACACTGTGTGGTGCACTGACCACACATACCAGTGTAGTGGAGGAGAATCACAATCAGTGCATCAAGAGGCATCTGAGGAGATTCCATCCTGCTGAATATGCTAAGATGGTGGCAGGGAGGGTTCATCATTACTATTAAACTGTCAGCAAGTTGTCATGTGTCCTTAGTAGGTCTGGACAAGGGGAATAGTGACAGTGGCAGTACTTGGTTTCGGGTGTCATGGAGTTTGGATACAGTTGTGTCCCCAGATGTTGTTTACCACACTCCTCTTCTCAAGGGAAAATATATATATTCTAATAACAACACACTCATGATGATTTTGGAGGAGAGGCAGGTGGAGAAGATTTAATGGTCAACTTGTTCTTTTCTCCATATATACTGGGGGATACTTATCCTTCTGCTACTGCCTCAGGCTCATCATTGGAGCCATTCGTGGCAAGTGGAACCTTCATCATCCGTCTTCCATGTTACTGTTATTGTTGATCCCAATCCCTTTCAGCTGCCTAATCATCCTGCTGCTTAAACAACTCAGCAGCAGCAGTACGAACAGCAGTTGCAACTCAGGAGGACATTTGACAGTGGCCACTGGCCAACATGACCTGCTGACATTAGGCCAGAAGGGCATTTTTATTTTTTTCTCAGGGCTTGTGTTTTGAAAAAAACAAAAAAACAAAAAAAACCTAGTCCTACAAAACAATAAACACTTTTTCGGTGGTTTGTTTCTAACAAGCCTAAGTCCTACAAATCAATGTTCCCTTAGTGCTTGTGCCAAACAAGCTTAAGTCCTACAAATCAATGTTTCTTCAGGGCTTAGGCCTCTAATAAGTCCTACAAAGGCCTCTAACAACAAATCAAACAAATCATTCTCTACAAAATACTCTATCAAGTCAAGTATCAGTCCAACCCAGTGGCAACTTATGTCAGGGGGTTCCTGTCTCTGTCACTTTAAATACAAATGTATCATGATCATGAGTAAGCGTGGGTAACGCTTGATCGGTGAAAGGCCGTTTTGAATACACCTTGCTGGTTTATATGGGTTTGTCTTGAAGTCTCTCCTCCATCTATCCAAAATACTTCTGAAAGTTGAGAATGTATATATCTTTTTATATTTTTTTACAATAAAATTATTGTTTTTATTTCATACCTGCAGTTTATCCATTTGTAGCGACATCATTGTGTTGATTTTTGCAACTAACATTAGACCCAGGGAAGTTTAAACAGGCGCACTCCAAGGCGGGAATCAATTGGGTCGTATAAACAAGCGCAACATCACTGTGACTAGCAACGCGTGCCTGTATCCGTGAACACCAGGAATACGAAAGCACCCAGTGACAATGCCATCCATCTGCCGGACAGAGCTGTGAAGACGCACTAGGGTAACCTGCAGCACAGATGCCAAGGTACACTGTGATAGTGGGTCAAGGATGCTCATACATCAGAATTTAGACCCAATTTATCATAGTTAAGAGATTCACAAATGACCAAAAGGGTGGGAGGGAAGGGGGAAGGAGGGAAGAGGTAGGAAAAAAGGGGGAAAGGTATTGGGAGGTGGAGAGATGGGGACTAAGGAGAAACAAGGAGGTTGTCTGTTGTTACATTTGTAGGTCATCACCAAGACAGTTAATACATTAAGTAGGTGGAGTGGCCTCTTCAGTGGGTAGAGCAGTAGAAAAGCCATTAAGTCCTTTCCTAGACATGACAGGGGTCCATCTAGGATATGTGGTAAGGGAGGTGTATTTGGAGTACACATCACATCCTCTGGTTCCTGGAGAAGAATATTCAGAAGATTTATGACTTCGCAAAAGGTCTCATGTCCAACATATTTCTGATCATAATAGAACGACATTCATAGGTAACTGTCAGGAAGAAGGTTAATCCCCATCTGTAGATAATGTTTTGGTCTTTTAGCGCATCAGTAAGAAGCTTGAATTGCCTCCACAATTGGAGGGTTCAAGCTGAGAGGTCGTTAAAGAATTGGAGATTGTTATCTTCATATGATATTGTTGTGAATTGTCTTGGCCATCCCATCATTTCCTCCAGGCAGCAAATGACATCATAGGGATTTCTTTACTTTGCATAGTTTTTGGTCATAGAGCTCTTAGGTCCCGTTCAATTTTAATCATCTTGTCAGAAGAGAATTGCAATATATTAGCCAATATTGAATGCAGTGTTGTTTAGAGGTCCCTAGGTGATACAGATTCAGTGAAGTCCCTGACTATAATATTGGTTCACCTGCTGTGATTTTCTAGGTCGTCTATTTGAAGCTTCCGTTGGGAAATCAATTCCTCTTGGGATAGTAGCTGCTGCTGCATACCATTTTGATTATAGACTGTTGTCTCTTGTGTTTCTTCCAGAATATTTACTCTATGACCAACACTCCTTATATCTGATTTAAACTCAGCTATATCATATTTGATTCATTTCTTAATAGAATCTCCCACTGAAAGCAAAAGAGACTGGAGGTGTTCTTTAGTGGGTAAAGACCTCAAATTCTCCTTCCAGAGAAATATATCCATATCCAGCTTGCAATTCTGTTTGCCTCCATTGGCTATTGTATTAAGTCGGGTATCTAGAACTCCATCGCCTACAGACAGTACAAAATGCAGCAGCCAGACTACTGACCAATAAAACTCGCTCATGTCACATAACACCTGTTCTCCACTCCCTGCATTGGCTTCCAATTAAATGGCGAACATATTTTAAAATTGGCCTGCTGACCTTCAAAGCCTTAAATAATCAAGGCCCACAGTACCTGAAAGAGCTCCTGACACCCTATATTCAATCCCGCTCACTGCGGTCAGCCAACAGATCCCTCCTGTCAGTGCCCAGAATAAAGACAACCTCAGGTTCCCGGGCATTCAGCCATGCTGCCCCCACATTCTGGAACTCTTTACCGTCCTCAATCAGAGAGGCACCATCACTACAGACTTTTAAAAAAAAGCTAAAGACCCATCTCTTTTATCAGGCATTCAGTCACCTCATCTAACCATAAGGAACCCTTAAATTTTATGTCTGTTTATAGAATTGTAAAGCGCTTTGAGTCTCACAGGGAGAAAAGCGCTATAAAAATCACAAATTATTATTATTATTTATTATTATTATCTACCTCTGTAAAGGGCAGTGATGGTTTTGCACTTTGTGATAGACTTGTAAAGGGCAGTGATGGTTTTGCAGTTTGTGATAGACTTGTAAAGGGCAGTGATGGTTTTGCACTTTGTGATAGACTTGTAAAGGGCAGTGATGGTTTTGCACTTTGTGATAGACTTGTAAAGGGCAGTGATGGTTTTGCACTTTGTGATAGACTTGTAAAGGGCGTTGATGGTTTTGCACTTTGTGATAGACTTGTAAAGGGCGTTGATGGTTTTGCACTTTGTGATAGACTTGTAAAGGGCAGTGATGGTTTTGCGCTTTGGTATAGAATGTGTTTTCTCTTGCTAGATTTTTCTCTGTCTCCCTTTCTCCCCTTATGTTCAGATATCACCTCCAGAACTCTCAGCTAATTATGTCATTGCATTTCTCTCCAAACCATATAATAACAGTATTAAACTGCCTGTGTAAATCATGTTTTTCTCTAGCTGTGTTCTATAGTTTTCCCTTCTCTGCCCCACTTTTTTTTTACATCTGTCTTTGAAGACTGGAAAATCCATATGTACATGGATATTTTATGGAAATCTGTGGACTCGCAAAGGACCATAAAGGAAAGGGTTACTATAATCCTCTATGTAACATATTGTTACCATTTCTTTAATGTCATGGATGCTAGAGATGTCTCCAGTGCATTTATGTGATTTACTATGAAGACATATTTAGCGTCTCCGGTATAATACGCCCCTGTGTATAATATGCAGGAGTAAATTATACCCAAGATTTTAGGGGAAAACAAGAATGCCTATGTATAATAACAAAACATATGAGCTGAAGTCCTATGACTTTGACTCATAAATACCCTGGTGCTCTTGTAATCAGCAGTTCATCTCCCACCACAAATTCTTAGGTGATTGATACGAGAGTCCACTTAGCAGGTCTTTAAATAAGTCTTTTTTGCTCTTTTGGGTGATGCTCCTATGGACCTGGTCACCTGGTCTCCTGACCCCAAATTCCATTCTCTGTAGACAAAACAGCAAACAGACACAGCATGAGAAGTACCTCTAAGAGCAATCTTTTTTAGATAAACAACCCCTAAGTCGATGCAACCCCCTCAAGATGGGTGCTCACTAGACTTAGAGGCTTCACTGGCCTCTGCGTGCACAAACACATAATGGTTACAGGTGACCCAGGGTTTCTCGTTCTGGGACACCGGTCCATTCTGAAAATGATAAGGTTCACTTTGCATTTTAAACCTATGCAGACCCCTCATAGATCGCTTCACATTGGATCTATGGTATTGCCCTGGGAGAACCTTGAGGACCTCAAGGGGCATTACCATTGGCTCAAATGAAAAGGTCCTCACTGTCTTCGCTGGAAGCTGGTTCCATATAAGGTGAAGAGGGACAAAATTGTGCATATTACAAGTGAGATTTTACTGTAATTACTGAGCCACTGATTATACACCTGTGATATAATGAAAATCTGACCTGTTGGGCTGCCCTGAATGCTAACATTGAAAAGTATTACACTGTTTTTGTACATGACTGCATCCTACTGTCTCTTGCAGCAGCTGAGTGACACTGTGCACTGTTGTGAAGTCTATTGTCTATAAGTACTTCTGAATCTCTTTATCACAAGGATTCATAAAGAATTTAGTATATATCTGGCATGCTTGTTTCTGAGATCAAAATGCATAGCTTACCATTTATCTATATTAGCGTGACAGAAACACCAAAATAATAAAACGGTTGCTACTACACTATATAGGATCAATCTTTAATAAACAAGATTGCACTCACCCCTTCAAACTAGGGACCGGTGGGTCCGGTGCTGCCCCGTAAATCGTAGCATGCGATTTCCACAAACGAGAGGATGGGATGGATGGGAACGCTCACGGAACCACCTCGACACAATGTGTTCCTCCTTTGGTTATGCATCAAACACGTTAGGTGTACGTGTTTGTCACCCCACTTTTTATCCATAGAGATGTTTGATGTTTTTAAAGGGATAGTAATACTTAAAATGTAAAAAAATATGTTGTAGGGTTTATCCCCCTGATAAAACAAGAGTGCTCCCACTGCTGAAAGGTGTTTCATTCAAAAGTTATTAATTTTCAAAGTTGAATTTTTTAGGTGCAATATCACAGTGGCCTGAAATTGTACAGTGGCGCTGTTGCTACACCATCCTATGGAAATTTATGGTCCCGGGACCAGAGCTGTCCATAGGGTCATGTAGCAACAGCGCCACTGTACAATTTCAGGCCACTGTGATATTGCACCTAAAAAATTCAACTTTGAAAATTAATAACTTTTGAATGAAACACCTTTCAGCAGTGGGAGTACTCTTGTTTTACTCAGGGGGATAAACCCTACAACATATTTTTTTTTACATTTTAAGTATTACTATCCCTTTAATGTGGATACAATAAACTTGGAACTTTTTAACATAATTGGAGTGGTTACATTGTGTTGAGGTAGTTCCGTGAGCGCTCCCGTCCAGCGGTCCTCTCATTTTAAACCGCATCTGACACTTTTCCTTCAATTCAGTTTATCCAAATCTTTTTTGCAGAGAAAAAACCCCTGCTTTGTATGCATTTTCTGATATAGTTTAGTGTCAACTCATCAGCAAAGATTGAGAAACTACTTTCAGTACAAACTTCAAGGTCATTAGTAAACAAATTAAAAAGCATCTGGTCCAGGACTGAACCCTAAGGCACTTGACATACGAATTTAATGTATTATTTTTGCCTCTAAATTAAAATTAGAACTCAACCACAATAAAATCTGTATGTAATGTAGCTTCTCCTGTGCGCTAATTCACCCAGAATATGCAGAAGTTCAAACTAATCCTCCCCCCCATTAATCCCATGTTCAGAAACGACTTGAGTTTTAGCCATAAATTCCTCTAAACCACCAGAGGGCGACTAGGATGGTTTTATAACAAGTGAAAATGCTAGTAATGAAAAAAACTCTAATTTTTCCCTGTAAAATCTGCCATTACTTTTACATTGCTCAAGCTGTTCATGTGTTTTATTGTTAAACCTTCAAGCGCTCTGCAATTGTGAAAAAATATTTCTGTAAAACGGTTTTATGCAGACACCTAGAAATATTTGCCGAGCAACTGATTAACAATGGGTCTTGTGTGTAAAAGGGGACAAATAAAATTCCTTAATTGCTCATTGATTTAACCCTTTGAGTGCCTAAGAGGTGTCCAAAACATTGCATTGCAAAGAGTTGCACAGCTCTAAGTTACTAAAATATTTAAAGGGATAGTAATGTTTCAGAAAAACAGCAGCTCCAATTAATCTTCATAGTATTTGGGCCATGGAGAGTGTTATTTCAATACTGTCAGAGTTGTAGTTCAAGAGTAACTGAATGATAAAGTGTCCCCCTCCCACCCCTTTTACCTAGTGTAAGCCCCCACTCCTCAGATGTGGAATCTGGTCTCTTAACCGGACAGATCACAGCAAGGGACAATCTTCTTACTGTGATCATAAGGAAAACCCTACCCCCTGGACAGGTTTTTTAGGTTTTTTCCCTTATGCTAATTGAGGATTGTCCCTCTCAGCAAGCCATCTGGACACCACCTTGCTGCTCTGAGGTGTCAGAGTGGTAGTTTGAGAGTAATTGAGTGATACAGTATCCCATCTCGCCCCTTTTACCTAGTGTAAGTTGCCACCCCCTCAGATGTGGATACTGGTCTCTTGACCGGACAGATCACAGCAAGGGACAATCTTCTTACTGTGATCATAAGGAAACCCCGCCCCCTTGACAGGTTTTTCAGGTTTTTCCTTATGCTCACTGAAGATTGTCCCTCTCTGCGATCCATCCGGACAGTCTTGCTGCTTTGAGATAAGCAGTGTTACATCAGTAAAATGGGAGAGAGGGGGATACTTTATCATTGAATTACTCTTGAACTACAACTCTGACAGTACTGAAATAACACTCTCCATGGCCCAAATACTATGAAGATTAATTGGAGCTGCTTGTATTGCAAAACATTACTATCCCTTTAAATTAGGCTTTTAACCCCTTAACGACTGGGCGATCGGCACCGCACTGCGACTTAAGGACCGCGGAGCATTTTCTTTTTCCGGTTCCGGACTCCCCAAACAGAGTGCAGCCGCAGGGGGAGCCCGGAACTCCATGACGGTCATACTACGTCATGGGTCGTTCAGTCAGATCGACCCTTGACGTACTATGACTGTCAAGGGTCGTTAAGGGGTTATCCACATGATTTGCAATGCATTGGAGACCTATCTAGCATTTATATGGTTAAAAGTCCCATTTAAATCAAAGGGCATTTTGATTTGTCCCCTACAGTGCATCTGGTTTGTCTGAGAATCGCTCCAGTTTGCTCTTATATATAAGGTGAATGGTTTAAAGTAGGACATATCAACCGTTAATGGCCAAAAAGACAAACTTTAAAGGTATAGTAATACTTAAAATGTAAAAAAAAATATATACATATATATAAATATATATATATATATATATATTTATATATATATATATATATTGTAGTGTTTATCCCCATGAGTAAAACAAGGATACGGCCACTGCTGAAAGGTGTTAGTCAAAAGTTATTTCAGCTCAAACTGGAGCAGAATCACAGTGGCCTGAAATTGTACAGTGGCGCTGTTACTATACCATCCTATGGAAATTTATGGTCAAGTGACCGGAGCTGTCCATAGGATAGTGTAGCAACAGCGCCACTGTACAATTTCAGGCCACTGTGATACTGCACTTAAAAAAATTCAACTTTGAGCTGTAATAAAGTTTGAATATAACACCTTGCAGCAGTGGGAACATCCTTGTTTTAATCAGGGGGATAAACCCTACAACATATATTTTTTTTACATTTTAAGTATTACTATCCCTTTAACTGTTCGAGCCCCTGGAGGCCAAATGGGGCACATTGCTTCATACGTCTCTCTGGAACCCAAAGAATTAAAGTGACAGCTCTGCTTTTTCAGTGGATCTTATTCTTGATGGCAGTACTACTGGACCGGACCTCCACCCACAGGAAAGTCAGTACATTTTTTGTTTGTGTTTTTTCAGACTGAAACAGGAGATAATTTGTGAGTTTATTATGGTCAGTGGGTGGCGTTTGAGAGCAAGGACGATATTCATAGTGTCAGAGTTTTTGTGAGCAGGTTTACCAGTGTCAATCTGAGGATGCACGAAATGGGATTCTTCAGCTTAGTTCTTAACCCCTTATGGACTGGTGAT
The DNA here is from genome assembly GCA_037306005.1 of Rhinophrynus dorsalis. Taxonomy (NCBI): domain Eukaryota; kingdom Metazoa; phylum Chordata; class Amphibia; order Anura; family Rhinophrynidae; genus Rhinophrynus; species Rhinophrynus dorsalis. The sequence continues at coordinate 29,408,923 of CM074722.1, forward strand.
CTGCTAGCACCGTCATTGGTAAACTGCATTAAAGGACCGATGTCTGTCCTAGCACGTCATGTATTTTTTGCTCACATCGGTCCTGCAGGAGGTCTGTGAGCACTAGAAAGGTCTGAAACTGTCCTCTCCAAGATCGGAGCGGTTAATATGAGACCCCCGTTCGGCAAGCCAGCACATGTGATCAGTCAGGTGTGCCGGCTCGCCGAATGAGATAAAATCGGTCCTTAAGGGGAATCCAGTTCATGGACCACTGGTTGTTAACGGTTAAATGATACTGGACCTATCTTTCTGTCTATACCAATTTCAAATTCAGTAATCCCCACTAGTAATAATAATAATAACAACTAGTATTTATATAGCACAGTGATTCTCAACCAGGGTGCCGTGGCACTTTGGTGTGCCACGGACATCAACTTAGGGTGCTCTGTGTTTTCTATAAAGACTAACATAAATGGACTTTTAAATAAAGATTTATAGAAATTGTTATGCACAATATGTTTAATTTTGTTATTATGATTATAAGACCTAATAATAACTGTATATTTATGTATTGTACCCTTCTTATGCCCTTGATAAAGTACATTAAATATGTTAGGGGTGCCCCGAATGTTCTAGATTACGTGTTAGGGGTGCCCCAAGCCAAAAAAGATTGAGAACCATTGATATAGCACCTTTCTCCCAGTGGGACTCAAAGCGCTTTCAGCGCACTCTCTCGGAATTAACCAAATCGGCAGCAGAAATAATAGATGTTATTATTACCCAATCATTGGCACTCATTTATCAACCTCAGAAGGATGAAGGGCTGAGTTAACCCTGCTGGGATTCGAGCCTGCAACCTTGTAGTGGGAATAGGCTCCATAGTCAGGGACATTACCACTGAGCTATCTCACCAGCATAGTAGCACCTCAACAGATTTCCGCCACCAAAGCTCTCAAAGGATCCGACGACTCCTTCACCAATCACCACCATAAACCTCAATAACAAGACAGAACAGGCCAGCAATGACCTCCTCTCCACACAGTGATAACCTTAAAGGGATAGTAATACTTAAATATTACTAATCCCTATAGCAAAGTACTACTTAAAAAAAGTATTGCCCCCAGTGTCATCTCTCAAACCTTTATGGTTTGAGAGATGAACGCTTCTAAAGTTGCCCTCTCCCTCCCCCTTCCCCATAGTCAGCATTTTAGCTGACTCAGGGAAATCCGGTCAGAGATCATCAGGCGGCTCTGCAGCAGAGCCGCGATCGCGTTAACTAAAAAAAACTTTCACTAAAATGGTCTTCTATGTGTGCTTGAAAGCCATTTCAATGAAAGTTTTCTTTTTTAGTAACACGATCCGGCTGTGCTGGAGAGCCACCTGAAAGTCGTACGACTTTTTTCCCTGCAGTCAGCTAGAATGCTGACTACGGGGAAGGGGGAGGGAGAGGGCAACTTTAGAAGCGTTCACTGGGGGCAATACTTTTTTTTAAGTAGTACTTTACTATAGGGATTAGTAATATTTAAGTATTACTATCCCTTTAAAATACAAAATGCATCCAGTATTTACTTCCATAATAGAAATACATGGGAAAAAAATTAAACAGTAACCTATATAACAAATAAAATCTTGATCTCACAAATGCCAAATGAGTGAATATTAATCTTATTTATTAGAACTTAATAGCTATATAGCTCAAGACTAAAAAACATATATACCACAAAAATAGTCATTTTGTAATAAATACAATATAGTAATACTAGTGTAAAAGCCCGTGCACACGGGCCAAGGTCCAGGTGCTGCTCACCCTTTGAGTGCCAGAGGAGTACGCAATGCATTGCTTTGCAATTCGTTGCACTCCCCTCTGGCACTCAAAGAGTTAAGAGGCCGGGCCTGCTCTGCGTCCTACCACCGACGCAGTCATGCACTGTAGAGACTGCCCGAAAGCACAGAATTCTACAGCGCTGCGGAATTATAAATAAATAATAATAATAATGCTCCAAGCACAGAACTCCCAGCATTCCTACACCTCCCAGCATTCCTACACCTCCCAGCATTCCATGCTCCCAACATTCTGTGCGTTTGGGCAGTCTCTACTGTGCATGATGGCCTCTGACAAACATCCTAGCAAATTATTATATAGGATGGGATAGTGAGGTCTGTGACAAAGCAAGCACCCAAACTCAATTGTGTGTGTTTACTGGAAGCAAACTGTGCATTAAAACTGTTAAAAAGACAATGAATATCACAAATAAAAATTACAGAAAGCGGGTGATATAGATTCCTGAATCATACCCTCAGTCTCCATGCCAGGAGCAAGAAACATCCAGAAATGCGTTTTGCAGCAAACCGGTGCTTTACCAAGCTTGGGATATGGCCAAAGGCATGATATTAGGAGCAAACAGCTTTTTAAATACACAAACAATGACCTCAATTGGCCATCAGTATAGCAAATGTTCTACGGAGTCCCCTTTGGGACACAACACAGAAACTAGTGTAAATCTTCTCAACCTAGCTTTGTAAAATACTAACTCCGTGATCTATAGATAGAGCCGCAAATAAGCAAGCAAGACATTTATCGATCAGTTATGAGATATCCCTATAAGAACCGTGGTAATGCAATATTCTCATTTAACCACTTCTGATTAAAGGCTTGATCCAAATGTTGGAGACGGCTGTTTTTTCTGCTGACTGCATTTTTTCAAGCACAGTAAGCTATTCAAACAGTGAAAAAATACCGGCAAAAAAAAAGAGATGTCGGAAGTTAAAGTTAAGAGGTGTTGTCCTCAGTGGATGTATTGATATGGGGCCCTAAGCCCCACATCAATACATCCAAAGCACCCCAAAACCATGTCAAATGTTAATAGAATTAACCCTATGAGTGCCAGTGTGGTATAATCACCCCACCGGCACTCATAGGGTAAAAAAAACATCACATTACAAGTAACACCATTAATCCTGATGTCCAGTGGAGTCCTCAGCATCCCGGTCCTCTTCTGTCCTCTTCTATCTTCTCCTCTGTCTTCTTTCTTCTTGCTGTAAAAAAAAAACAAATAAGTATAACTCCAATGCATAAATATCCAGCACACTAATAGATAGTTTAACCCCTTGAGTGTCTCTCTGGGGCTCAAAAGGGTTAAAGTATGCAGCAGTGTGTCGGCTTTGCAATATAAAAATTCCCCAGTGCATAGTAAATTGTGTCCAAGTTAAGCCAAGTAAATAGTATTGCCATAATAAAATGCCCAAAAATATACTCAGCTTTTATAATTCTAATCGCTGTCTCCACACCTGTGCGCATCCGCTGAGGCAGCGGCAGAGACAGAATCATGCACCACAGTCTTCCCCTTCTCATGTGCATGGGCCGATGTCCGCTCAGCTCTGTGGGAATTGGAATTGAGACTGCCCTTATATATGGGAAGTCTTACTTCCAATTCTCTCACAGCCATTGGCTGGGATATGCTTACCCACCTCAGAGCGGAGCAGGCATCTGCCCATGCAGATGAGGAGGGGGGAACTGTGGTGCGTGATTCTGTCTCCACTGCCACCTCAGCGGCCGCACACAGTGGCTGAGACAGAGATTAGAATTATAAAAGTTAAGTATATTTTTGCGACATTTGATTATGGCAATACTATTTACTTGGCTTAACTTGAACACAATTTACTATGCATGGGGGCATTTTTATACTGCAAAGCTGTCACACTACTGCCTACTTTAACCCTTTTGAGCCCCAGAGAGGTACACAAAGCATTGCGTACACCTCTGGCACTCAAGGGGTTAAACTATGTATTAGTGTGCCTGATATTTATGCATTGGAGTTATAATTGTCTATTTTTTTTTTTTTACAGAAAGAAGACAGAAGATAGAAGAGAAGAAAGAATGAAGATAGAAGGAGACAGACAGTGGATGACAGGTAAGCGTAACACAGATTAGGTAACGATCGGTGCTTGGCAGTATGTCAGGTACCGATCGTTATTTTTTTTCCTTTGAAGTTCCCAAAACTGCCGCTATATAGCGACGTTTTGGGAACTTAACGCACAAAATGGACTTTTGACCACAAGTCCATATCTGTGGCCTAACGTTTGTTATGCTTTTAGCTGGCAGGACAATTGAATACCATGTTAGACATTTTTTTTTGTCGGTCGGTATCCATTTTGTCCTACCGGCTTTTTTATCTCCAACATTTGGATTGAGCCCTAAGTATCTCCAAGGTAAAAATCCAATGCGCCTTGCATCTGTTTAGTTCTCTATCAAAATCCCCTTTACGGAAATCTAATTGCACTAAAGCAAATGCATATCCCTTCCAAAATGTTTGATTTTTATTCAATAAAATTGTTTCTAAGAAAAATCCTAATTTAACCCTCTTAAGGATCCTTGACATGTGAAGACCGTCAAGCCAGTTCAGGCACTTAATGACCAGTGAAAGTCCAGGCACATCATGGAATACTGGAATGGCAGTGAGGCTGTACACCATCTGCCATCCCAGAATTCAATATGGTCTTTAATGGCCGCCCACGCACCAGATCAGGTGGTTGTTAAGGAGTTAAAGAATATATTGGCACCATATCACGGTGCCCGTGATTTCCTTGCCTGCTCTTCTATCCGGTGATGAGTTCTGGATGCATCCTCTGCTCTGCCGCTATTGGCGGACATACGTCTCTGACACTGTGCTCGCTATTTTGTAGCTTCCTGTCTGAGTGGTCTATGGTGCTCTGCCCCCAGCGGCAGCCTTATAATCTGCCCGCGAACTGTGCTTAAACGCCATTTTGTGGTGTTTCTGTGTGTATTTCAGTGTTGCTCGTTTTGACCCTTGCTTGGCTTGTCTGACTATCCGATCTGGTGTTTGACCTTGGTTCCATCTGACTATCTGATCCGTGTATGACTCTGGCTTGTCCAACTACCCGCTCTGAGCTTACCCCGGCTGTGGCTGACTACCCGATCCGGTTACTGACTGTGGCTCTGTGCTACTCTCGCTCCTGTCTGACTACCACTGTCCCCAGGTACGGCTGTAGGCGCGCTCTACCTATCCGGTGCAACTACTACCTTGCCGTTAGAGTCGCTAGTTGCCTCCACACTGTGCGATCCCATTGCCTCTGGGCTCTACCTAGCCGGTACAACTCTGCCTTGCTGGTAGCATTGTTAGTTGCCTCCGCATTGTGCAATCTCATTGCCCTCTGGCTCGTAGTGTTACCTGTATTGCTCTACCTGTTGCCTCTTGGTACACTACCTTAGAGTGTTCCCTGCTGTCTCTGCCTGTATTCACTCTGGGTGACGCACTGTGCTACTGCAATTCCGTAATTGGCAGCCTCCGCTGCATGGCCTTTGATTGGTACCTTGCTGGTATGTTACCGGTACACTATCATTTGACATCCCTCTCAGGAGGTTGTCCAGTTACTCTCCGTTACTATCCTTGGCTTTCCAGGTTCCTATTTGTCGGCGAGAGCCAAGTCTGGTTCTGTACCTGTGTTATCTACTGTCCAATTGCAGTTCAGTGTCAGCTTGAGTAGTGGACTAGACATTGTCCTTACGCCTGTCTCCCCAAGGATGAGGAAGTGTTCACTCTTATTGTCATTCGTATTATTTCTATTGCTACTATTATTTTCTTCAATAAACTAGTTACATTTACTTGTTCTGTGTTGTGTGATTATTTGCCTGGATTACCATGACACGCCAACAGTTTTAAGAGTCCATAAAATTAAAAATAAACACAAACAGAAAGCTAAAATGGAGTATATAAGCAAACAAGTTAAAAATCAGAAAGGGGATAAGGACTATAGTGAAACTTTAAAGGGATAGTAATGTTTCACAATAAAATCAGCTCTAATTAATCTTCATAGTATTTGGGCCATGGAGAGTGTTATTTCAATACTGTCAGAGTTGTAGTACAAGAGTAAGTGAATGATAAAGTGTCCCCCTCCCTTCCCTTTTAATGATGTAGCACTGCTCACCTCAGAGCAGCAAGGTGGTGTCCAGATGGTTGCTGAGACGGACAATCCTCAATTAGCATAAGGGAAAAAACCTAAAAACCTGTCCAGGGGGTAGGGTTTTCCTTATGATCACAGTAAGAAGATTGTCCCTTGCTGTGAGCTGTCCGGTCATGTGACCAGATTCCACATCTGAGGGGAGGAGGCTTACACTAGGTAAAAGGGGAGGGAGGGGGATACTTTATCATTCAATTACTCTTGAACTACAACTCTGACAGAATTGAAATAACACTCTCCATGGCCCAAATACTATGAAGATTAACTGGAGTTGCTTTTATTTTGAAACATTAGTATCCCTTTAAATAAAAATCATTAGCAAAACCTAAGAGAGAGTAGAAAGAAATAATAGTAATTGTAAAATAGATGGCTTGTCACCAGTGACTGGTTGGCATAAATGTGAACATTGTGATTCATGTGCCTACTGCCCTAAAAATAGTTTCTATATCAGTTAATAAGGATAATAATTATGTGATCAAAAACGTTCTGTCCTGGGGCGCATGGGGGTTATCATATCAACATGCTTGAGTGCCAGTGTGGGCTCAGGTATATTGGACGGACTAAGAGAACCTATAGAAGGAGACTCTACAAACACAAGAGAAATGTAAGTAATAAAGCACCCAATCACAATGGTGACCCCATATTTTTAAAGGGATATGCATTGGCTTTTTAGTGCAATAAGATTGCAGTAAAGGGTATTTTGATAGAGCACTAAATGCAGAAGAGGAATATTGATTTTTACTTTGGAGACCCTTTACGCAAAAGGGTTAAATGAGAATGTTGCATTATTGTTCTTATTAGGTTATCCAGTTACTGTTCGATAAATATTTTGTATGCTATTTTAGGCCTCTATCAATAGAACATGGAAATATAATAATAGCTGAGTTAGTATTTTACTAACCTATTTGAAGAGATTAACACTAGTTTATGGTAGTTTCTGTGTGGTGTCCCAGTTGGTAGAATGTTTTCTATACTGATGGCCAATGGAGGTAATTAAAGGGATAGTAATGGTTAATTTTAAGTTGATTTAATATTGTAGACATTAAAAAAAGATTAACATTAGTGATGAGCGAGCATGCTCGGCCGAAGCTCGGTTCGGCTCGAGCATCGCTCTGCTCGGCACATGGCGGTACTCGTACGAGTACCGCATGTGCTCGCCCGCCATGTTCGGGTCTCCTCCCCGCACGTTTCGCGGCTGCTGCGCAGCCAATAAACGTGCGGGGAGGCTCTGACATCAGTGTAATGCCAGCAGCCATGTTGGCTGCTGGCATTACACTGATTGGCTGGCCAGAACCCGTGATCGGGTGCTGTATAGCACCCGACGCGCGAGTTCGGCTCATTCTTAGCCAGGGAGAGATACGCTTAGGCAGGGAAAGTCAGTGTAGGGAGAATAAAATTGTTGAAACTCTTTCAAGACCCAAAAGTCCTTTTTAGGACTGTTGTGTGTGGGGGCAGCATTTATATTTTGTTTGGGGGGGCACAATTTCCTTTTTTTTGTGGGGGGGATATTTGAAAGGTGACATATAATACTAGATGCACAGGAAGTCAGTGTAGGGAGAATAAAATTGTTGAAACTCTTTCAAGACCCAAAAGTCCTTTTTAGGACTGTTGTGTGTGGGGGCAGCATTTATATTTTGTTTGGGGGGGCACAATTTCCTTTTTTTTGTGGGGGGGATATATGTAAGGTGACATATAATACTAGATGCACAGGAAGTCAGTGTAGGGAGAATAAAATTGTTGAAACTCTTTCAAGACCCAAAAGTCCTTTTTAGGACTGTTGTGTGTGGGGGCAGCATTTATTTTTTTTTGGGGGTGGCAGAATTTCATTTTTTTGTGGGGGGGGGGACATGTTCTAAGGTGACATTGTACTAGGTGCACAGGGACAAATATTTCACAGTGCAGTGACAAGCTGACATATTCTGTTAGGTGCACAGGGCCAATGATTTTACAACGCAGCGACAAAAAGGGCCATTTTAAACGTGTGCCTAGCCATAGATTATTGTCACATTCTGTTTAGTGTGCAAATTCACAAATTAACGTCACATATTCCGTTCACTGTGCCTAGCCGCAGATTAGCGTCACATTCTGTTTCGTGTGCCTAGCCGCAGATTAGCGTCACATATTGTTTAGTGTGCCTAGCCGCAGATTAACGTCACATATTGTTTAGTGTGCCTAGCCGCAGATTAGCGTCACATATTGTTTAGTGTGCCTAGCTGCAGATTAGCGTCACATATTGTTTAGTGTGCCTAGCCGCAGATTAGCGTCACATATTGTTTAGTGTGCCTAGCCGCAGATTAACGTCACATATTGTTTAGTGTGCCTAGCCGCAGATTAGCATCACATATTGTTTAGTGTGCCTAGCCGCAGATTAGTTTTTATCTTCCTTTTTGTGTGTTTTACGGTCAGTCTGTAAAAATGGCGTACTACGGGCGAAACATCGTTCCCAGCAGCGACGTTGGAGTCCAAGATGCATCCAGACATCCTCCCTATGCTGTCCCTGAACCATTTCTGTGTTGTTTCCATCATTTTCTGACCTGTTCCTATGAACCAGGCACCCTCCCCTCATCAGAGCAGGGGGTGCCTGGTGTAATGCTCGAGTCCTCCCATTGACTTCAATGGGGCTCGGGTGCTCGACCGAGCACTCGAGCCTCCGGGGGCGCTCGGCCAGAGCACCCGAACACCCGAGCATCGGGGTGCTCGATCATCACTAATTAACATCAATGCAAGTCTTATCTCTCAAACCTTTATGGTTTGAGAGATATAACTTGCTAAAGTTACCTTTTCCTGGCTATTTTACTCAAGTCTGCCATCTAGCTGACAGCTGCAGATTCCAGTCATTTGACCAGACAGAGGCTCTTCAGCAGAGCTGAAATCACTCTATTTAGAAATAAATGCTTAATTGGAACAGTCTACAAAGTGTGCATGCAAACCAGGCAAACTTTGTAGACTGTTCCAGATTAAGTATTTATCTTTAGATATCGTTATATTAGAGCCGCTGAAGAGCCTTATCTCGTCAAGTGACAGATTTACAGCTCGTCAAGCAGAAAGGGGAGGGACCAGAGAACTTTATTTACCTATATCTTTCAAACCATAACGGTTCGAGAGATACGAATAAGTGCAAGTACTCTCTTTTAATTGTATCTACCATATAGTTAATACTTTTTTTCTGACATTACTATCCCTTTAAGTGTTTAAAAAACCATTTGCTCCTAGAATCATACCTTTGGCAATATCTTAAGCTTGATAAAGCACATATTAGGTGCGAAATGTGTTGGATATTTCTTGTACTTGACTGGGAGACTGACTGTATGATTCAGGTGCTTACATCACCCAGCTGTATGTAACTTTTATTTGCAACATTCTTTGTCAGTTTTAACTGTTTTAATTCACAGTTCTGCATGTTTATTTAGATATATTTTATCTTTTCTCCCTATGTGGGATTTTTCGAACGACTAGTAGGATATGCTATATTTTATCTTTGTAAGACCGTTATTATGTGACTTTGTTTGAAGCTACCATGCTAGTCGTAGAGGTGTGGTTTACTTCCAGTACACACACTTGAGTTGGGGTGCTCGCTTTGTCACAGACATCACTATTCCATAATACTATATCATATATTGTATTACAAACTTAGTATTTTTATGGTTTATATGTTTTTTTAATCTTGGGCTATTTAGTCACTAAGTTATAGTTAATCATTTGGAGTTTGTGAGTCCAAAATTTTATTTGTTATATTTGTTACATTGGTAACTGTTTTCTTTTTTCTGTGTGTTTCTATAATGAAGGTAGATACTGGTTGCATCTTTGTATTTTAAAGGGATAGTAATACTTGCAAATTACTAATCCCCATATTGTAGCTTTGTTAAAAAGAAACTTATTGCCCCCAGTGTCATATCTCAGACCCTTATGGTTTGAGAGATGATAGCGCTCAAAGTTCCCCCCTCCCTCCCCCTTCCCTAACTGAACGCTGACTGCAGGGCTATCTGGTATTACTTGCATCAGGCGGCTCTGCAGCTGTGCCGAGATCGCGTTTATAAAAAATAAATTTTTCACTAAAGTGGTCTTCTACGTGTGATTGCAAACCAAGCACAAACCAAGCACACGTAGAAGACCGTTTCAGTGAAAATTCTTTTTTATAAACGCGATCTCGGCAATGCTGCAGAGCCGCCTGATGCAAGTAATATCGGATTTATTTTTTTATTAACTGTCCCCCCAGTAGCAGTCAAGAAACCCCCCAAAATAATTTCCCTCTTCAAATGCCTAATTCATTCACCAACACAGGCACCCTCCTCACACCCTTTATACCATGTCTTATGGTTTTTATTTTATTTTACTTTATTTAGGATTTCTTTATTATTAAGTGCCCCCCAATCCCAGTAAACAACCCCCCAAAAAACATTCCCTGTTCAACTGATTCTTTCCCCACACCCCACCAACACAGGCACCCTCATGCCCCTTTTATACTGTGCCTTTGGGAAATAAAATATTATTTGTAATGTGTTGTGTGTAACTTCTATGTTCCCACTGATTTCAATGGGCGAAAAAAGCGGAAAATCGTCACTTTTCGCTGGAAATTTTTCGCCAAGTGGAAAGTGCCATTTTTCGCCGATTTCAGTTTGAGGCAGAAAGTTTCGCCCATCCCTAGCATCCAACACATTGTTTTGCAATGGACAGCCCTTAGGAACTCATACATACCCCCCATCCCTAAAAAATGAAAACAGGTGGGTGTCATTTTGTACTTCTGGCACCCCCTATAGTATGTCATACCGATAGAGAGTTACTTTTCATGAAGAAGAAGTAGCAGCTAATAAATGGAACAGGAAATTCCATAGTTTTCAAAGATTTTGGTACATCTGAAGGGGTGGAAATGTGAAATAACGGCTATTTCTTTCTGTAGCTCCACCTTCTAGAAACAGTTGTTCACAGCAGGTCAAGGGCAGAAAGTCATTACCCTTCATTTTTTTTTCTTTCTACCTTATCTTCTTTTTTTTAGATGGGACAACCACTTGAGGCAAGTCATGTTTAAAAAAAAAATAAGAAAACTGAGAGCTTGTAGTTGGTATATTTGCTTTCAGCAGGGTGTATGCTCACAGTAATTCATACACAGGTAGTTGTCCATTTCTTGCTGTACTGTAATCTTTCAGTGTTAGGAAGCAACTTTTACCACCACCATTGTGTGCAAATCTTCATAATGAGAGATCACAGTACAGCAATACTGCACAGAGCAACTGCTGCTGTGAACATTCCCCTTGGCAAAAGACAACCGCATATCATCCACTGGCAAGCAAATACATCTTCAACATGTGTCCCCATGGCAAACAATGTGAAGACATTACATTATAAGCTTAACATACGTGAGTGACTCCTATTTCTAATATTAAGCAGGAGGCGATCTGTGGAAGCAGCAGCTACAATAAGGGAAGTTAGCTTCTTGAAGCACAGGGTAGTGGACGTAGGAAAAACTACTCCCTATGACTCCCATCACTCTGAATAGTCAATGGAGTGTGCAAGTGTGTTGGCACCAGGTGGGATTAATAAGTGCGTTAGAATTATAAAGAATTTGGTGTATGGCAGCAGGACACACGCATGACAAACATGGCGCCCAGTAGTGTAACTCAGTAACACACAATCATAATCAGAGACAAAGCGTAATATCACAGATATGATGATCAGGTAATAATTAATCTGAATATAGCACAGTCTGAGAATATAACTCATCTCAGCTCCAGATGCTCTAAATGCACTAAAACATGGTTTTCTCTTTTTATCTATGAAAATGTGGTAGTGTAGTGTGGTAGTTATCCTGAAGAAAGTGTTGCCAACACAGCAGAGAAATTCAGGAGCACCCCTAGCAGAGACGGGTTATATTTTCGAACTGTGCCATAGTCAGGTTAACCATCACGTGGTCATCATATTTGTGAGAAATGCTCTATTTTCCTCTTTGTATTTTCATATGGTGTGTCACTTTGGGAATGTGATTTCCTGAGGAAAAGACTGAGTTTACGTTCTGAACGTTTACTGACACTGGGTCTGTTCACAATCCCAGAAGGTGTGTGCATCTGTGAGCTACATAAGTAGGATCTCAGCCATCATTCTTGTGAGTATCTACTCAGAAGGTGTTTGGTGGTGGTTTACAGTGCTATTTGATCTGCAGTAGGGGTACCTTGGCTTCCTCCCCTCCTTTTTATACAACATATACATGCTGCTGCAAGTACTCAGAGAGCTGTGAACAATTGAGTTCACTATGGAAATGTTGCCATGTCTTGGGCGACCATGAAAACGGTACATTAAAAATTATGTCTGTATCAAATGGGTGACATAAGACTGTTGCCCCAATCAAAAGAGCGACATTCTCATGTCGCCCTCTTAAAGGTCACATTAAGTGTATTTTCTCACATCCTCCTGTCCTGGGACTTGTACCTCATTCTCCATTATAAGGTCCCAGCACATCGTCCCTCTCCCCTGCACTATGTACCTCACGTCCTCTTCTGCACCACCCGCAGTATATAACTCATCCTGGAGGCAACTCCTCCCTGCTACCTACTGTTGAGGTTAAAAGGGGTGATGGGCTGCTAGTCCAGTCGCACTTACGTTGGTGTTTGTTGCAGTTGTTTTCTTTGTAGCGCTCCATGTATGACTTAGGCTTGTCTGACCATCCATTCTGGTGCTGACTGTGGCTCTGTATGACTTCTCTTCCTGCGTTACCCTTTGGCTTAGCAGACACCCAATCTGGTTCAGACCTGTGGCTCTGGCTGACTACCTGCTCCGTGTATGACCTAGGCTTGTCTGATCATCCATCCTGCTGCTGACCTGTGGCTCTGTCTGACTGTTCTTCCTACCTTACCCTTCTACATAGTAGACACCCAATCTGGTGCGGACCTGTGGCTCTGGCAGACTTTCCGCTCTGGTTTCCGTGCTCACCATTCTGAGACTACCACTGGCGTCTGCCTAGTCTCAAGCAGAGAGGTTACTCTAAGTGGCATCCTATTTCTGGTAGGAATTGCTAGCTTCCTCGGTAGCCTCTGTGATTGCTACTATTTTACTATCTGCATTTATTACTCTCAATAAAGGTGGATTTACAATTACAGTACTGACTCCTGGTGTATTCTTGATAACCGTGACACCCAGTACTGGATGAGTTACACACTGCTGGTGATGCAGATGAGGACGTGAGGTACATAGTGCAGGGTAAAGGGACGATGTGCTGGGACACTATACTGGCGAATAAGGTAAAAGCCCCAGGGCAGGAGCATGTGATAAAACACAATTATTGCGGCCTTTAAGCGGGCGACATGACAATGTTGTTCTTTTGATTTGGGGCAACGTTTTCATGTCGCCCATTTGATTCAGGCGTTAATTTTAATGCAACATTTTCATGGTTGCCCAAGACATGGTGAACTTTCAAAAGTATACAGAAAAATTGAGCAGCAGCAGCAGATAAGGCCTGGGGTATGGAAAAGCAGACTGAGGGGAGAACACCAGAAAAGACTGAGTGTGGGAGTGTGTGTGAGGGATGTGACAGAGAGAAAGATTCTCATACACACAAACTCATACAACCTGAAAATATAATAAACACAGTGGTACAAACATACAGCCAGCATCACAGAAACTCTCAGTCCCTCACTTGCTCTGCCAAACAGTGCAAAGGAAGGTGATCGAAGTAAATGGAAGCGGCAAGATGAACGAAGGACAAAGTGTGAAAAGGATGGCGGGTGGTTTATAGAATGCTGGCTGAGGGGGGCATGTTGCTTTTCTGCGATAATCCTGTCCACTCCCAGCCTGATTCCACCTAATACCCTGCCCAGTTCAAACTTCTCCTTTTCAACTTCAAATCTTGCCCATACCTGATTAACCATTTGAATGCCGGAGGGGTATGCAACGGATTGCAACGGATTGCGTTGCATACTCGTTTGGCACTCAGATGGTTAGGGCCTGACCCCATTATAATATGAAGGTTTTCGTCTGTTAGGAAGTTCATTATTGTGTGATCAAGTGGTGGGTCTGAATTCCACAAAACGCGTTACATTTAATGAACTAGTTTTAAGTGAATCAATGCATTTACATACACCCATCTGTATGCAGCTTGGGCTTGAAGGTTTTCAGGTATGGATATCGGAATTGTAGTCTGACAACAGATTTCCCACTCTCACAATCATAGAAGAGACATTACCAAGGACTAACATGTAACATGGAGATATATCTGCAACACATGCCATATCCTGTTTGTTACACTCTGTTGCCACTCTGACATATATTGCATTACCAATACATTCCTTATCATGTGTCATGAAAATTTTTACTATTCTGCTAGTGTCCGTGTCGTAAAAAAAAAATCATTAAAATTAAAGTAAGAAGATATTACAAAGTCTACACTTGTCAAAAAGAAAATAGCCCTTCCATCGCTGAGACCTTTCAGACGAATATTGTATTTGGACAATGCTGTATTCTCATCTGCAGTGAAGCATTTAATGAGGATAATGGCTGTGAGAGGCAGCAATGCCTCATTAAGTAATTGAGTAGGAAGACTGAGTCAGGTAAATTTGTCTAGGTAATAATCAGTGACTTTTCTCAAATTTGAATAGATTGAAGCCAAGTACTGTATTTTACAAAACAGCATTGACAAGGGAAATGTCTTAACTTCTCTATCAAGCTATTTATAGGCAACCAAGGCACAGACCCTTATGATTACACTAAATGTTTTTTTCTTTATTTCTAACTGTGACATACTGTATACTTGTTCTGTGAAGCAGTAATTCCATCCAAAATTACTTTTGTCAAAAATTAGCTGTCTTATGCAGAATGCAACAGATGAGCGTAGGTCCGTTGATGTAGGTCATGGGTATTCAGTCTTGGCAATTTAGCTGATTATGTAGTAGGGTGTAAACAATCAGCAATTTTGTGGTAAATCATCTGTACCACAAGGGAGATATTGACCCTTTGAGTGCCAGACAAAAACACAAAAGGCAAGGGGGGGGATTGGTTAAAGGGATAGTAATACTTCATTTGAACTTTATTTTATTTTGTAGGCATTAAAAAAACATGAAGAATGATATAAGTCTTATCTCTCAAACCTTTATGGTTTAAGAGATATTAACAATCAAAGTATCGCCCTCCCGCCCCTTTTACTGATGTAACACTGTTCAACCAGAGCAGAAGGGAGGTGTCCAGGTAGACTGCAGAGAGGGACAATCTTCAATTAAGATAAGGGAAAAAGCTGAAAAACTTGTCAAGGGGGAAGGGCTTTCATTGGTCTCATAGGAAGAAGATTGTCCCCTTCTGTTATCTGTCTGGTCTATGGACTGGATTCCACATCTGAGAAGAGATGGCTTACACTAGGTAAAAGGGGCGGGAGGGGAAACTTTGCTTGTGAATATCTCTTAAACCATAAAGGTTTGAGAGATAAGACTTATATCATTCTTCATGTTTTTTTAATGCCTACAAAATAAAATAAAGTTAAAACGAAGTATTACTATCCCTTTAAGTGGAGATAAAGAGGTAATGAAGTGAAGATGACTTCTCCAGTGATATCACTTGTCCAATTCCTATGTTATTCTATGGACCCTATGCAATAAGATCTCCAGAAATTAAGAAATCTTAGTGCATTGGCTCCATAGTATAACAGGAAATGGAGAAGTGATATCACTGGAGAAGTTATCTCCACTGTATCACTGTCCATCTGAGAAGAGATGGCTTACACTAGGTAAAAGGGGCGGGAGGGGAAACTTTGCTTGTGAATATCTCTCAAATCATAAAGGTTTGAGAGATAAGACTTATATTGTTCTTCATGTTTTTTTAATGCCTACAAAATAAAATAAAAGATAAAACGAAGTATTACTATCCCTTTAAGGACCAGCGGTCCCAGGGTGTCTGGTCCTATAAGGACCAGATAGGAAAGGTTGACGTGCTGACCCTCGTGACTCATCACGTGTGGCGGCATACCGAATGGGGGACTGAAAGAGAATACTCCAGTCATGGAGCGATCAATTTTAGTCTCTGCTATTACTCACAGTGCTCCTGTAGGAAAGCTGTGAGTAAAAAGTACGTGACAAGCCAAACTGTCACTGTTCCTTAAAGGGATAGTAATGTTTCATAATAAAAGCAGCTCTAATTAATCATCATAGTATATGGACTTTGGAGAGTGTTATTTCAATTCTGTCAGAGTTGTAGTTCCAGAGTTATTCAATGACAAAGTGTCCCCCTCCCGCCCCTTTTACTGATGTAACACTGCTCAGCCAGAGCAGAAGGGAGGTGCCCAGGTAGATTGCAGAGAGGGACAATCTTCAATTAAGATAAGGGAAAAACCTGAAAAACTTGTCAAGGGTGGCAGGGATATCATTGTTTTCATAGAAATAATAGTGTCCCCTTCTGTTATCTGTCTGGTCTATGGACTGGATTCCACATCTGAGAAGAGATTGTTTACACTAGGTAAAAGGGGCGGGAGGGGAAACTTTGCTTGTGAATATCTCTCAAACCATAAAGGTTTGAGAGATAAGACTTATATCATTCTTCATGTTTTTTTAATGCCTACAAAATAAAATAAAGTTAAAATGAAGTATTACTATCCCTTTAAGTGCTGGACAGCCATGATGGTCCTGGCACATCACTGGACTCAAAGAGGTTAATATAAATTTGAAACACAATTTTCAAATTTTTCTCAAAGTCTTCAGAAAAATTGGTGGAACCCTGTGCTGATGTCCATGACACATCAAAGTGCCACAGCCCCTTTGTGGGGCAGTGAGGGCTGGCCTGGGGTTCATATTATGATTTTGCCCCCCCTCCCCCGGACCAGATAAGCATCCACCACATTGAAAAACAATGCTCTGGATATCTCTCTGGTACTCATAGATTTAAAGGGATAGTAATACTTCGTTTTAACTTTATTTTATTTTGTAGGCATTAAAAAAACATGAAGAATGATATGTCTTATCTCTCAAACCTTTATGGTTTGAGAGATATTCACAAGCAAAGTTCCCCCTCCCGCCCCTTTACCTAGTGTAAGCCATCTCTTCTCAGATGTGGAATCCAGTCTATAGACCAGACAGATAACAGCAGTGGACAATCTTCTTCCTATGAGAACAATGAAAGCCCTGCCCCCCTTGACAAGTTTTTCAGCTTTTTCCCTTATCTTAATTGAAGATTGTACCTCTCTGCAGTCTACCTGGGCACCTCCCTTCTGATCTGGCTGAACGGTGGGGCATACTTTGCTTGTGAATATCTCTTAAACCCTAAAGGTTTGAGGGATAAGACTTATATCGTTCTTCGTGTTTTTTAAATGCCTACAAAATAAAATAAAGATAAAACAAAGTATTACTATCCCTTTAAGGTGATCTGTGGGTCTTGTATTTTAACCCGTTGAGTGCCAGAGGGGTATGCAACGCATTGCAAAGCATTTCGCTCCAAAGTCCTCTCTCCCTAAAGAGTTTGGTTCCTCAGGTTCCTCAGTATATGAATGTCTGAGCTTAGAGCATAAATTGCACAGGGTAGTGCTGTTGCAGATACTATTCTGATGTCCTTCTTCCTTACACAAAATGCTTCTTATCCGCTAACACTTTAAATCTAAAGGCCATTTAGCAGATTGGTTACAACATTGTTGTAAGCTGCAAACTTAACATCAGACAGACAGCCTCCGTCCCAGAGTTCACTATTACAAAGTTTCTTGGGACCATTAAGAACCTCACATTAGTGTTTTAACCTTCACTGAAATAGATTCATGGTCAAACACAACACTCACAGATAAGAATTCAGATTCTAAAATTGCTGTACACTCAAAGTTCTTTCACCCTGGAATATTTCTCATATATCTGTATTGCTGCAAGAAAACCTTGAGGCGAGTGGATGTCTGAAACTTAGGTCACAGTGCATTGAATATGGAGCATGTAAGAAGGCATATATGTTACTAGGATCAAAGCCAGGGGAGGGCTGGCAACATACGGCCCAGGGGGCAAATACAATTAAGTGGCCCATATCTATTATCGTCCAAGCCCATTGTCCCAGCCCACCCATTTCCTTAATTTTAAAATGTCCTTAATGCTGTGAATTAAAGCAATTGATACCACAGAGCTTACAGTAGAAAAGGGGCTACATTAGTGATACTACAGTGCTTACAATTTAACCCTGTGAGTGCCAGAGAGATACACAACACATTGCTTTTTTTTGCTGCACTCAAAAGTAAAGGTACAATAGTGATGCCATAGAGCTTGCAAGGGAAATGGATTATGTTACTAGTGCAGCTGTGTTTGGATTGTAGCTCTGCAGTATCACTTGTATATAGATTCATTTCATAAGTTCTGTGGTATCACTAGTGTAGCTCCATTTACAGCAGCAAGTGGGAGATTGAGTGAGGCACTGGCCCACCAGCCCAGACACATGGCCAGCCCACGGGGCAATTGCCCCCCTGCCCCCCAGGCCAGCCCTCCCCTGATCAAAGCCTACAGATATTTTTAATGAGCACTTGACCACTTTATTATAAATCAGGATCATTATCACTCATTCTACAAAATGAAAAGCTTGCTAAATTCCTTCTGTAAAAATAGACTCGTTTAAGACATACATTACTGTGTAAAAGTTTTAGGCAGGTGTGAAAAATTCTGCAATGTAAGAATGCTTTCAAAAATAGACATGTTAGTAGTTTATACAGTAGATGGAAGAAATGTTAGTCCTTTAGGAGACTCATTCCAAGCTTCTCCTGTGGGAGAGGTCTGTCTGTTGTTTCAAGGTCACTTTTTCTGTTGCATTCTGATGAGCCAGTATCTTTTGTGCATTCATGTGTTGTTTTTACACAATTGTCTTTGCTAGCTGGTGGTTTATGATATATTGGGAAAATGGAAAGATCTAGGTGCACAGTTTGTGTGAGACCTGCTGCAATTCAAGGTGGCTCCATGGCTGTAATCTGCATGAGACCCGATGTAGTTCCAGGCTGCCCTGTCGGTATATTTTGCATGATACCTGCTGCAGCTCCAGGGTCCTGAATGTCTCTAGTCTGTGTGAGACTTGCTGTAGTTCCAGGCTTCTCAGTGGCTGTAGTCTGTGTGAGACTTGCTGTAGTTCCAGGCTTCTCGGTGGCTGTAGTCTGTGTGAGACTTGCTGAAGTTCCAGGCTTCTCAGTGGCTGTAGTCTGTGTGAGACTTGCTGTAGTTCCAGGCTTCTCAGTGGCTGTAGTCTGTGTGAGACTTGCTGTAGTTCCAGGCTTCCCAGTGGCTGTAGTCTGTGTGAGACTTGCTGGAGTTCCAGGCTTCTCGGTGGCTGTAGTCTGTGTGAGAGTTGCTGTAGTTCCAGGCTTCTCGGTGGCTGTAGTCTGTGTTAGACTTGCTGTAGTTCCAGGCTTCCCGGTGGTTGTAGTCTGTGTGAGAGTTGCTGTAGTTCCAGGCTTCTCAGTGGCTGTAGTCTGTGTGAGACTTGCTGTAGTTCCAGGCTTCTCGGTGGCTGTAGTCTGTGTGAGACTTGCTGAAGTTCCAGGCTTCTCAGTGGCTGTAGTCTGTGTGAGACTTGCTGTAGTTCCAGGCTTCTCGGTGGCTCTAGTCTGTGTGAGACTTGCTGTAGTTCCAGGCTTCTCAGTGGCTGTAGTCTGTGTGAGACTTGCTGTAGTTCCAGGCTTCCCAGTGGCTGTAGTCTGTGTGAGACTTGCTGGAGTTCCAGGCTTCTCGGTGGCTGTAGTCTGTGTTAGACTTGCTGTAGTTCCAGGCTTCTCGGTGGCTGTAGTCTGTGTTAGACTTGCTGTAGTTCCAGGCTTCCCGGTGGTTGTAGTCTGTGTGAGAGTTGCTGTAGTTCCAGGCTTCCCGGTGGCTGTAGTCTGTGTGAGTCTTGCTGTAGTTCCAGGCTTCCCGGTGGCTGTAATCTGTGTGAGACTTGCAGTAGTTCCAGGCTTCTCGGTGGCTGTAGTCTGTGTGAGATTTGCTGTAGTTCCAGGCTTCTCGGTGGCTGTAGTCTGTGTGAGACTTGCTGTAGTTCCAGGCTTCTCAGTGGCTGTAGTCTGTGTGAGACTTGCTGTAGTTCCAGGCTTCTCAGTGGCTGTAGTCTGTGTGAGACTTGCTGGAGTTCCAGGCTTCTCGGTGACTGTAGTCTGTGTGAGACTTGCTGGAGTTCCAGGCTTCTCAGTGACTATAGTCTGTGTGAGACTTGCTGTAGTTCCAGGCTTCTCGGTGGTTGTAGTCTGTGTGAGAGTTGCTGTAGTTCCAGGCTTCTCGGTGGCTGTAGTCTGTGTGAGACTTGCTGTAGTTCCAGGCTTCTCAGTGGCTGTAGTCTGTGTGAGACTTGCTGTAGTTCCAGGCTTCCCGGTGGTTGTAGTCTGTGTGAGAGTTGCTGTAGTTCCAGGCTTCTCGGTGGCTGTAGTCTGTGTGAGACTTGCTGTAGTTCCAGGCTTCTCAGTGGCTGTAGTCTGTGTTAGACTTGCTGTAGTTCCAGGCTTCTCGGTGGCTGTAGTCTGTGTGAGACTTGCTGTAGTTCCAGGCTTCCCGGTGGCTGTAGTCTGTGTGAGACTTGCTGTAGTTCCAGGCTTCTCGGTGACTGTAGTCTGTGTGAGACTTGCTGTAGTTCCAGGCTTCCCAGTGACTGTAGTCTGTGTGAGACTTGCTGTAGTTCCAGGCTTCTCGGTGACTGTAGTCTGTGTGAGACTTGCTGTAGTTCCAGGCTTCCCAGTGACTGTAGTCTGTGTGAGACTTGCTGTAGTTCCAGGCTTCTCAGTGGCTGTAGTCTGTGTTAGACTTGCTGTAGTTCCAGGCTTCTCGGTGACTGTAGTCTGTGTGAGACTTGCTGTAGTTCCAGGCTTCCCAGTGACTGTAGTCTGTGTGAGACTTGCTGTAGTTCCAGGCTTCTCAGTGGCTGTAGTCTGTGTGAGACTTGCTGTAGTTCCAGGCTTCCCAGTGGCTGTAGTCTGTGTGAAACTTGCTGTAGTTCCAGGCTTCTCAGTGACTGTAGTCTGTGTGAGACTTGCTGTAGTTCCAGGCTTCTCAGTGACTGTAGTCTGTGTGAGACTTGCTGTAGTTCCAGGCTTCTCAGTGGCTGTAGTCTGTGTGAGACTTGCTGTAGTTCCAGGCTTCTCAGTGGCTGTAGTCTGTGTGAGACTTGCTGTAGTTCCAGGCTTCTCAGTGGCTATAGTCTGTGTGAGACTTGCTGTAGTTCCAGGCTTCTCAGTGGCTGTAGTCTGTGTGAGACTTGCTGTAGTTCCAGGCTTCTCGGTGGCTGTAGTCTATGTGAGACTTGCTGTAGTTCCAGGCTTATCAGTGGCTGTAGTCTGTGTGAGACTTGCTGTAGTTCCAGGCTTCTCGGTCGCTGTAGTCTGTGTGAGACTTGCTGTAGTTCCAGGCTTCTCAGTGGCTCTGGTCTGTGTGAGACTTGCTGTAGTTCCAGGCTTCTCAGTGGTTGTAGTCTGTGTGAGACTTGCTGTAGTTCCAGGCTGCTCAGTGGCTGTAGTCTGTGTTAGACTTGCTGTAGTTCCAGGCTTCTCAGTGGCTCTGGTCTGTGTGAGACTTGCTGTAGTTCCAGGCTTCTCAGTGGCTGTAGTCTGTGTGAGACTTGCTGTAGTTCCAGGCTTCTCAGTGGCTGTAGTCTGTGTTAGACTTGCTGTAGTTCCAGGCTTCTCGGTGGCTGTAGTCTGTGTGAGACTTGCTGTAGTTCCAGGCTTCTCGGTGGCTGTAGTCTGTGTGAGACTTGCTGTAATTCCAGGCTTCTCAGTGGCTGTAGTCTGTGTGAGACTTGCTGTAGTTCCAGGCTTCTCGGTGGCTGTAGTCTGTGTGAGACTTGCTGTAGTTCCAGGCTTCTCGGTGGCTGTAGTCTGTGTGAGACTTGCTGTAGTTCCAGTCTTCTCAGTGGCTGTAGTCTGTGTGAGACTTGCTGTAGTTCCAGGCTTCTCAGTGGCTGTAGTCTGTTTGAGACTTGCTGTAGTTCCAGGCTTCTCAGTGGCTGTAGTCTGTGTGAGACTTGCTGTAGTTCCAGGCTTCTCAGTGGCTGTAGTCTGTTTGAGACTTGCTGTAGTTCCAGGCTTCCCGGTGGCTGTAGTCTGTGTGAGACTTGCTGTAGTTCCAGGCTTCTCGGTGGCTGTAGTCTGTGTGAGACTTGCTGCAGTTCCAGGCTTCTCAGTGGCTGTAGTCTGTGTGAGACTTGCTGTAGTTCCAGGCTTCCCGGTGGCTGTAGTCTGTGTGAGACTTGCTGTAGTTCCAGGCTTCTCAGTGGCTGTAGTCTGTGTGAGACTTGCTGTAGTTCCAGGCTTCTCAGTGGTTGTAGTCTGTGTTAGACTTGCTGTAGTTCCAGGATTCTCGGTGGCTGTAGTCTGTGTGAGACTTGCTGTAGTTCCAGGCTTCTCAGTGGCTGTAGTCTGTGTGAGACTTGCTGTAGTTCAAGGCTTCTCAGTGACTGTAGTCTGTGTGAGACTTGCTGCAGTTCCAGTCTGATGAGTGACTGTAGTCTGTGAGAGACTTGCTGTAGTTCCAGGCTTCTCAGTGGCTGTAGTCTGTGTGAGACTTGCTGTAGTTCCAGGCTTCTCAGTGGCTGTAGTCTGTGTGAGACTTGCTGTAGTTCCAGGCTTCTCAGTGGCTCTGGTCTGTGTGAGACTTGCTGTAGTTCCAGGCTTCTCAGTGGCTGTAGTCTGTGTGAGACTTGCTGTAGTTCCAGGCTTCTCAGTGGCTGTAGTCTGTGTTAGACTTGCTGTAATTCCAGGCTTCTCAGTGGCTGTAGTCTGTGTGAGACTTGCTGTAGTTCCAGGCTTCTCGGTGGCTGTAGTCTGTGTGAGACTTGCTGTAGTTCCAGGCTTCTCAGTGGCTGTAGTCTGTGTGAGACTTGCTGTAGTTCCAGGCTTCTCAGTGGCTGTAGTCTGTGTGAGACTTGCTGTAGTTCCAGGCTTCTCAGTGGCTGTAGTCTGTGTGAGACTTGCTGTAGTTCCAGGCTTCTCGGTGGCTGTAGTCTGTGTGAGACTTGCTGTAGTTCCAGGCTTCTCGGTGGCTGTAGTCTGTGTGAGACTTGCTGTAGTTCCAGGCTTCTCAGTGGCTGTAGTCTGTGTGAGACTTGCTGTAGTTCCAGGCTTCTCAGTGGCTGTAGTCTGTGTTAGACTTGCTGTAGTTCCAGGCTTCTCAGTGGCTGTAGTCTGTGTGTGACTTGCTGTAGTTCCAGGCTTCTCGGTGGCTGTAGTCTGTGTGAGACTTGCTGTAGTTCCAGGCTTCTCAGTGGCTCTGGTCTGTGTGAGACTTGCTGTAGTTCCAGGCTTCTCGGTGGCTGTAGTCTGTGTGAGACTTGCTGTAGTTCCAGGCTTCTCAGTGGCTGTAGTATGTGTGAGACTTGCTGTAGTTCCAGGCTTCTCAGTGGCTCTGGTCTGTGTGAGACTTGCTGTAGTTCCAGGCTTCCCAGTGGCTGTAGTCTGTGTGAGACTTGCTGTAGTTCCAGGCTTCTCGGTGGCTGTAGTCTGTGTGAGACTTGCTGTAGTTCCAGGCTTCTCGGTGGCTGTAGTCTGTGTGAGACTTGCTGTAGTTCCAGGCTTCTCAGTGGCTGTAGTCTGTTTGAGACTTGCTGTAGTTCCAGGCTTCTCAGTGGCTGTAGTCTGTTTGAGACTTGCTGTATTTCCAGGCTTCTCAGTGGCTGTAGTCTGTGTGAGACTTGCTGTAGTTCCAGGCTTCTCAGTGGCTGTAGTCTGTTTGAGACTTGCTGTAGTTCCAGGCTTCCCGGTGGCTGTAGTCTGTGTGAGACTTGCTGTAGTTCCAGGCTTCTCGGTGGCTGTAGTCTGTGTGAGACTTGCTGTAGTTCCAGTCTTCTCAGTGGCTGTAGTCTGTGTGAGACTTGCTGTAGTTCCAGGCTTCTCAGTGGCTGTAGTCTGTTTGAGACTTGCTGTAGTTCCAGGCTTCTCAGTGGCTGTAGTCTGTGTGAGACTTGCTGTAGTTCCAGGCTTCTCAGTGGCTGTAGTCTGTTTGAGACTTGCTGTAGTTCCAGGCTTCCCGGTGGCTGTAGTCTGTGTGAGACTTGCTGTAGTTCCAGGCTTCTCGGTGGCTGTAGTCTGTGTGAGACTTGCTGCAGTTCCAGGCTTCTCAGTGGCTGTAGTCTGTGTGAGACTTGCTGTAGTTCCAGGCTTCTCAGTGGCTGTAGTCTGTGTGAGACTTGCTGTAGTTCCAGCCTTATCAGTGGCTGTAGTCTGTGTGAGACTTGCTGTAGTTTCAGGCTTCTCAGTGGCTGTAGTCTGTGTGAGACTTGCTGTAGTTCCAGGCTTCTCGGTCGCTGTAGTCTGTGTGAGACTTGCTGTAGTTCCAGGCTTCCCGGTGGTTGTAGTCTGTGTGAGAGTTGCTGTAGTTCCAGGCTTCTCGGTGGCTGTAGTCTGTGTGAGACTTGCTGTAGTTCCAGGCTTCTCAGTGGCTGTAGTCTGTGTTAGACTTGCTGTAGTTCCAGGCTTCTCGGTGGCTGTAGTCTGTGTGAGACTTGCTGTAGTTCCAGGCTTCCCGGTGGCTGTAGTCTGTGTGAGACTTGCTGTAGTTCCAGGCTTCTCGGTGACTGTAGTCTGTGTGAGACTTGCTGTAGTTCCAGGCTTCCCAGTGACTGTAGTCTGTGTGAGACTTGCTGTAGTTCCAGGCTTCTCGGTGACTGTAGTCTGTGTGAGACTTGCTGTAGTTCCAGGCTTCCCAGTGACTGTAGTCTGTGTGAGACTTGCTGTAGTTCCAGGCTTCTCAGTGGCTGTAGTCTGTGTTAGACTTGCTGTAGTTCCAGGCTTCTCGGTGACTGTAGTCTGTGTGAGACTTGCTGTAGTTCCAGGCTTCCCAGTGACTGTAGTCTGTGTGAGACTTGCTGTAGTTCCAGGCTTCTCAGTGGCTGTAGTCTGTGTGAGACTTGCTGTAGTTCCAGGCTTCCCAGTGGCTGTAGTCTGTGTGAAACTTGCTGTAGTTCCAGGCTTCTCAGTGACTGTAGTCTGTGTGAGACTTGCTGTAGTTCCAGGCTTCTCAGTGACTGTAGTCTGTGTGAGACTTGCTGTAGTTCCAGGCTTCTCAGTGGCTGTAGTCTGTGTGAGACTTGCTGTAGTTCCAGGCTTCTCAGTGGCTGTAGTCTGTGTGAGACTTGCTGTAGTTCCAGGCTTCTCAGTGGCTATAGTCTGTGTGAGACTTGCTGTAGTTCCAGGCTTCTCAGTGGCTGTAGTCTGTGTGAGACTTGCTGTAGTTCCAGGCTTCTCGGTGGCTGTAGTCTGTGTGAGACTTGCTGTAGTTCCAGGCTTCTCAGTGGCTGTAGTCTGTGTGAGACTTGCTGTAGTTCCAGGCTTCTCGGTCGCTGTAGTCTGTGTGAGACTTGCTGTAGTTCCAGGCTTCTCAGTGGCTCTGGTCTGTGTGAGACTTGCTGTAGTTCCAGGCTTCTCAGTGGTTGTAGTCTGTGTGAGACTTGCTGTAGTTCCAGGCTGCTCAGTGGCTGTAGTCTGTGTTAGACTTGCTGTAGTTCCAGGCTTCTCAGTGGCTCTGGTCTGTGTGAGACTTGCTGTAGTTCCAGGCTTCTCAGTGGCTGTAGTCTGTGTGAGACTTGCTGTAGTTCCAGGCTTCTCAGTGGCTGTAGTCTGTGTTAGACTTGCTGTAGTTCCAGGCTTCTCGGTGGCTGTCGTCTGTGTGAGACTTGCTGTAGTTCCAGGCTTCTCGGTGGCTGTAGTCTGTGTGAGACTTGCTGTAATTCCAGGCTTCTCAGTGGCTGTAGTCTGTGTGAGACTTGCTGTAGTTCCAGGCTTCTCGGTGGCTGTAGTCTGTGTGAGACTTGCTGTAGTTCCAGGCTTCTCGGTGGCTGTAGTCTGTGTGAGACTTGCTGTAGTTCCAGTCTTCTCAGTGGCTGTAGTCTGTGTGAGACTTGCTGTAGTTCCAGGCTTCTCAGTGGCTGTAGTCTGTTTGAGACTTGCTGTAGTTCCAGGCTTCTCAGTGGCTGTAGTCTGTGTGAGACTTGCTGTAGTTCCAGGCTTCTCAGTGGCTGTAGTCTGTTTGAGACTTGCTGTAGTTCCAGGCTTCCCGGTGGCTGTAGTCTGTGTGAGACTTGCTGTAGTTCCAGGCTTCTCGGTGGCTGTAGTCTGTGTGAGACTTGCTGTAGTTCCAGTCTTCTCAGTGGCTGTAGTCTGTGTGAGACTTGCTGTAGTTCCAGGCTTCTCAGTGGCTGTAGTCTGTTTGAGACTTGCTGTAGTTCCAGGCTTCTCAGTGGCTGTAGTCTGTGTGAGACTTGCTGTAGTTCCAGGCTTCTCAGTGGCTGTAGTCTGTTTGAGACTTGCTGTAGTTCCAGGCTTCCCGGTGGCTGTAGTCTGTGTGAGACTTGCTGTAGTTCCAGGCTTCTCGGTGGCTGTAGTCTGTGTGAGACTTGCTGCAGTTCCAGGCTTCTCAGTGGCTGTAGTCTGTGTGAGACTTGCTGTAGTTCCAGGCTTCTCAGTGGCTGTAGTCTGTGTGAGACTTGCTGTAGTTCCAGCCTTATCAGTGGCTGTATCTGTGTGAGACTTGCTGTAGTTTCAGGCTTCTCAGTGGCTGTAGTCTGTGTGAGACTTGCTGTAGTTCCAGGCTTCTCGGTGGCTGTAGTCTGTGTGAGACTTGCTGTAGTTCCAGGCTTCCCGGTGGTTGTAGTCTGTGTGAGAGTTGCTGTAGTTCCAGGCTTCTCGGTGGCTGTAGTCTGTGTGAGACTTGCTGTAGTTCCAGGCTTCTCAGTGGCTGTAGTCTGTGTTAGACTTGCTGTAGTTCCAGGCTTCTCGGTGGCTGTAGTCTGTGTGAGACTTGCTGTAGTTCCAGGCTTCCCGGTGGCTGTAGTCTGTGTGAGACTTGCTGTAGTTCCAGGCTTCTCGGTGACTGTAGTCTGTGTGAGACTTGCTGTAGTTCCAGGCTTCCCAGTGACTGTAGTCTGTGTGAGACTTGCTGTAGTTCCAGGCTTCTCGGTGACTGTAGTCTGTGTGAGACTTGCTGTAGTTCCAGGCTTCCCAGTGACTGTAGTCTGTGTGAGACTTGCTGTAGTTCCAGGCTTCTCAGTGGCTGTAGTCTGTGTTAGACTTGCTGTAGTTCCAGGCTTCTCGGTGACTGTAGTCTGTGTGAGACTTGCTGTAGTTCCAGGCTTCCCAGTGACTGTAGTCTGTGTGAGACTTGCTGTAGTTCCAGGCTTCTCAGTGGCTGTAGTCTGTGTGAGACTTGCTGTAGTTCCAGGCTTCCCAGTGGCTGTAGTCTGTGTGAAACTTGCTGTAGTTCCAGGCTTCTCAGTGACTGTAGTCTGTGTGAGACTTGCTGTAGTTCCAGGCTTCTCAGTGACTGTAGTCTGTGTGAGACTTGCTGTAGTTCCAGGCTTCTCAGTGGCTGTAGTCTGTGTGAGACTTGCTGTAGTTCCAGGCTTCTCAGTGGCTGTAGTCTGTGTGAGACTTGCTGTAGTTCCAGGCTTCTCAGTGGCTATAGTCTGTGTGAGACTTGCTGTAGTTCCAGGCTTCTCGGTGGCTGTAGTCTGTGTGAGACTTGCTGTAGTTCCAGGCTTCTCAGTGGCTGTAGTCTGTGTGAGACTTGCTGTAGTTCCAGGCTTCTCGGTCGCTGTAGTCTGTGTGAGACTTGCTGTAGTTCCAGGCTTCTCAGTGGCTCTGGTCTGTGTGAGACTTGCTGTAGTTCCAGGCTTCTCAGTGGTTGTAGTCTGTGTGAGACTTGCTGTAGTTCCAGGCTGCTCAGTGGCTGTAGTCTGTGTTAGACTTGCTGTAGTTCCAGGCTTCTCAGTGGCTCTGGTCTGTGTGAGACTTGCTGTAGTTCCAGGCTTCTCAGTGGCTGTAGTCTGTGTGAGACTTGCTGTAGTTCCAGGCTTCTCAGTGGCTGTAGTCTGTGTTAGACTTGCTGTAGTTCCAGGCTTCTCGGTGGCTGTAGTCTGTGTGAGACTTGCTGTAGTTCCAGGCTTCTCGGTGGCTGTAGTCTGTGTGAGACTTGCTGTAATTCCAGGCTTCTCAGTGGCTGTAGTCTGTGTGAGACTTGCTGTAGTTCCAGGCTTCTCGGTGGCTGTAGTCTGTGTGAGACTTGCTGTAGTTCCAGGCTTCTCGGTGGCTGTAGTCTGTGTGAGACTTGCTGTAGTTCCAGTCTTCTCAGTGGCTGTAGTCTGTGTGAGACTTGCTGTAGTTCCAGGCTTCTCAGTGGCTGTAGTCTGTTTGAGACTTGCTGTAGTTCCAGGCTTCTCAGTGGCTGTAGTCTGTGTGAGACTTGCTGTAGTTCCAGGCTTCTCAGTGGCTGTAGTCTGTTTGAGACTTGCTGTAGTTCCAGGCTTCCCGGTGGCTGTAGTCTGTGTGAGACTTGCTGTAGTTCCAGGCTTCTCGGTGGCTGTAGTCTGTGTGAGACTTGCTGCAGTTCCAGGCTTCTCAGTGGCTGTAGTCTGTGTGAGACTTGCTGTAGTTCCAGGCTTCCCGGTGGCTGTAGTCTGTGTGAGACTTGCTGTAGTTCCAGGCTTCTCAGTGGCTGTAGTCTGTGTGAGACTTGCTGTAGTTCCAGGCTTCTCAGTGGTTGTAGTCTGTGTTAGACTTGCTGTAGTTCCAGGATTCTCGGTGGCTGTAGTCTGTGTGAGACTTGCTGTAGTTCCAGGCTTTTCAGTGGCTGTAGTCTGTGTGAGACTTGCTGTAGTTCCAGGCTTCTCAGTGACTGTAGTCTGTGTGAGACTTGCTGCAGTTCCAGTCTGATGAGTGACTGTAGTCTGTGAGAGACTTGCTGTAGTTCCAGGCTTCTCAGTGGCTGTAGTCTGTGTGAGACTTGCTGTAGTTCCAGGCTTCTCAGTGGCTGTAGTCTGTGTGAGACTTGCTGTAGTTCCAGGCTTCTCAGTGGCTCTGGTCTGTGTGAGACTTGCTGTAGTTCCAGGCTTCTCAGTGGCTGTAGTCTGTGTGAGACTTGCTGTAGTTCCAGGCTTCTCAGTGGCTGTAGTCTGTGTTAGACTTGCTGTAATTCCAGGCTTCTCAGTGGCTGTAGTCTGTGTGAGACTTGCTGTAGTTCCAGGCTTCTCGGTGGCTGTAGTCTGTGTGAGACTTGCTGTAGTTCCAGGCTTCTCAGTGGCTGTAGTCTGTGTGAGACTTGCTGTAGTTCCAGGCTTCTCAGTGGCTGTAGTCTGTGTGAGACTTGCTGTAGTTCCAGGCTTCTCAGTGGCTGTAGTCTGTGTGAGACTTGCTGTAGTTCCAGGCTTCTCGGTGGCTGTAGTCTGTGTGAGACTTGCTGTAGTTCCAGGCTTCTCGGTGGCTGTAGTCTGTGTGAGACTTGCTGTAGTTCCAGGCTTCTCAGTGGCTGTAGTCTGTGTGAGACTTGCTGTAGTTCCAGGCTTCTCAGTGGCTGTAGTCTGTGTTAGACTTGCTGTAGTTCCAGGCTTCTCAGTGGCTGTAGTCTGTGTGTGACTTGCTGTAGTTCCAGGCTTCTCGGTGGCTGTAGTCTGTGTGAGACTTGCTGTAGTTCCAGGCTTCTCAGTGGCTCTGGTCTGTGTGAGACTTGCTGTAGTTCCAGGCTTCTCGGTGGCTGTAGTCTGTGTGAGACTTGCTGTAGTTCCAGGCTTCTCAGTGGCTGTAGTATGTGTGAGACTTGCTGTAGTTCCAGGCTTCTCAGTGGCTCTGGTCTGTGTGAGACTTGCTGTAGTTCCAGGCTTCCCAGTGGCTGTAGTCTGTGTGAGACTTGCTGTAGTTCCAGGCTTCTCGGTGGCTGTAGTCTGTGTGAGACTTGCTGTAGTTCCAGGCTTCTCGGTGGCTGTAGTCTGTGTGAGACTTGCTGTAGTTCCAGGCTTCTCAGTGGCTGTAGTCTGTTTGAGACTTGCTGTAGTTCCAGGCTTCTCAGTGGCTGTAGTCTGTTTGAGACTTGCTGTATTTCCAGGCTTCTCAGTGGCTGTAGTCTGTGTGAGACTTGCTGTAGTTCCAGGCTTCTCAGTGGCTGTAGTCTGTTTGAGACTTGCTGTAGTTCCAGGCTTCCCGGTGGCTGTAGTCTGTGTGAGACTTGCTGTAGTTCCAGGCTTCTCGGTGGCTGTAGTCTGTGTGAGACTTGCTGTAGTTCCAGTCTTCTCAGTGGCTGTAGTCTGTGTGAGACTTGCTGTAGTTCCAGGCTTCTCAGTGGCTGTAGTCTGTTTGAGACTTGCTGTAGTTCCAGGCTTCTCAGTGGCTGTAGTCTGTGTGAGACTTGCTGTAGTTCCAGGCTTCTCAGTGGCTGTAGTCTGTTTGAGACTTGCTGTAGTTCCAGGCTTCCCGGTGGCTGTAGTCTGTGTGAGACTTGTTGTAGTTCCAGGCTTCTCGGTGGCTGTAGTCTGTGTTAGACTTGCTGCAGTTCCAGGCTTCTCAGTGGCTGTAGTCTGTGTGAGACTTGCTGTAGTTCCAGGCTTCTCAGTGGCTGTAGTCTGTGTGAGACTTGCTGTAGTTCCAGCCTTATCAGTGGCTGTAGTCTGTGTGAGACTTGCTGTAGTTTCAGGCTTCTCAGTGGCTGTAGTCTGTGTGAGACTTGCTGTAGTTCCAGGCTTCTCGGTCGCTGTAGTCTGTGTGAGACTTGCTGTAGTTCCAGGCTTCTCAGTGGCTGTAGTCTGTGTTAGACTTGCTGTAGTTCCAGGCTTCTCAGTGGCTGTAGTCTGTGTGAGACTTGCTGTAGTTCCAGGCTTCTCAGTGGCTCTGGTCTGTGTGAGACTTGCTGTAGTTCCAGGCTTCCCAGTGGCTGTAGTCTGTGTGAGACTTGCTGTAGTTCCAGGCTTCTCGGTGGCTGTAGTCTGTGTGAGACTTGCTGTAGTTCCAGGCTTCTCGGTGGCTGTAGTCTGTGTGAGACTTGCTGTAGTTCCAGGCTTCTCGGTGGCTGTAGTCTGTGTGAGACTTGCTGTAGTTCCAGGCTTCTCGGTGGCTGTAGTCTGTGTGAGACTTGCTGTTGTTCCAGGCTTCTCGGTGGCTGTAGTCTGTGTGAGACTTGCTGTAGTTCCAGGCTTCTCGGTGGCTGTAGTCTGTGTGAGACTTGCTGTAGTTCCAGGCTTCTCGGTGGCTGTAGTCTGTGTTAGACTTGCTGTAGTTCCAGGCTTCTCGGTGGCTGTAGTCTGTGTTATACTTGCTGTAGTTCCAGGCTTCTCGGTGGCTGTAGTCTGTGTGAGACTTGCTGTAGTTCCAGGCTTCTCGGTGGCTGTAGTCTGTGTGAGACTTGCTGTAGTTCCAGTCTTCTCGGTGGCTGTAGTCTGTGTGAGACTTGCTGTAGTTCCAGGCTTCTCGGTGGCTCTAGTCTGTGTAAGTCTTGCTGTAGTTCCAGGCTTCTCGGTGGCTGTAGTCTGTGTGAGACTTGCGGTAGTTCCAGGCTCCTCAGTGGCTGTAGTCTGTGTGAGACTTGCTGTAGTTCCAGGCTTCTCAGTGGCTGTAGTCTGTGTTAGACTTGCTGTAGTTCCAGGCTTCTCGGTGGCTGTAGTCTGTGTGAGGCTTGCTGTAGTTCCAGGCTTCTCGGTGGCTGTAGTCTGTGTGAGACTTGCTGTAGTTCCAGGCTTCTCGGTGGCTGTAGTCTGTGTGAGACTTGCTGTAGTTCCAGTCTTCTCGGTGGCTGTAGTCTGTGTGAGACTTGCTGTAGTTCCAGGCTTCTCGGTGGCTGTAGTCTGTGTGAGACTTGCTGTAGTTCCAGTCTTCTCGGTGGCTGTAGTCTGTGTGAGACTTGCTGTAGTTCCAGGCTTCTCGGTGGCTGTAGTCTGTGTAAGTCTTGCTGTAGTTCCAGGCTTCTCGGTGGCTGTAGTCTGTGTGAGACTTGCGGTAGTTCCAGGCTCCTCAGTGGCTGTAGTCTGTGTTAGACTTGCTGTAGTTCCAGGCTTCTCGGTGGCTGTAGTCTGTGTGAGGCTTGCTGTAGTTCCAGGCTTCTCGGTGGCTGTAGTCTGTGTGAGACTTGCTGTAGTTCCAGGCTTCTCAGTGGCTGCAGTCTGCGTGAGACTTGCTGTAGTTCCAGGCTTCTCAGTGGCTGTAGTCTGTGTTAGACTTGCTGTAGTTCCAGGCTTCTCAGTGGCTGTAGTCTGTGTGAGACTTTCTGTAGTTCCAGGCTTCTCAGTGGCTGTAGTCTGTGTGAGACTTGCTGTAGTTCCAGGCTTCTCAGTGGCTGTAGTCTGTGTGAGACTTGCTGTAGTTCCAGGCTTCTCGGTGGCTGTAGTCTGTGTGAGACTTTCTGTAGTTCCAGGCTTCTCAGTGGCTGTAGTCTGTGTGAGACTTGCTGTAGTTCCAGGCTTCTCAGTGGCTGTAGTCTGTGTGAGACTTGCTGTAGTTCCAGGCTTCTCAGTGGCTGTAGTCTGTGTGAGACTTGCTGTAGTTCCAGGCTTCTCAGTGGCTCTGGTCTGTGTGAGACTTGCTGTAGTTCCAGGCTTCCCAGTGGCTGTAGTCTGTGTGAGACTTGCTGTAGTTCCAGGCTTCTCGGTGGCTGTAGTCTGTGTTAGACTTGCTGTAGTTCCTGGCTTCTCGGTGGCTCTAGTCTGTGTGAGACTTGCTGTAGTTCCAGGCTTCTCGGTGGCTGTAGTCTGTGTGAGACTTGCTGTACTTCCAGGCTTCTCAGTGGCTGTAGTCTGTGTGAGACTTGCTGTACTTCCAGGCTTCTCAGTGGCTGTAGTCTGTGTGAGACTTGCTGTAGTTCCAGGCTTCCCAGTGGCTGTAGTCTGTGTGAGACTTGCTGTAGTTCCAGGCTTCTCAGTGGCTCTGGTCTGTGTGAGACTTGCTGCAGTTCCAGTCTGATGAGTGACTGTAGTCTGTGAGAGACCTGCTGCAATTCCAGTCTGCTGAGAGGCTCTAGACTATGTAAGATCTACTGTAGTTACAGTCTGCTGAGTGATTGTAGTCCGTGTTGAGACGAACTCTGTGAGACCTGCTGTAGTCTCAGACTTCTTAGTGGCTGTAGTCTGTGTGAGACCTACTGTGTGAGACCTGCTGCAGTTCCAGTCTGGTGAGTGACTGTAGACTGTGTGAGACCTGCTGCAGTTCCTTTCTGGTGAGTGACTGTAGACTGTTTGAGACCTGCTGCATTTCCAGTCTGGTGAGTGACTGTAGACTGTTTGAGACCTGCTGCAGTTCCAGTCTGGTGAATGACTGTAGTCTGTGTGAGACCTGCTGCAGTTCCAGTCTGGTGAGTGACTGTAGTCTGTGCGAGACCTGCTGCAGTTCCAGTCTGGTGAATGACTGTAGTCTGTGTGAGACCTGCTGCAGTTCCAGTCTGGTGAATGACTGTAGTCTGTGTGAGACCTGCTGCAGTTCCAGTCTGCTAAGTGATTGTAGTCTGTGTAAGACCTACTGTGTGAGACCTGCTGCAGTTCCAATCTGCTTAGTGGCTGTAGTGTGTGTAAGAAGTGCTTCAACTCTAGGCTGCTCTGTGGCTTAGGTCTGTGTGAGACTTGCTGCAGTGGTTTGTCTGCACAATTAGGATTTTTCTCATGATTGTCTCTGGAATTTTCTCTCAATTTCAGCTTCCTCTCCCCCACGATTCTCATCTGTGGGAGAATCATAAACGTGCCTGGATGATCATTATGGTATTATTTTCTCCTCCACTGCACATTTTTCTTCCCTAGCCTCACACTGAGCCTCCTTCTGTTCAGAATCAGGCAGTAATTAATCTGGGTTTTTACACTGCATCTTACTGCAAAGTTTGCTGCCTGGCTTCTTCATTATAAGTTTTTGTGCTCTACATGGCCTCTTCAGCTATCTTTCTTCTCTTTTCCAGCACTATGACTCTGTTCTCTTTCCTTTCTGCTGAATTGGAGATATCTTTCTTTGATAACCTTCCACTCAGTAGCTCAGATTTACTTGCTTTCTGTTTCATATCCACATTCTGTGTTTGCAACTCAGTATACATTACTTCATGTTGTTCTTGTTCAGTATGTTTCTCTACCCATGTCAAATATATACATTCATACACATACCCATGAACTCTCTGGATCTGCCCTGGAGACTACCGATTTTAAAGTTAATTACAAGGTCTCCTGAGACAGAGACTGATTCTCCGGTGGTGGTAAGTTTGCTCTGAAACTCTGTCCACTTCTCCTCCTTCCCACTGTCTTCTTCCTACTTGCTGTCCACTTCTCTTCCTCCCCACTCTGTGCTGCCCACTTCTCACCCACTTCTCCTACTTCCCACCATGTTCTTCTCCCTTTCCACCCAATTCTCCTCCTTCCCACCCTTTTCTAGCCACTTCCCACCCACTTCTCCTTCTTCAAATGCTGTTCCCTCAACTTCCCACCCACTTCTCCTCCTTCCCTCCTTCTTCCTCCACTTCTCGCCCACTTCTCCATCTTCCCACCCTGTTCTGCTCACTTCCCACCCAATGCTCCTCCTTCCCACCTTGTTCTGTCCACTTTCCACCCACTTCTCCTCCTTCCCACCCTGTTCTGCTCACTTCCCACCCAATGCTCCTCCTTCCCACCGTGTTCTGTCCACTTTCCACCCACTTCTCCTCTTTCCCACCCTGTTTTGCCCACTTCCTACCTACTTCTCATTTTAAGCTTTTATATGCCAATCTCTGTTCAAAATAATTGGGAGCCCCCAACTGGCTGGGATGTGTACTTGACACCTCCAAGCCAATCAGCTTCTAGCGGTTTTGTCATCCCCTGCTAATTAGCTTCTAGCGGTTTTGTCATCCCCCTGCTAGAAGCTGATTTGTTGGGAGGTGCGTATGCACACATCCCAGTCAATTGGAGGCTGCCAATTATTTTGAACAGATACTGGCAAATAAAAGCCACATGTTTATCACACCTTAGTGTATCACCCCAAAAGAAGCAGTTATTTTTAGGGATTTTAGAGTGGGAGAATGTTTGACTTTTTTTTTTTTTGGGGGGGGGTTATTCCAGGTTTTCAGAGCTCTTAAGCAAAAGGCAGATTGACTGGCTCCTTTCTTGTAATGTGGAATAATCAGTGAGTTGTTAGCAGTGGAGTAGAGGTTATAGTTGGTATGGAGAAAACATACTGCTCTGGTAGTCGTGTAGTTTTCTAGAGAAGTACACTGTATGCACAATTACTTGGCAAGTGAGTATTTTGACCATATCATCATTTTTATCCATATTTTTCAAATCCACACTGTATAAACTTGAATGCTTATTGGATTTAAGCATATCAGGTGATGTGTATTTGTGTAATGAGAGAGGGTGTGACCTAAGGAGATGAACACCCTATGTCAAGGTGGGCATAATTATTAGGCAGCTTCATTTCTTCAGGCAAACTGGGCAGAAAAAGAGATATAATTGACTCTGAAAAGTCAAAAATTGTAAAAAGTCTTTCAGAGGGATGCAGCACTCTTGAAATTGCTAAGATATTGGGGCATGATCACAGAACCATCAAACGTTTTGTTGCAAATAGTCAACAGGGTTGCAAGAAATGTATTGAGAAAAAAATATGCAAATTAACTGCCAGAGATTTGAGAAGAATCAAACATGAAACTATCAGGAACCCATTATCCTCCAGTGCTGTCATATTCCAGAACTGCAACCTACCTGGAGTGTCCAGAAGTACTAGGTGTTCAGGAAGGCGGAAACCCGACCACCACTGAACAAGACACATAAGTTGAAACGTCAAGACTGGGCCAGGAAATATCTGAAGACAATTTTTCAATGGTTTTATGTGCTGATGAGTTGAGAATGACTCTTGATGGTCCAGATGGATGGGCCCGTGGCTGGATCAGTAACGGACACAGAGCTCCACTTTGAGGAGGAGGGTGGGGGCAGGCACGTTTGCGGGTGGAACCCATGAGCGCTCTTCTGGACCTTAACCCTTCAAGTTAACGAAATATTGAAGGCTCCCTCAGAACCTACGAGAGTCACCTATGGATCGGACCTCGTACTCCTCATGGACGTCAATGGCCACCGAACGAGGTCGGGGCGTGATCGTAGTGAAACGATTACATACCAAATTCAGCAATGAGACATGGAAAACATTGTGTATCTGCATATTGGGAGGAAGGTCTAGGGCATAGGACACAGGGTTCACACATCGGAGGATACAGAAAGGCCTCACAAAATGGGGAGCCAGTTTCTGAAAGGGCCCTCGGAGGTGGAGATTTCTGTAGGACAACCAGACCCTCTCCCCAACCTGGTAGGAGGTTGCAGGTAGGCGTTTACAATTAGCCTGGAGCTCCTGGGATTGTTGTGAGCGTCGCAACGACTCTTGGACCTGCACCCATGTGGAACGGATTAGCTGGCGATGATCCTCCAATGCCGGGATCCCCTGGAGAGTGAACAAATCTGGAATCATGGAGGGTTGATACCCATAATTCACCATGAAAGGGGAGAGTCAGGTAGAAGCTGAGATAGCACTGTTATGAGCAAACTCTGCCCAGGGTAGCAGGTCAGACCAGTTGTTCTGATGGTCTGAGATGTAACACTGCAGGAATTGCTCCAAGACCTGATTAGCCCTTTCTGCTGCCCCATTTGACTGCGGGTGATAGGCCAAGGAGAAGGAGAGTTGGATGCCTAGTTGCGCACAGAATGCCCTCCAGAATCTCGAGACAAACTGGCTATCCCGGTTGAAAACTATGACTTTGGGAACCCTGTGTAGCTGATAGACCTCTTTGACAAAGACCGTAGCCAACTCTTTAGCGGATGGAAGTTTTTTGAATGGTATGCAATGAGTCATCTTAGAAAATCGGTCAACGATCATGAGGATGACAGTGTTAACATTAGACAAAGGAAGATCGAAAATGAAGTCCACAAGGTGTGAGCATGGCTTCTCCCCATTGGGTATAGGTTGGAGAAGGCCCACTGGAAGGTGACAGGGTGATTTAGTCTGCGCACAGACTGGACTGGCAGCGACAAGGCAGCAATATCTTTGTTAAGTTCTGGCCACCAGAAGAGACGGGAAACCGACGAAAGAAACTGGTTCTTTCCGGGGAGACCTGCTGACTTAGTATTATTGTAGGTAGAAAGTACCTTAGTACGGAGGTTAATAGGTACAAAACAGTGCCCAGAGGGAGTCTAAGCAGGTGCATCTACTTGGGCGGCCCATATTTTCTCAACAAGGGGAGATGTTATGCTGCTACGTATGATGGCCAGTACTTTGTCCAGTATTATCACCAGAAGCTCACAGTCCCCAATTTCATAATTGCACTCATCAGGTTGTAGCTTCTTCGAGAAATACCTACACGGGTGCAACTGGCTCTCAGGAGTAGGACGTTGAGACAGGAGGGCACCTACTCCTGTCTCAGATGCATCGACCTCAAGTACAAATGGAAGCTCGGGTTTTGGGTGTACCAAAATGGGTGTTGCTGCAAAAGCGGCTTTCAATGACTCAAATGCTCTGATGGCCTCCGGGGACCATTTAATGGAGTCACCATCTTTTTTGGTCATGTTGGTAAGGGGTTTCACCATAGAGGAAAAATTGCTGATAAATTTCCTATAGTAGTTAGTGAACCCAAGGAAATGTTGGAGGGAGTGGAGACCTACGGGTTGTGGCCACTTGAGAGCTTCCAAGAGTGTCTCAGGGTCCATAGTGAAACCAGTCTCTGAGATTACGTATCCCAAGAAGGTGACCTGTTTGCGGTGGAACTCACACTTCTCCAATTTGCAAACAGGATATTCTCTCTTAACCTTTGCAGAACTTGGCCTTAATCTGTGTGTTGGCTTTCCATGGAGGCAGAATGGATCAGAATGTCATTTAGGTACACAACCATGCATTGTTGGAGCATGTCCCGGAGGACATCAATTAAGAATTCCTGGAAAACCGGGGGAGCATTGCAGAGACCGAAGGGCATTACGAGGTATTCGTAATGTTTGCTCCTGGTGTTAAATGCGGTTTTCCATTCGTGGCCCTCCTTTATCCTTACCAAATTGTATGCCCCACTCAAGTCGAGCTTAGTAAGCACCTTGGACCCTTTTACTCGATCAAACAACTCAGTAATAAGTGGAATAGGGTAGGCATTTTTAATCGTGATACGGTTGAGCTCCCTATAATCAATGCAGGGTCTCAGTTCACCACTCATTTTCTTCACAAAGAAGAATCCAGCCACAGCGGGAGAGGAGGACTTGCAAATGAACTCTTGGGACAGTGCATCCGCAACATCCTCCTCCATCGTCTTAATTTCCACAACAGGCAGAGGGTAGACTCGACCTCAAAGAGGTGTGGCACCTGGTGGCAGTTCAGTGGTACAATCATATGGGCAGTGAGGTAGGAGCTCACCAGCTCGGCCCTTATCGAATACATCTCTGAACTCTTGGTACTCTTCAGGCAACAAAGATACCGGGGATGTGGTTGGCATCTTCACCACGTTTACTAGGCATGTCTTGGAACAGTTTGGTGACCATGCCATAACTTCGGCCCTTGCCCAATCGAATGTGGGATTGTGTTTACGCAACCATGATAGCCCAGGATCACAGGATGGTAAAGAGCGTGGATCACCTGGAACTGTAAACTTTCGTGATGGAGAGCCCCTACAGCCATAGACAAAGGAGCAGTTTTGTGGGCGACCTGCGGTGACTGTAGTGGTCTGCCATCAATCATCTCAATGGCAAGTGGAGTGGTATGTAGCTGCAATGGAATGGAGTACTTTTGGGCGTAGGCACTGTCAATAAAGAGGCCTGCTGTACCAGAGTGAATAAGTGCCTCTGTAATAATGGAAAACTCGCCCCAGGAGAGCCCAACGGAGACTAGTGGTTTATCCTTCTGGATAGCCGGGGAAGCTGAGACGCCACCTAAGATCTTTCCCCTACAGGACCTTAGGTGTGAGCTTTTCCTGGATGTATGGGACAGGTACGCAACAGATGCCCAGCCTTACCGCAGTAAAGGCATAGGCCTTCCCTCCTCCTGAAGACCTTTTCCGCAACTGAAATGCGAGAGAACCCAAGCTGCATGGACTCCACATCGCCAGAGGATTCAAGGCTAGGATGAGAGGGATGCATGGGTGGGGTTGAAAAGCTCTGGGCTAAACAGATGGGATGCCTCCGCAGGAGCTCCCTAAAGGAAGGTCTTTTATGGATACGGCAGTCAATCAGAATGCAATATTAGACCAAATCCACAAAGTCACTGGGAAGGTCTGGGGCTGCAATCTTATCTTTAATCATATCTGAGAGCCCATTAGAGAAAGCAGCCACGAGAGCCTCATTATTCCAACCAACCTTGTCTGCCAGCGTACAAAACTCTATGGCATAATCCAAAACTATCCTAGTACCCTGTTGGATGGACATTAGGTGCTTGGCAGCCAAGGTGGAACGGACAGGTAGATCAAATACCCTTTTAAAGGATGCCACAAACTCTGTGTAATTCTGCACTGTAGGTTTCTGAGTCTCCCAAAGGGAGAGCCAAGACCCTGTCAGAAAGAAAGAGGCCAACCTTACTCCTATCAGATGGGAAAGCCAGTGGTACCATCTCCAGATAGATACCAACCTGGTTCAGGAAACCTCTGCACTGGTTAGGATCACCCCCATAATGCTGGGGAAACGGGGCGGACCCAGTCATGCCTCTAGCAACATTAGAATCATTAATGAAAGCTGGAGCAGGAGCGGCAGCAGCTTGTAATGGTTTTTCAAGACACTCAGACCAGCGGGTTAGAATAAAACACAGTTTTATTGAAAATAAATAAAGAGGAAAGATCGCCCCCTATATAGGCAACAAAAAATAATAGCGATATATTTACATATATGCCTTCACAGGCCCAGTATACAGAAGCATAAGTATCACATATACTGACACAGGACAGGCACACAGTAGCAAGGATAATCAATGGATAAACACAATTATCAGTCAGTCTCTGTTGGGGTGTTTGGCACACCCAAAGTGGTGATAAGGCAGCAATTGGTGTTAGATGATGCAACACCTAAAGTTC
Organism: Rhinophrynus dorsalis; assembly: GCA_037306005.1. Classification (NCBI taxonomy): domain Eukaryota; kingdom Metazoa; phylum Chordata; class Amphibia; order Anura; family Rhinophrynidae; genus Rhinophrynus; species Rhinophrynus dorsalis. The sequence goes on from CM074722.1 coordinate 29,448,540, forward strand.
TTAAGGCTAGAAAGCTGCTAGGCAGTACTGAAATGGTGGTAGAATCTGCAGAGAGGTTGCAGTCAATAGCCCCCACGGGCGTAACAACGGAGATGGTTACACTGCAAGAGCTTGCCAATAGCCCCCACGGGCGTAATAACGGAGACCAACTGCACACAATGAGCTTGAGCCAATAGCCCCCATGGGCGTATATCGGAGACAACTCTCACTGCAAGAGCTTGAGCCAGTAGCCCCCACGGGCATAACAATGGAGACCACCCTGAGCTGCAAGTGCTTGAGCCAATAGCCCCCACGGGTGTAACAACGGAGACCACCCTGCATTGCAAGTGCTTGAGCCGGGCGTGAGCGGAGAGAACACAGCTAGAGCAAGAGCCAATAGCGCCTCCCAAGGGCGCGGTAACAGGAACCGACTACTCTGCTAGTTGACAAGATGAGCCGCCGTCTAGACAAAGTTTACAATGCGGCCGGCTCAGCAGATGTAGCGGATAACAGCATCGGCTCTGTAAGTGTAAATGAAGGCTCAGATAAGGAGACAGCAGCACTGCAAGGGTTAATAGCTGCTCAAAGATCGGAGGCTCAGCAATAGTTGGTATCGCTCTGCAAGTGAAAGGAAGGCTCAATAACGGAAGCACAACTCTGCAAGTGTATTGGAGACTCAGCACTGGAGACACGGCTCTGCAAGTGTTAACGAGGCCACTACGATCTGCCCGGTCAAGAGCTCAGCAGAAGTAAGAATGTCGCTACGGCGACACCGGGTAGCAGGAAGCAGGAACATGGTGGGTTCTGAAGCAAGCAGGTACAGGTCACGGTGCAGGAAGTCAGCCAGGCCGGGTCGGATCATGGAGGTGGTTCTCAGACAAGCCAGGTCAGTCACAAGCAGGAACGTCAGCCAAGCCGGGTCAGATCACGAAGCAGGAACTCAGGAGCGTAGTCAAATCAGGCCAAATCAGTACACAGGAATCAGGAACACAGGAACACAGCAACAGCAACACTGGCTCAGTAACACCACGTAAGGGCACCTGACAGGTATCAATGACCGGGCATAAAAAGGTCACCAGGGGCGGGCCAAACAAACTCAGCCAATCGGAGTGCACCACAAGCGAGAGTGACAGGGAGAGATCACGGGCACCGTGATAAGCTATAAGAACAGACTGTGCCGGGGGCTGCTAAGGCAGTGGAGCCAGATGTGCAGTACGGAGCAACAAGGTCTGAAGGGCTAAAACAAACTGGTCCATGCGCTGGTCTACCTGGTCCAGTCTGAAAAAATATTTGCTGGATTGCCTGTGCCTTCTGAATTCATGGTCCTTGTGTTCTGTTATGGACCAGGAACCAGACAGGACACAAAAAGGTAAAATGTGAAACACCTTTATTAAAGTAACAAAAAATAAACAAAACAGAATTGTGATCCAGGAGCATAAACCAAATGACAAACCAGGGTCAGGAACCAGGACAAGTAATCAGCCAAGCTGGAGTCAGGAGCACAGAAGTCCGAGAAGTCAGGAACAAGCCAGTGGGTATGGAGACAGAAGGATCGTCAGAGGAAGCCAGGTCATACACAGATAAGAGCTCAGTAGAATCACAGCAGTCCGCAACAAGGTCAGAAACAAACACAAGGATGATGAGGAAGTTATCCAAGCTCCTATAAATACCCTGAGAGGGTTGGCTGAAAACAGTCAGGTGAGTAATCAGAGAGGTCAGCTGATCAGTCTGAGCCAGAAACTCAGAAGACATCAGCAGTGGATAGCAGAGCACTAGATTAGCTCAGACATCAGAATCAATAGGCAGAGTTGAGCTGCTCAGCAAAAGTGCACTGGATCCATAGAATAACACAGAACTTGGAGAAGTGATATCACTGGAGAAGTTATCTCCTCTTTATCATAGCTTTATGATGCCTTAGTGGAACTCCTCTATGGTATCCACTTAAATGATTGATGCTAATGAAAAACACAATATTTCCTGTGCAGTTCTGCAGAATTACATATTTAAAAATGTCCTGAATTTATATGATCATCTTAATTAATGTGATCAGATTACTATTTTAATGTGGGATGGTAAAAAAATACACATTCAGTAGGATTGCATTGGCTCTTGTGCAGTGCTGCAGAATGAATACTTAACAAACGTGCCTCATTAAACTGGCAGTCTGGTCACAATAATCATAATATATTTTACACTACCAATGCAAAAGACACATTTTTAGTTCTGCATATATAATATGACCAAAATCATCATTTTAATTTTGTGGAGCTAATAAAATTCATACCACATTTCAGGATGACACTGGTTCCTAAGCAATGCTGCAGAGTGCAGATTTAACAAGTTCAACAGAAGTATGCTCTGTCATGCGATTTTATGAAGTAATACTCATATGTGATAGACAATCCTTATAAGAGGAAAAAAGAAGCCATTTTTTCAAATAAGTGTCACAGGTACATAGGACATTAGGTTGAAAAAAGATACAGATCTATCAAGTTCTTGCCACAGTCTAACCCAGAAAATAAGAATTATATAATCATTACCAACTACAAGAAGGGTGTTGGTCTGTTTTCCAGAACATCCTGTTTAACTTGCTAATGAACAGTATAATCTTGTATGTTCCCTATTGCTAGAAATGTATCTACATGTCTCGTAAATATATCAATTGTATTTGCCATTGCCACATCTCTGGGTAAAGAATTCCACATGATAACAGACCTTACTTTAAAGAACCCTTTCCTATGCTGAAGTTGAAATACTTTTATCTAATTTTGTGGTGGTGGTGGTGTTCCCTAGTTATTTGATCAGTCCTTGGAATAAAAAGTTCACTGGACAGATCCTTATATTGACTTCACATATAATTATTTCCCCTCTTAGGCATCTTTTCTCTAGAGTAAATAAACCGTCTGACTAGTCATTCTTCATATTTCAATTTTTCCATTACCTTAAAACGTTAAAGGGATAGTAATGTTTCATAATAAAAGCAGATCCAATTAATCTTCATAGTATTTGGTCCATGGAGAGTGTTATTTCAATACTGTCAGAGTTGCAGTTCAAGAGTAATTGAATGATAAAGTATCCCACTCCCGTCCCTTTTACTGATGTAACACTGCTCACCCTCGAGCAGCAGGGTGGTGTCAAAGTGGATTGCAGAGAGGGACAATCTTCAATTAAGATAAGGGAAAAACCTGAAAAACTCATCAATGGGGGCAGGGATTTTATTGTTCTCACAGTAAGAAGATTGTCACTTGCTATGAGCTATCTGGTCTATGGACCAGATTCCACATCCAACAGGAGGTGGCTTACACTAGGTAAAAGTGACGGGAGGGGATACTTTATCATTCAATTATTCTTGAACTACAACTCTGACAGTATTGAAATAATACTCTCTATGTCCCAAATACTATGAAGATTAATTGGAGCTGGTGTTTTTGTGAAACATTACTATCTCTTTAAGGACCAGTGGTAATGGTCCTGGCAAGTCATGAGTTAAATGATCACAATGTGCCTGAAGTCGCAATGTGATCATGCCGGGAGGCTGAAACTGACTGATCTGAATGATCGCTCACATGTGCTGGCTCAACAAATGCACTCAGTCTGGTCCTAGGAAAAAACCCTAGTCCTTTATTTTGTTGATCTTCTCTGTTCTATTGCTAATTTCAGCAAATCCTATGTAATAATTTGCTAAAACGTGTGTAACAATGCAGTCATGCGCAGTAGAGACTGCTGCGTGTGCTGCAGTCATGTGCAGTGGAGACTGCCCGCACCACGGCTGATACAGAGCTGATACTGCTCATGACCGCTCCGCGACCGTCTGGCAGTGGCACTGTGGCTAGTGTAATGGGCTCTTCAACTAGTCCTTTTATAAAATGTATGCCCAGTATGGCACTGCATATTTGAGGTAAGGTTTTACCAATGATCTTGCCTGAACAACCCTTTTAATGCAGGACAGTATTTTGTTTGCTTTTGCACAATTTACAAGGACTCTAGCAAACAGTCTCCAAGGAGGTTATGCACTAACGAGTGATAAAGAGGTGATAAAGTGGAGATAACTTCTCCCTTGATATCACTTCCACAGTTCCTATATTATTCCATAGAGCCTATGGACTAAGATGTCTAAAGATGTAGAGCTCTTACTGCATAGGATCCATAGAATAACATAGAAACTGGAGAAGTGATATTACTGGAGAAGTTATCACCACTTTATCACACTTTAGTGCATAACCCCCTGTCCCCCTAGAATGCTTCCATTAAGGTCATCAGTAGCATGACAATTTGTTCATCCCAAATGCATTCCTTTCTATACTTTCCTATCTAGCACAAAACAATACTGAGAATTATGCCAGTTGGCTTCAAAGCAGATGGGTTGCTGATCCAGGGAAATATCTGATAGTAATTTGGAGTCAGGAAGGTATTTTTATACCCATTTGGGGCTTTATTGCCTTCCTCTGGATCAACAGGGGTGGTTTGGTGTGGGCTGGACTTGATGGACGAATGTCTTTTTTCAGCCTCATCAATTAAATTGCTATTAGGGTTGCACCGATACCAATACTGGTATCGGTGCCGATACCGGCATTTGCGCGAGTACTCGCCCAAATGTGGCCGATGCCAGCACCGATACCCTGTGTCAGGGTCGGTGCTGCAGAGAGGGAGCCCGGGGAGCTGGTCACAATGCTCCCCGGGTGCCTTTCTCCCTCCTGCAGCGATGGAGCGTTGCAGTGGGTTACCATAGCAACGCTCCAACGCTGACTTCTGCTGGGGCTCACGAGAGAATAGCAAGTACCCTGCAGAGGAGGAAATTACAGAGGGTAGCTAGAGGGTAAGGCAGGCAGAAGCTGCAGCTTGGCACAGACTGGACAAGCTGTAAACAGGGAGACCCTGGCACAATGTCACTGTCTTTTGCAGAAAGCCATGGCTTTAGCCCCATTGCCATGCATCAGCCCCATTGAGAGCCCCCCATCTCCCACTCAGCCTCCCCACTTCTCCCACTCAGCCCCTCTACTTCTCTTGCTCAGTTCTCCCTAGCCCCCCACTTCTCCAGTTCAGTTCCCCCCAGCCCCCCCACTTCTCCAGTTCAGTTCCCCTCAGCCTCCCACTTCTCCAGTTCAGTTCCCCTGCTTCCCCTCAGCCCCCCATCTCCCACTCAGTTCCTCTGCACCCTCTCACCACCCCTTGGAAAAATGTCAAATGTCATTGCAAAAAAAGTATCAGTAATTGGTATAGGTGAGTACTTGGGGAAAGTATCGGTACTCGTACTCAGTCTTAAAAAAATGGTATAGGTGCATCCCTAGTTGCTATGTTACTATATTCCATTTGTTTGTCCAGTCTGCCATTTGAAGTACATCCTTCTGTAGAGAACAAACGTCCAGCTCTGAACTTACTACCTGGCATAACTGTGTCATCTGCAAAGACTGAATGTTTGTTTTCATACCTATTTCCAGGTCATTCATAAACAAACATTTAAAAAGCTGTGTACCAAGTACTAAAGCCTCAGGCATTCTACTCTCAATGTTAAGTGTATTTGGCAATTTTCTATTTACAGCATCACACTGTTCCCTATTCTTCAACCAATTTTCTTTCCCTTTACAAAGATTATCCCCTAGACCCAATGTCCTTATTTTATACACCAGACTCCTGTTTCCACAGTATCAAATACCTTTTCAAATTCTAGATAAACTACATTTACTGCTTCACCGTTATCTAGGTTGCTTCTTACTTCTTCATAAAAGCTCAATAGATTTGCTTGGCAAGCTCTTATCCTCATAAAGCCATGTAGACTCCAGCTAATAATTTTATCTTTTGCAGTGTAAACCTATCATAATTCCTTATGTCCATTCAAGCAATTTCCTCATTACTGAGGTCAAAACTAGTGTTGAGAGAGCATGCTCGGCCGATGCTCGGATCGGCTCGAGCATCACTCTGCTCGGCACATGGCGGTACTCGTACGAGTACCGCATGTGCTCGCCCGCCATGTTCGGGTCTCCTCCCCGCACGTTTCGCGGCTGCTGCGCAGCCAATAAACGTGCAGGGAGGCTCTGACATCAGTGTAATGCCAGCAGCCATGTTGGCTGCTGGCATTACACTGATTGGCTGGCCAGAACCCGTGGTCGGGTGCTGTATAGCACCTGACCAGCGAGTTTGGCTCAGTCTTAGCCAGGGAGAGATGAGGATAGGAAGGGAAAGTCAGTGTAGGGAGAAGACAAGCAAATTTGTTAAAAAAAAGACCCAAAAGTCCTTTTTAGGACTACTGTGTGTGGGGGCAGCAGTTTATTTTGTGTGGGGGGAAAAAAACAAAAACAAAAAAAAATTCATATATTCTGTTTAGTGTGCAAAGTTGCAGATTAGAGCACATTCTGTTTAGTGTGCAAAGTTGCAGATTAGAGCACATTCTGTTTAGTGTGCAAAGTTGCAGATTAGAGCACATTCTGTTTAGTGTGCAAAGTTGCAGATTAGAGCACATTCTGTTAAGTCTTCAAACTGTAAAATATCAAAGTCACATACTCCATTCAGTGTGCGTCGCCGCAGTTTAGCAGCACATTCTGTGTACTGTGCACAGTTGCAGAATAGGAAGAAATACTGTTAAGTCTTCAAACTAAAATATCAAAGTCACATATTCCATTCAGTGTGCGTCACCGCAGTTTAGCAGCACATTCTGTGTACTGTGCACAGTTGCAGAATAGGAAGAAATACTGTTAAGTCTTCAAACTAAAATATCAAAGTCACATATTCCATTCAGTGTGCGTCACCGCAGTTTAGCAGCACATTCTGTGTACTGTGCACAGTTGCAGAATAGGAAGAAATACTGTTAAGTCTTCAAACTAAAATATCAAAGTCACATATTCCATTCAGTGTGCGTCACCGCAGTTTAGCAGCACATTCTGTGTACTGTGCACAGTTGCAGAAAAGGAAGAAATACTGTTAAGTCTTCAAACTAAAATATCAAAGTCACATATTCCATTCAGTGTGCGTCGCCGCAGTTTAGCAGCACATTCTGTGTACTGTGCACAGTTGCAGAATAGGAAGAAATACTGTTAAGTCTTCAAACTAAAATATCAAAGTCACATATTCCATTCAGTGTGCGTCACCGCAGTTTAGCAGCACATTCTGTGTACTGTGCACAGTTGCAGAATAGGAAGAAATACTGTTAAGTCTTCAAACTAAAATATCAAAGTCACATATTCCATTCAGTGTGCGTCACCGCAGTTTAGCAGCACATTCTGTGTACTGTGCACAGTTGCAGAAAAGGAAGAAATACTGTTAAGTCTTCAAACTAAAATATCAAAGTCACATATTCCATTCAGTGTGCGTCACCGCAGTTTAGCAGCACATTCTGTGTACTGTGCACAGTTGCAGAATAGGAAGAAATACTGTTAAGTCTTCAAACTGTAAAATATCAAAGTCACATATTCCATTCAGTGTGCGTCACCGCAGTTTAGCAGCACATTCTGTGTACTGTGCACAGTTGCAGAAAAGGAAGAAATACTGTTAAGTCTTCAAACTAAAATATCAAAGTCACATATTCCATTCAGTGTGCGTCGCCGCAGTTTAGCAGCACATTCTGTGTACTGTGCACAGTTGCAGAATAGGAAGAAATACTGTTAAGTCTTCAAACTAAAATATCAAAGTCACATATTCCATTCAGTGTGCGTCACCGCAGTTTAGCAGCACATTCTGTGTACTGTGCACAGTTGCAGAATAGGAAGAAATACTGTTAAGTCTTCAAACTAAAATATCAAAGTCACATATTCCATTCAGTGTGCGTCACCGCAGTTTAGCAGCACATTCTGTGTACTGTGCACAGTTGCAGAAAAGGAAGAAATACTGTTAAGTCTTCAAACTAAAATATCAAAGTCACATATTCCATTCAGTGTGTGTCGCCGCAGTTTAGCAGCACATTCTGTGTACTGTGCACAGTTGCAGAATAGGAAGAAATACTGTTAAGTCTTCAAACTGTAAAATATCAAAGTCACATATTCCATTCAGTGTGCGTCACCGCAGTTTAGCAGCACATTCTGTGTACTGTGCACAGTTGCAGAATAGGAAGAAATACTGTTAAGTCTTCAAACTGTAAAATATCAAAGTCACATATTCCATTCAGTGTGCGTCACCGCAGTTTAGCAGCACATTCTGTGTACTGTGCACAGTTGCAGAATAGGAAGAAATACTGTTAAGTCTTCAAACTAAAATATCAAAGTCACATATTCCATTCAGTGTGCGTCACCGCAGTTTAGCAGCACATTCTGTGTACTGTGCACAGTTGCAGAATAGGAAGAAATACTGTTAAGTCTTCAAACTAAAATATCAAAGTCACATATTCCATTCAGTGTGCGTCACCGCAGTTTAGCAGCACATTCTGTGTACTGTGCACAGTTGCAGAATAGGAAGAAATACTGTTAAGTCTTCAAACTAAAATATCAAAGTCACATATTCTATTCAGTGTGCTTCGCCGCAGTTTAGCAGCATATTCTGTGTACTGTGCACAGTTGCAGAATAGGAAAAAATACTGTTAAGTCTTCAAACTGTAAAATATCAAAGTCACGTATTCTATTCAGTGTGCTTCGCCGCAGTTTAGCAGCACATTCTGTGTACTGTGCACAGTTGCAGAATAGGAAGAAATACTGTTAAGTCTTCAAACTAAAATATCAAAGTCACATATTCCATTCAGTGTGCGTCACCGCAGTTTAGCAGCACATTCTGTGTACTGTGCACAGTTGCAGAATAGGAAGAAATACTGTTAAGTCTTCAAACTAAAATATCAAAGTCACATATTCCATTCAGTGTGCGTCACCGCAGTTTAGCAGCACATTCTGTGTACTGTGCACAGTTGCAGAATAGGAAGAAATACTGTTAAGTCTTCAAACTAAAATATCAAAGTCACATATTCCATTCAGTGTGCGTCACCGCAGTTTAGCAGCACATTCTGTGTACTGTGCACAGTTGCAGAATAGGAAGAAATACTGTTAAGTCTTCAAACTAAAATATCAAAGTCACATATTCTATTCAGTGTGCTTCGCCGCAGTTTAGCAGCATATTCTGTGTACTGTGCACAGTTGCAGAATAGGAAAAAATACTGTTAAGTCTTCAAACTGTAAAATATCAAAGTCACATATTCTATTCAGTGTGCTTCGCCGCAGTTTAGCAGCACATTCTGTGTACTGTGCACAGTTGCAGAATAGGAAGAAATACTGTTAAGTCTTCAAACTAAAATATCAAAGTCACATATTCCATTCAGTGTGCGTCACCGCAGTTTAGCAGCACATTCTGTGTACTGTGCACAGTTGCAGAATAGGAAGAAATACTGTTAAGTCTTCAAACTAAAATATCAAAGTCACATATTCTATTCAGTGTGCTTCGCCGCAGTTTAGCAGCATATTCTGTGTACTGTGCACAGTTGCAGAATAGGAAGAAATACTGTTAAGTCTTCAAACTGTAAAATATCAAAGTCACATATTCCATTCAGTGTGCGTCACCGCAGTTTAGCAGCACATTCTGTGTACTGTGCACAGTTGCAGATTTGCAGCACATATTCCGTGTAATATGAAGAAGGCGGGTAAAAAGGGACGGGGAAGTGGACGTGATCCTGATAGTTCAGGGCGCGGGTCAGGACGCGGAGAAACTGTGCCTGGTGCCAGAGCACAAGAAAGAAAGACATCCACCATACCTAGCTTCATGTCTCATTTTACAGGGCGTCGCAGGACATCACTCTCGAGGTCCGACCACTGCGAACAGGTGGTCGGTTGGATGTCAGCTGATACTGCTTCCAGTCGGTTAAGCACCACCCTGTCTTCCACCAAGTCCACTCTCAGTAGCCAAGAGTCTGGTCAACATAATCCTCACTCTGATCATCCTTCCTCCCACCATAGACGGTCTGGTCAAAGAAGTGATCCCACACTGGGATATAGTGAGGAGCTCGTCTCATCACCAATCCTTCATTTGACCCTCTCTCCAAGCACGCTTGCAGAGGAACATGACATCTTATGCCCTGATTCACAACCTCTAGAGGGTACCCAATCACAAGAAGATGACAGATGTGAACGGCATTTAAGGTCAAAGGAAGTAGTGGATGATGATGATGATGAGACACAGTTGCCATTAAATCAACCACTATTACTGTCTCAAGACCTTGTTGAGGAGGATGATATACAGTTGTCAATGACTGAGTATGTGGTGGGATCAAGACATGAGGAGGATGATCAGAGTGAGGAAGTGGAGGAGGACTTGGTGGACGATGAGGTGACTGACCCCACCTGGGAAGGTGTAGAGCCGAGCGATGACAGCAGTCCTGAGGGTGAGCCATCTGCAGCACCGCAACAGGCTGGAAGAGGCAGTGGTGTGGCTACAGAAAGAAGGCGGACCGCACCAAACCGGCCCGCAAATGTTCCACGGAGCACCCCCTTGCGTAAATCTACCTTGCCAAGGGGTAGGTGTTCCGCGGTATGGTGTTTTTTTAAGGAAAGTGCGGACGACAAAAGAATTGTAGTTTGCAACCTGTGCCACACCAGAATGAGCCGAGGCATGAACACTAGAAACCTCACCACCACCAGCATGATCCGACACATGGCATCCAAGCACCGTAATAAGTGGGAGGAACGCCTGGATCTCCCATCTGTGTCTGCAGGCCACACCACTGCCTCCTCTTCCCCTGTTTTCGGTGCCGGCCAATCGCCTGTCGAAGGCGCAGGCCCGCATACCTCCCGCCCTGCACCTGTACCATCTGAAGCACCATCAGCGACCACATCCACTTCCCTGTCCCAGCGCAGCGTCCAAATGTCGTTACCCCAGGCATTTGAGCGCAAGCGAAAATACCCAGCCACCCACCCACAGGCCATAGCACTAACCTCACACCTTTCCAAATTACTGGCCATCGAAATGCTGCCATTTAGGCTTGTGGAGACTGAGTCCTTCCGCAGCCTGATGGCAGCAGCTGTCCCTCGGTACGCGGTCCCCAGCCGCCACTACTTTTCCCGGTGTGCCATCCCCGCATTACACCACCATGTGTCCCGTAACATCACCCGTGCCCTGACCAACGCAGTTACTGGGAAGGTCCACTTAACGACTGACACATGGACAAGTGCTTGTGGCCAGGGACGCTACATTTCCCTGACGGCACACTGGGTGAATGTCGTGGAGGCTGGGAGCGACTCGGACCCTGGGATGGCACGGGTGCTACCCACGCCGAGGATTGCGGGCCCTACCTCCATCAGGGTTTCCGCCAGCACCTACGTTATTGGCTCCTCCTCCTCCGTTTCCACCTCCGAATTCTCTGCACGCAGCGCCACTCCCCCATCATCCTGTAGCTGGAAGCAGTGTAGCACTGCAGTGGGGAAGCGTCAACATGCCGTGCTGAAGCTGATCTGCCTTGGGGACAAACAGCACACGGCCTCAGAGCTGTTGCAGGGGATTAGTCACCAGACCGAGCAGTGGCTCTCGCCACTCAACCTGCAACCAGGCATGGTTGTGTGTGATAATGGGCGTAACTTGGTGGCGGCTTTGGAGCTTGGCAAGCTCACACACGTACCATACCTAGCGCATGTATTTAATTTAGTGGTTCAGCGATTTCTAAAAACCTACCCCAATGTGCATGATCTCTTGACCAAGGTGCGCCGCGTGTGTGCACATTTCCGTAAGTCATCTACAGCTTCAGCCGGCCTGTTGAAGCTGCAGCAGCGCTTACAATTGCCAGCTCACCGGCTGCTGTGTGACGTGAGCACGCGCTGGAACTCCACCTTCCACATGTTGGCCCGGCTTTGTGAGCAGCAGAGGGCAGTAGTGGAGTACCAGCTGTTACACGGTCGTCGCCTCTCCGTTCAACTTCCTGTAATCAGAAGTGAGGAGTGGGAATGGATGTCAGACCTCTGTGAGGTTTTACGCAATTTTGAGGAATCGACACAGATGGTGAGCGGCGATAACGCTATTATCAGTGTAACCATCCCACTTCTGTGTCTACTGAAACGCTCGCTGCTCACAATTAAAACTGACGCTTTGCATGTGGAAGAGGTGGAAATGGGGGAGGAAGAGCTTACACAAGGTGATAGCCAGAGCACCCTCACTTCGTCTTATCAGCGACAATTGGAGGAGGCGGAGGAGGAGGAGGAGGAGGAGGAAGACACGGTTGCCTCCGCTACAGAGGGTAGCCATGGAACTTTAGTTCCATCTCTTCAGCGTGGGTGGGCAGAAGAGGAGGAAGAGGATGAGGAGATTGAGAGTCATCCTCCTGGTGAGGACAGCGAAATCTTGACTGTTGGTACTCTGGCACACATGGCTGACTTTATGTTAGGCTGCCTTTCCCGTGACCCACGCGTTATACGCATTTTAGACAACACGGATTACTGGGTGTTCACCCTTCTGGACCCCTGCTACATAGAGAATTTCTCATCTCTCATTCCTCCGGTGGAGAGGACAAGCAAAATGGTGCAATACCAGAAGGTTCTTGTTGAAAAATTGCTCCAAAATTTTCCATCTGACAACGCTGGCGGCAGAGTACGTGCTACCTTGGCCAACAGAGAAGGGGAGAAAAGGGGAGCACACAGCAGTTCCGACAAAGGCAGGGCAACACTCTCCAAGGCGTGGGACACCTTCATGACACCCCGCCAGCACCCTCACCCTGATGCGCAGCCTAGTGTCACAAGGAGGGAAAAGTTTTGGAAGATGGTGAAGGAGTACGTAGCAGACCGTGTCAGCATCCTCAATGATCCCTCTGTGCCTTACAACTACTGGGTGTCCAAGCTGGACACGTGGTATGAACTGGCACTCTACGCCTTGGAGGTGCTGGCCTGCCCTGCCGCCAGCATTCTGTCTGAGCGGGTATTTAGTGCTGCTGGTGGCATCATAACAGATAAGCGTATCCGCCTTTCCACCGACAATGCTGATAGGTTGACACTTATAAAAATGAACAAGGCCAGGATTTCCCCTGACTTCTCCACTCCACTGGAGGAAAGCCCTGGGGGAACATAAACTCACTTTATATATGTTATTTACAATGATGGGAATACTCTGTATTCCCATTCACCCCTTCCACCCAAAAAACGGGTATATGGTTGACTCTTAATCTTCTCATCCTCCTCCTCCTCTTCCATATGCCCTGTGCTATAATTTTTATATAGGGCCAGCTCACCAGCGGGCCCTGTGATATAATTTTTATATAGGGCCAGCTCACCAGCGGGCGCTGTTTGACAATTTTTGTATAGGTCAGCTCACCAGCGGGCCTTCTCATATAATGTTTTATTGGGTCAGCTCTCTAGCGGGCCCTCTCATATAATGTTTTATAGCGTCAGCTCACTAGCGGGCCTTCGCATATAATGTTTAGGATGGTCAGCTCCGCAGCAGACCCTCACCCATAATGTTTTAGATGGTCGGCTCAGCGCACGTTTCCCTCTTAATCATGGCCCCAGTTCAGAAAAATCGAGGAAATTTTTGGGAGAATTTGCCTCTGCGCACGTTTCCCTCTTAATCATGGCCTCAATTCAGAAAAATCGAGGAAATTTTTGGGAGAATTTGCCTCTGCGCACGTTTCCCTCTTAATCATGGCCTCAGTTCAGAAAAATCGAGGAAAGTTTTGGGAGAATTTGCCTCTGCGCACGTTTCCCTCTTAATCATGGCCTCAGTTCAGAAAAATCGAGGAAATTTTTGGGAGAATTTGCAGATGATATACAAGTAAATATACAGCAAATACTGTTTGGTAACAATTTTTCGCCTAAAGTCGTTTTTATTTTCCTTTTTGTGTGTTTTACGGTCAGTCTGTAAAAATGGCGTACTACGGGCGAAATATCGTTCCCAGCAGCGATGTTGGAGTCCAAGATGCATCCAGACATCCTCCCTATGCTGTCCCTGAACCATTTCTGTGGTGTTTCCATCATTTTCTTCCCTTTTCCTATGGACCAGGCACCCTCCCCTCATCAGAGCAGGGGGTGCCTGGTGTAATGCTCGAGTCCTCCCATTGACTTCAATGGGGCTCGGGTGCTCGGCCGAGCACTCGAGCCTCCGGGGGTGCTCGGTCAGAGCACCCGAACACCCGAGTATTGGGGTGCTCGCTCATCACTAGTCAAAACCACAGGTCCATTATTCCCAGGTTCTGTTTTAGTTCCCTTCATACACCAGTCTTGTGGCACTGACCGATCTTACCACAATACATTTACATAGTAACATAGTTAATGAGGCTGAAAAAAGACACGTGCCCATGAAGTCCAGCCCATGCCAAAAACACCCCTGTTGATCCAGAGAAAGGAAAAAAAAAACCCTCTGGAGCAATTCCTAATTTAGCCAAAAGTGGGAAAAACAATTCCTTCCAGACTCCAAATGGCAGTCAGATATTTCCCTGGATCAACATCCTATCTTCTTTGAAGCCATCTGTCATAATTTTCAATATTGTTCTGTGCTAGATAGGCATCCATTGCTTTTTTGAAAGCAGCTGCATTATCTGCAAGTACAACAAAGATTTCCCTAGCTTTACCTCCCTTACTGTAAAGAATACCTGCCTTTGCTTTTAAGAAAAGCACTTCCTGAGTGCAGAGCTGTGCTCCCATTCTAATGTTTTTGAAACAGTATTTGATTTTGTATTTTTGTGTTTTTTAGTAGTGTACTGCATTTGAGGGGGTATATGTGCACTTTAATTAAAGAAATATAATTTTACTGTATTCAACTTTTAATTTTGTAGTAACACATTTTTTCTCCCGGGATTCCTCTCTCCATATAAACAGCAGCAGAGAAACTACACTGACAATACAACTACCTGCAATATTTTTGCAGTTATATTGTGATTCCATTGAAACCCAGATTACAAATTTGTAAGTGCTTTTTATGGGAAACTTTTTTAATGAGAAAATATTTGTTCTAGAGCTTTTCCTGCTAAGTAACAGGTGATAGGTGGAGATGAGTTCTTCAGTGTTCTAAATTCTGCATTTTCTATGTTATTGTATGGAATCACTGCACTTTCAAGGTGGAGGGATCTTAGTTCATGGACTCCACAGAATAACATAGGACTTGGAGAGTTTAGAACTCTGGAGAACTCATCTCCTCAATCTCACCTATATATCAAACCTTAGTGCATCTCCCCCTGATCTCACTAGAGATGTTGTCTCCTCTTTATCACTCCTTAATGCATCTCCCCCAATACATAATATGCACAAAGTACACTATGGAAAACCAACTGCACTTTCTGGTTGAAAATGAAAAAGTTTGTCTAGTTGTTCCTCATACGTCAAGTTCTCCATTCCCCTAATTAATTCTGTTGCTCATCACTGTTCTAGAATATACTTTTTCAGAACTGCTGCCCAAAACTGCATTGCATATACGAGGTGAGGCCTTGCCAACGATTTGTACAAATGAAAAATCATGTTATCCACTCAAAATGAAGTGTTTACAATGTTGCCTTATTAAAACAGCATCTCACATTATGCCATTCTGAGCGTCAGATTATTAAGTGCTTTGTTAGGATAGGTTAAGTTGTGGGTGTTTGTTTTGAATTACAGCTGTGTTAAGAGCGTTTTTTTTGTTTTGAGTTAATTATTTATTTACTTATTTAAAATGACATTTTAACCCTTTGAGTGCCAGAGAGTGCGTTGGATGCCTCTCTGGCACCTACTGGGTTAAACTCACCATAATGTTAGACGCTGTTTCAATAAGGCAACATTTTTAATGCGGCTTAACCCTTTAAGGACCAGAGGTCTAGGGAAGTTACCTTCCCTTATAGGACAGCTTTGATCCTTGCTGACGCGCCGGTACACATGATCTGTTACACATACCTCCCAACATTTCAAATTGCCAAAGAGGGACACTTGTGTTTTAGGTGGTGTTGCTGGGGGTGGGGCTAGTGGGCAGGGCATTACTGAAAAATTTTAGGCTATTTTATGACCTATTGACAACTTTTTTTGTAACCTAATAAATGACTTATTTCAAGACCAAAGTATTTTATTTACAAAGACTGAAGTTTAAACAAACATTAATGTATGCTGTATTGCTGTAGATCAGTATGATACACTTATATACACACCACACAATCTGATCTCCTAAACACAGGGACATCAGGGTGGGAAAGAGGGACAGAGAAATTTGGGTCTAAAAGAGGGACTGTCCCTCCTAAAGAAGGACACTTGGGAGGTATGGTTATGCGTACTGGCTCGCCACTTTGGGGCCTAAGAGAGATCGTTCCAGTTGTGGAGAGGTCAATTTTAGGCCCCGTTTTTACTTACAGCGCTCCCATTAGATCACTGTAAGTAAAAACTATGTGATGTGCTATGACCGTCACTGTTCCTTAAGGGTATAAGCACCATGCTGGTCATAGCACATCATCTGATCCTTAAGGGGTTAAAGGGATAGTAATACTTAAAATGTAAAAAAAAAATATGTTGTAGGGTTTATCCCCCTGAGTAAAACAAGAGTACTCCCAAGTTATTAATTTTCAAAGTTGAATTTTTTAGGTGCAATATCACAGTGGCCTGAAATTGTACAGTGGCGCTGTTGCTACACCATCCTATGGAGATTTATGGTCCCGGGACCAGAGCTGTCCATAGGATCGTGTAGAAACAGCGCCACTGTGATATTGTACCTAAAAAATTCAACTTTGAAAATTAATAACTTTTGAATGAAACACCTTGCAGCAGTGGGAGTAATCTTGTTTTACTCAGGGGGATAAACCCTGCAACATATTTTTTTTTACATTTTAAGTATTGCTATCCCTTTAAGTGACATTTTAAAGGCTCTATTGTGACGTCCGCTGACAAATCCACATTTTCTTAGTGAACCCTGGTATGCAAGGGTTTAAAGCATTTGCAGATGTTACTTCTTTAATCAGGGTCCCAGAAGCCTATTTCTTTCCCATGTCCATGGTAAAAAAAAATGTGTTAATACGTATACTAGGTAAAGGAATTGAAGCAGAATGTAACTTTAATGCCACCAGCAACTAATCTGTAATAACAGCTTTATTAATGGTTCAGATGGCTAAAGATTGTTAAGCGGCTTAATTGCCATTTAACCATATAGTTCTACGGAGGTAATTACATAACCATTAATCGCTAAACTACTGATTGACATTTAATAAGTATGATAATGGCCAGCTACCTTCCTATCTCTGTCTTGCTATGATGCCAATTTAATGCTTAAATGCCACTTTCAATTAGATTAAAAACAATGCCAGTTTAATGTATTAGAAAGTAATTAAACATTTGTTGTTTAGGTTGCCACTTGTGAATAGAAAGTTATCGTATTCAAAATGTCCAGGGGCCACATGCTGGTGAGTGTAATGGAGATCATGTTACTTGTACAGGTAATTGGGAACATTGCTATTATCTCAGTGGCTTTCAATTTTATTTCATTTTATTTATTTATTTATTTATTTATTTATTCTTTTTGTGGTCATTAACCCTTTGAGCGCACTGGAGTGAACAAAATCATGCGTTACACACCCACTGACACAGAGGATTAAACGTGAATATGAAACACTTTATTTTACTATGAAATTAGCCACTAGATTTTCTATCAGAATAACGGAGAAGTAAATAATAGTTTTTTTTTTTTTTTTGCTTTTGTTGCTTTCAGGGACATATTAACATGTAAAGAAACACTGACACTCCCCGCCACTTATCCTAATGTCCACTAGAAGTCCGAAATTAATCTTTAATTCATACTGTGTATTATGTCCACCAAGGCAGACATAATTCTTTCTGCAGGTTCTCAAGATTACAAACTCCACTACGGAATTGTTCTTAGGGAGCTCTTAGTGGGAGGAGTTTGGAATCTTTGTGTTTGCTGCCAAATTTAATTTCTGTCTTTGCCTTTGCTGACATGACATTCTTTTCTAATTAAAGAATCATTTTGGAAAGCCAATCCACATGGAGCTGATTCTTAGTGCTCTTTCACTCAGGTGACAGGAGTGTAACAGCTCCCCCCTCCTACGGTTTTGTTGACTGTGTTTTTACTCACATTTTTCTGCATTCCACCACCGATCTGGGCATGTCTGATGGTCATTGTATGTGACCACCAGCCAAAACGGGCTGGCCATTCAATTAAGATTGCTCTAAGCACCACACCTCCAGCAATGCTCATGTAAAAGGTCTGCCAGTGACCACATAGACCACACCGGAAGAGTCTTCAGGTAGTCCAGAACAAGGCCCTGTGGATATCGTCTGGAGCTCCAAGATTCGTAAGGACAGCTGACCTTCATAGGGAGATGGACATTGAGATGCTGGACGAACACCTAGCGAAGCTGAGTAAGAATTTCTGCCAAAGACTGGATCAGAACCCGAACCCTCTGATCAGAAAACTCACTGCCACCACTGCAAACCCCTTCGACCGCTACCCGCAGCCCATCACAGCGAAGACCCGGTGAAACCAACCCAACTGTGACAAGTCAACACAGACCAAGAAGAATCCAAACCAGCAACTTAAAACCCAACCCGAGAAGGTGGTGTAATGAGGCTCAAGCCTCGGTATCCAAAAATCACCGCTGATGGATAAAATCTATCAGCAAGAAGACGACGAGAGGTTCCTACATAGGCCACAATGGATAACCATCCTTCCTACATCTTTATTGTGCTCTTGTGGGGATTTATTGTTAAAGGTATAGGTGTTCTTTTAAAGCAGGTATGTCAAACATGTGGCCCTGGGGCCAGAAGTAGCCATCTACTTAATCAACTGCTACCCTCAGCAACATTTCTCATTTTAAATAAAGTGAGGCCCTGCTGGTCTAAATTGTGATCTAAATCAGCTTTCTGCCTACCATCTTTTAGGTCAGACTTGCCACTGGGTCAATTATCATAAAAGTTGCAGGAGAACAGAGCAGTTATTTACATATTTTGGACCTCTCTACAGACTTCCTATACAAAGCAATAGCCATCTGCTCCTCTTCAACCAATAAAGGCAATAGCCTCCCCTCCCTCCCAACCAAACTTGTCAGCCCTCCCTTCCTTTCCAATCAATCAATAATATTCCCTCTTCCCAGTCATAATCATCAGCCTTCCAATCAAAATCAGCTGCCATTTCAATCAAATGCATTACTACCCTCTCTCAAACAAAATTAGCACATTTTCCTCCCTTCCAACCAAAATTGGCATCTCTGTCTTCTGTCCTCCCACCCTTCCAAATCATCACAATAGTGCTCCTTCCCAAGTGAAGTCAACCAACCTACGTTCCAGCCCAGGAAAATATAATAAGTGAGAGTCCTGGTCCCCAAATTCAGTAAAAGTGCAGAAAAATCCTATGCAATATTTTAAGCATTCAGTGGGCCCTAAAGTCAGCTGGGCCCTAGCGCTTTTACACCTGCTGTACCATTGAGACAGTAATTCAGCTCTTGAAGCAACAGTCTGCCAACAGTCAGAGATGTCTGGATAGCGTAAAGGCAGTGGGTCCTCAGATGCTGAAACAAACAATGAGTATGGTACCCCATAATTTCTCTCAGCTCCCCTGCAGCTTCTTTTTTAACCTTCCATACCCCTTCTCTCCCAATCTCCCCATCCTCTCTCTCAGCTCTCCCCAATTTCTCATAGGGTCCACATCTTCTCATGAGCAGTCATGCTTCCTCTCAGCCTCCACCATCCAATCCCATCTTCCCATTTCTTTTCTTGCACATTCCCTCCTCCCCTCCTTTCCTGCCCATCCTTCCCTTCATTTTCCTCCACCATCCATCTATACCCTTTCTCCCCTGCACCCCTTCCTTTTCTCTTCCTTCGAATTTCTCAAATGTTTCTTTTCTAGTTTCCCCACTTTCATTGCACAGATCAAAGACCCTGTCAATCTGCAGGTTTTACAGGATAAGTCATATACATATATGCAAAGCAGCCATCAGCATCTGACCATTGTTGCGGCCCTCCTAAAAAGGAAATGCTGAGAACGCGGCCTTTGGCTATATTTGAGTTTGATATGCCTGCTTTAAGGTGCCTCTAGCCCCATTCATAGTTGTGGGACAGTGAAAATATTCTTATTTTATACAAACAGAAAGCTCCCATAAACTTACCTTAATGGGGGAATATAAACTGACCAAGTTATTATATAAATTGGACACCACAGCAATAGATAAACTAGTAAATATACTGCCCTTCATAAACTAGGTGTGGTTGTGTGTTGCGTTAGGATTGTACTGGCCGTGCCCACAACGTACAGTGGTAGAAGTGGCAATCATAGCTGAGGATTCCCACATATTTTGCCACTGTAGTAATCAATTCATTACAAGAGATTTTGAATTGTTAGGCAGACTTTTATTTGATGTATAGGACCATCTGAGTGCTAAGGAGATCTCCAGATTACTGTGCTTGCAGACATATTGAGAACTAAACATTTGGTTCATTTCAGCTTTTCCTTTTATAGAACAATTAGTTTCATAATGAATCTCACATGCTCATTAAAATTTACATAAAAGCAATGAAGGCTTGTTCACCGTGATCAAATAAAACTTGGTCCTCAAAATAAGCCGTGGAGAACTTGCTCTTCCTAATGCATCTAAGAAATTGTGATATGTGGAACAGGGACTTTTAAAGGAACCCCACCTAAAAATAACCCATAATTTATCCTAATAGTCACTATGAATTTTGCCTTTGTACCTTTGTTAAAGAGGTAACATCATCAATCATTCTTGGATATCATGTCTATGGAGGAGGACCCTTTAAGGACCAGAGGGTGTATAAAATAATTAAAAACAATACATTATACAGAACTATGGTCCTTTAGGGGTTACGATGATAATGTGCTGTAGGTGGAGTTTGTATCCTGTTTGCATCTGTGATGTCCACCTCCTTGGGCATGACCACAAGGACTGATTGATAGTGTTATCTATCGAGCAAAGTTAAACTACATCCATACATACATACATGCATACATAAGTTGTGGTTATTGTTAGGGATTGTTAGTTCTGCTTTAACAATAAAACAAAACAGACATCTGCTCAGAACCCAGTAGAGGAAGGAACTTAAAACACAGTTTGGAACTCCTGGTCTCCTTCTTCTTGATGATCAATACAATCTACTCAGTATGTAAAGCCACGTATGAAAACTGAAGTGAAGATGGATGTAAAAACTTAGTATGTACATAACCTGTTATGGATAAAACTGCATAACATTGTATGAACCTTGGGTTTATGCACACATCAACATATGAACTTAATTTAGTGAAGCTCAAATGGTGTGAAGCTGCTATAAGGTTGAGCATTAGTAATGGGCAAAAAGTCCCATTGTGTTCAGTGTGGAATCTTCACAAAAAAATTATTTTCCACTTTTTTCCCCACTGGAATTCCTATGAATAGAAAAAAACATACATTTTCATCTGTATCACTGACACCACAGAATTTCCCAAGAGAACTGTTCCATTTTCTACCTATGTTTTTAACCCCTTAAGGACCAGTGGTCCTCTGCCGTTTCTGTCCCATAAGGATCGCGTTGATCCTTGCCGACACACCGGTACACGTGACCTGTTGCGTGTACCGGCGGGCCGCTTTGGGGCCTGAAAGAGATCGCTCCAGTCTTGGAGCGGTCAATTTTAGGCCTCATTTTTTTCTTACAACACTCCCGGTAGAGCTCTGTATGTAAAAATATGTGACTTACTATGACCGTCATTGGTCCTTAAGTATTTAAGGACCATGACGGTCATAGTACATCATGTAGTCCTTAAGGGGTTAAATGGCAGCGAAACTTCCCACCTTCATACGATAAAACCCCAGAATTTTCCTCCATGTAGCATAGTTTTGTTTAAGTGGCAAAGAGAGTGGAAGCAGGCAGAGAGAGAAAGGAAAAAAAAAACTAAAAATAAAAATAGTTATTTAGAGTGCTTTCTAGCACTATGACCATCAAGAGAAGTTGGATGGACTCTTATGTTGCTGATACTGAGGTGGACGAAGAAGTCACCAGCAGCAGCAGTAAAGTGAGCCCAAATACCCCCGACCCAATGATTCCCATTCCCTCAACACTGTCCAACTGGGGAAGTACATTGAAGAAGGTAGGATCGGATGGTAGTGTAAGCAGCATCAAACATCATCTGCCTGCCCCTTCTTGTGAGGATATGGCAAGTGTGTCCAAAACCAGTCCCAAAGAGCAGCAAGAGACTGGTGGTGGTGATGAGAGTGAGGGTGACGGTGGAGCAGATGGAGTGGAGGAGAGTATAAAAGTGTTTTTTTGATGGAAAGAGTAGGAGAAAGGAATACAGTTTGGGATGGGAATCACTGCCAACCCCAGCAGTGACATTGTGGAGTCTGCTGCTGCTGTAATTCCTGCTGCTGAGTCATCAGTCAGAGGCATATGTTCATCTCTCACAGCAGCAGGATGATCATGAGCAGCCTAGTGTGCCACAGACCACCGTGGCTAACATATTACTGTGTGTAGAAAGCAGTGATATGGGGCTAAGACTAGTTCACAGCAACTGCACTGTTCACCATGCATGATAAAATAGAGAAAAGGGGAAGGAGGGGGACAAACTTTGATACATCTGCCCTAATAAAGCACAAGCAACATGGATACTACAACGTTTATGTTAAGCATGTGAAAGCCAAACCTCCAAAAAAGAAATTGAGAGCTATTGTCACTGTGCCCCGTCCCCACAAAGAATGGGCTGAAAATCCCAGAGGAAGACAAGAGAAACCCATCCTGGAAGTTTAATGATGAGCGTGATGCCTGCTTCATCATCATTTTCTAATGCTAGGGTCGGGGTGCAAGAAAATGTACCCATTGTCCCCTCATTGGTTTCAGGGTCCTCTACCTCCTCCTCTGGCATACCACCTTTGCATCCATTTCCTACCCCACTATCTGATAGCGAGTCTCTAGATGTGAGGATCTGTCAGTTTGTGTCTGCCCATTGCACATTGTGTGGAGCACTGACCACATGTAGCAATGTGGTGGAGAGTAATGCAGGGTATCAGGGAGCATGTGCAGACATTCCATCCTGCTGAATATGCTAAGCTGTTGGCAGGGAGGATTCATTATTTTCATTGTCTTCTATCTTGACATCACATGTTTTTAGCAAAGTGAATAAAGGACATAGTGACAGCAGTACGTGGTTTCCTTGGGGATGATTTTACATTGCTGACCTAAGCATCAAGTCATTTGATTGCAGTTGGGCCTGTTGCTTAATATGAGAGCAGATGTGTCAATAGTGATGGTACTTCCCAGTCCTTTCCCTACTTCACAATGCTTCCTTATGCACACTGTGCACATCGCAGTTTCTGATGAAAAGCACAGTCCTTTTCCTGCTCTCCATGGAAAACATAGTATTCCACCACACCCATGATTTTAGAGGAAGTGCAGGAGGAGAAGCATTATTGGCCAACTTTTTCTCTTGATGTGTGGGGGCTTGTTGTTGTTTTGCTGCTGCCTCAGCAACACTAGGGCTAGACAAGTAGAAGCATCATCGTACCACCACCAGTCTTATAACAGTGCTGATGATGATCCCGGTCCCATGCAGCAGCCTAACCTTCCTGCTGTTTACAAACTCAGAGGCAGCAATTACAGCAGTAGCAAATGACAAAATGTCATAAGTGGCATTTTCCACCACTATCTAGCAATGCTGGCTCTAAGCCACTAGGGGATGCAATTTGTTTCAGAGCTTGTTTTTTTTTTTTTTTTTTTTTTGCAAGTCTGAGGCCTGCAAATGCATTTTTCTACCCTTTTACATAATATTCTATCTCTTCTAGTATCTGTCTGCCTAAGTAGCCTAAGTTGCAGCTCACGTCGGGGTCTCTGTCTCCGTTATTTATCAGTAAAACTACTTTAAACTTTTTTATTAACTGCCCCATCAGCATCAACAACCCCCCAAAATACTTAATGCAAATACTTAACAACTTCTTCCCCCCAGACTATCACGGTGCCCATGATCCATCACCCATGGCATACCTGCCTTTCCCTGCATGTGCCTTGGCAGCAGCGTGTCTGGTCACTACCTGGCTATTGACTTCCTGTTTGCATATGCGCGTCATTACAGCATATGCGCGTCATTACAGTCTAGCCTAATTGGCTGATTCATGTCCTGTCTCTCCGGTAGGCCTTATTTGAGGTGTTCAGACCTAGCTTCAGTGCCCTTTCGTGGTGTATCTGAGCATTACTTGTATTCTGCTTCTCGTTGTGATCCATTCTTGGCTGCTGATTCCGATTCGTGTACAACCCTTGGCTCTGTCTGACTACTCGATTTGTGCCTGAACCTCTTGCCTTGTCTGACTACCCGATCCATGATCAATCCTTGGCTCCGTCTGACTACCCTATCCATGTATGACCCCTGGCCTGGCTGACTACACGCTCTGTGCTATATATTGTGGCTCCGTATGACTACCCGATACGTGTATGACCTTGGCTTTCTCTGACTCTGCTTGTCTTGTACCTTGGGCCTGGCTCGCTCTCTGTGCAGGTCTCTGGGCCTGGTCTCTGCCACCTTACTACTCCAGATTTGTCTCTACCCAAAGGCCTTGAAGTTCCCTGGTCTTACCGGTGTCCTGGTTGGACCCTAGAGTCCTAGGGTGTTGTGTCAGATTGCAGTGGACCCTAGCCTTCTAGGATAATGCGTCTCTGTTGACCCTAGCGTTGTAGGGTAGAGATTGGCCACTTGCCACCCTGCTCCATCTCTGGTGGCTCCCAGAACCTTAGGCTAGGTTCTCTCCTTGCTCCTGGTTCAAGTATTTCAGGCTAAGTTCAGTGTCAGCTCCTGGGTAGTGGACTGTAGCACTGTCTCCACGCCTGACCCCGAGAAAGGTTGGGGAGGTGCTTAATTGCTATTATCTGTATTATATCTTTTAATAAAGTGGTGTTGATCTTAACTGTACCTGTCCGAGTCTTTATTTGTCTGAGTTACAGTGACACAGACTCCCCTAACACGGAGAGAACAGCAATGTGGAATGAACTTGGATCACATCTGCCTTTGTCTTCTCAGTCAGTCACACAATATTTTTGGGTACTTGGGGTAAATCTCCTTTGCTTACTTCTGTCACCCCCAGACTCCCCAGCAGAGACAGAACAACCAGCTTGAAAGAAATTGGATCACAGCTGCCTGTGTCCTCTCAGTCATACAACATTTTTGGGATACATCTCCTTTACTCCTTTCACATGCAACCAAACCCCCCTAAAGCAAACATAACAGCAATATCAGGAAGGAACTTGAATGACAGCAGCCTGTCTCATTCAACCAAGGTTTTGGTATAGTTTGGGTAAACCACATTTCTTCCTTCACACTCCGCTGCCCAGAGTGCCCCCAGACTCGGTAAACATAGAGAACAATTGTCCTGCATACAAGATTCCCTACACTCCTACTGTGCTTTATTTGCCTATCCTAACTACCTCAACATTGTGCTGCTTCCTCTCTTGCTAACAAACACAGAATGACCTGATTCAGGAGCCTGACACCACTTTTATACTATCCCTGAGGTAAAAGAAGGGAAACGTGCCACATGTGTACTTGTTACCACTGATTTCAATGCAAAGAGATAGGAAAAAGTGGAAAAAAATTCCTGCTGGGTGGGAAGTGTCATTTTTCTCCTGTTTCCTGTTGTGCTTTATTGTTTCCTGTTTCTCCTTTGAAGCAAAACATTTCACCCATCCCTACTGAGCATTTGCAGCAGGAGGGGCAAACTGTTGCATTTGTTATTTAACCCCTAAGACCTAGACAGGTCTGTAATGGACAAAGAAACCCCCATAATTATAAAAATGCCTCTCTAGCATCCAAGAGGTAAAAGTGGCAGCAAACTTTCATGGTCAGGATCATTGCTCAAAATATTCAGTTGTATGTCCCCTTAAAGTGGCTGTAAAAACTTTTAAATTTTACATATTTAGCAATTGCATTATATGCTACATCAAATTGACCATACTTTTCATTATTATTTGTTTCAACTTCACCTTTTTTTTGTGCAATTTTGACCCTGACAGTATTTCCAAGGAGCTTTCTGTCAGGCAATGTGAATGCAGGGATGGTAAAATAATGTAACACTCTCCCTGTAGCAGAAATGCCTGCCTCCAGCCTGCTAAGTATAGTATACAGAGCACTCAGTGCTGCAGGGATAGTGTTACATTGTATCACTACCCCTGCTTTCATAAATTCAGGGAGCATTAAAGGTTAAAAAATAGATGAAGGTTACAAAAATATAGCAAATTGACTTTACATATTATATACTTGCAAAATAAGTTAAAATGAGATTTAACATCACTCTACATTGACCTGCAGTAATCCTTTCTAATTTGACCATGGCCAGGCAGTGACTTAAACTGGCCCTGGCCAAGGCGTAGAACGAGAGAAAGAGGTTGATACAAGAACCCATACGTTAAAGGGACAGCAATGTTTCACAAAAAAAAGCAGCGCTGATTAATCTTCATAGTATTTGGACCATGGAGAGTGTTATTTCAGTACTGTCAGAGTTGTAGTACAAGAGTAAATGAATGATAAAGTATTCCCATCCCATTCCTTTTACTGATGTAACACTGCACACCTCAGAGCAGCAAGACTGTCCAGATGGATCGCAGAGAGGGACAATCTTCAGTGATCATAAGAAAAAAACTGAAAAACCTGTCAAGGGGCAGGGTTTTCCTAATGCTTACAGGAAGAAGTTTGTCTCTTGCTGTGATCTGTCTGGTCAAGAGACCAGATTCCATATCTGGGGGGAGGTGGCTTAGGTAAAAGGGGAGGGAGGTGGATACTTTATCATTCAATTACTCTTGAACTACAACTCTGACAGTACTGATATAACACTCTCCATGTCCCAGATACTATGAAGATTAATTGGAACTGCTTTTTTTGTGAAACATTACTATCCCTTTAAAATGTTTCTGATCTGCAGCATAACCCCTCCATCTATACTATTACATTGATAGGGATTACTGCCTAGCTCTTGTACCAGTCAGGAATGGAGATCCCTTTAGGTAACAGTACAGAGCACCAACCTTTGAGTGACACCTCAGCTCGAGTGGCCACACCCTCGCACAGTTTGGGGAATATGTAGATAGTTCCAATCTCATTGATGCATCAGAAGCATTTTACTGGTTTTTGGTGGGCAGTTTCTAAACCAGGAAATATAATATTGCAACTTCCAGTCTGGGGCCTTATATTCAAAAAATTTGCTGAGTAATTCTGGGTCAAACCAAATGCCCCACATTTCTATTGTTTAACTGAGGGCTTAACTAGGTGAATGCTATAGAGGTCTCCAGCATACCGAGAAACAATACATTGGAGATATCTAGAACATTCAAGGTGTTAAAGCCCACGTTTAAGTTACTTAAGTGGATCTATCACATATAGATATCTAATGCTCATTAGATAGAGCATTTAGCGAAAAAGTTTGATATGTTAGTAATTTTTTAAAAAGCCCATTATCTGCACAAAAATTCAAGTTTAAAAGGTGCCCAGCAGCCTACTTCCGGCTTGCAGCACTGCCTCTGCTCCTGTCCCACTACCCAGCATCCTCCAATGACGGAGGCTTTCTTTCTCTAAGCTGGGGCGATCTCATTGGCAGAGATCGATATCTAGCCAATGAGATCGCTCCAGCTTAGAGACAGACATCCTCCGTCATCGGAGGATGCTGGGTAGTGGGACGGGAGCAGCCTCTGTGTCATTGGCAGAGATCGATATCTAACCAATGAGATCGCTCGAGCTTAGAGACAGACAACCTCCGTCATCAGAGGATGCTGGGTAGTGGGACGGGAGCAGCCTCTGTGCAGCAATCTGCGGCAAGTGGAAGTAGGCTGCTAGGCACCTTTTAAACTTGAATTTTTGCACAGACGATTTTTTTTTTTTTTTTTTTAAATGACTAACATATTAAACTTTTTCGCTAAATGCTCTATCTAATGAGCATTAGATGTCTATATGTGATAGATCCACTTTATTTACTTAATTATGAAATGTTTTACCTGGAAGAATTCACTGAAATTTCTTTCATTTTCAAGCATGTCCCGGAGAGTTTACGGTAAAAAGTTACATATTTGCATAAATAGAAAAACAATATATGCGCACATAAACATACATACAAAAAGTGTACATACATTTACATATTGTTTTTATAAACAAAGAAGCTGGCATTTTTAGGGATAATAGAATGGGCAAAGATCTGATTTTTTCAGGCAGGTTATTCCAGACTTTCAGGGCTCTGAAGGAAACAACAGATCGACCGGCTTCTTTCTTGTAATATGGGATAGTCAGTGAGTTGTTAGCAGTGTAATATGGGATAGTCAGTGAGCTGTTAGCAGTGGAGCGGAGGTTATAGTTAGTATGGAGAGCTGGAGTGATCATACTGCTCAGGTAGTGTGGAATAGTCAGTGAGTTGTTAGCAGTGGAGTGGAGGTTATAGTTAGTATGGAGAGCTGGAGTGATCATACTGCTCAGGTAGTGTGGGATAGTCAGTGAGTTGTTAGTAGTGGAGCGGAGGTTATAGTTAGTATGGAGATCTGGAATGATCATACTGCTCAGGTAGTGTGTAATAGTCAGTGAGTTGTTAGTAGTGGAGCGGAGGTTATAGTTAGTATGGAGATCTGGAGTGATCACACTGCTCAGGTAGTGTGGAATAGTCAGTGAGTTGTTAGCAGTGGAGTGGAGGTTATAGTTAGTATGGAGATCTGGAGTGATCATGCTGCTCAGGTAGTGTGGAATAGTCAGTGAGTTGTTAGCAGTGGAGCGGAGGTTATAGTTAGTATGGAGAGCTGGAGTGATCATACTGCTCAGGTAGTGTGGGATAGTCAGTGAGTTGTTAGTAGTGGAGCTGATGTTATAGTAAGTGTGGAGAGCTTCAGTGATCATACTGCTCAGGTAGTGTGGGATAGTTAGTGAGTTGTTAGCAGTAGAGTGGACTAGGGGATGTTATAGTTAGTATTGAGAGCTGGAGTGATCATACTGCTCAGGTAAAGGGGCTTTGAACAGGTCAGTTTATTTGGGATCTTTTTGATGTTTCTTCTTTATAGGTTAAATCAGGGGTAGTCAATTGTTGAGCTTCCATCTGTTGGAGAATACAGATGCAATCATCCCCAACAGACGGAGACCCAAAAATTGTTTATCACTGTGCTAATGAGTATTTTCTGTACCAAGCAAATGAAGGTAGGGTTGGGGGTGGGAACTTGGGAGGAGTTAGGGAGTAGCTATGGGCAGTGTTATAGGTGCCTGCAATGCCTTGCCTTTGGGCACCTGACCTGTAAACCTGGCCTTGGTAATAATGTTGAATAACAAAGTCCTGCATCTCTTCATGCAGCTGTTTTCCATTTGCATTTCCTTCTACTGTGCAAAGCGCTATAAAGTGTGAGCACTCCATGAACATAAGTAATTACAGTCATAATAATTCTATGCTACGTACAATTCAACTGCTCCAGAAATGAAGGCAGAAACTGTGCTCTCCCATGTGGATATGTTCAACCCCACGCTGTCCCTTTCCCTCTAAAATCAAGTAGGGAACAGAAGCAAGGAAATAAAACAACAGCTAAAAGCCAGTGTCTTAAATTAAATTTCAAAAACAGTTTAATTGCTTAATTGCTCAGCTATTTTGTGCAGTTTATTAAGAGAACCCATTCCATAGGCAGCCACCGTGCCGGCAATGCAGAAAATTGGCATTTCAGCCGGAGGGAATTAAGCAGAACGCACTCGGCACCCGCTCACAGAAATACGTTCCAAACTAAACGAACAGACGTTGCTTGAATTCCTGTGTTTTATTTTGTTATTTTTCATTTTGTCTTCGGCCTAGAGTGCACCACTGTAGTGTTCGCTGGGCTGGTAAACCCATGAGTTCATTTCAGGGGGCAATAAATACCCAGAGGGCAAAGAGAGGACTGGCTGCAGTGTGTGGGGGGGTAAAGTCAAAGAGGCTGATTTAACCCTTTGAGTGACAGGCATGCAGCGCATTGCAACACAGTAGGGGTTATGCACTAAGGTATCATAAAGTGATAAAGTAGAGATGTCATCTCCAGTGAAATCACTTCTCCAGTTCCTACGTTATTCTAAGGATCATATTCACTAAGATCTCCAACGTTAGAGAAATCTTACTGCACAGGCTCCATAGAATAACATAGGAACTGGAGAAGTGATATCACTGGAGAAGACATCTCCACTTTATCACTTCTTTATCACACCTTAGTGCATCTCCTCCAATGCGTTTGATGCCTTTCTGTCACTCACATGATTAACCCTTTAAGTGCCAGAGGGGTACGCAATGCATTTCGTACCCCTCTGACACTCAAAGGGTTAAATGAATAGTAGACCCTAATATTCACTCAGCTTAAAGGGATAGTAATATTTAATTATTACTAATCCCTATATTAAAGACATATTAAAAATAAATGTATTACCCCTAGTGTCATCTCTCAAACCTTTATGGTTTGAGAGATAATCACTCCTGAAGTTGCCCTCTCCCTCCCCCTTCCCCGAAGTCAGCATTGTAGATGATTGCAGGGAAGCCTCTCGTACGATCATCAGGCGGCTCTGCAGCACAGCCGAGATCGTGTTAATAAAAAATAAATCTTTCACTGAAATGGTCTTCTACGTGTGCTTAGTTTGTGCTTGGTTTGCAAGCACACGTAGAAGACCGTTTTAGTGAAATACTTTTTTTTATTAACGCGATCGAGGCTCTGCTGCAGAGCCGCCTGATGATCCTAAGACCTGATTTCTCTTCAGTCACCTACAACGCTGACTTAGGAGAAGGGGGGGGGCAACTTTAGGAGTGATTATCTCTCAAACCATTAAGGTTTGAGAGATGACACTGGGGGCAATATATTTATTTTTAATATGTCTTTAATATAGGGATTAGTAATAATTATTACTATACGTTTAATTAAACAGCCATGAAGCTTATGCACTAAGGTAGCAGTATGTAATTATTGGGGGCTACAACTCCTAAAATCCCAACCAGCCAATATCTGTTTGGGATTATTGGGAGTTGTAGTCTCTAACAGCTGAAGGTCCACCAGTTGACTATTCCTGCCCTAAGGTGTGTGATAAAGAGTTGATAACTTCTCCAGTGTGATAAACTCTCCAGTTCCTATGTTTATTCCATGGTGTCTATTCACTAAGATTTCTAGGGGGAAATTCACTAACTGGTGATAAAGTAGAGATAACGTCTCCAGTTCCTATATTATTCTGTAGAGTGTATTCACTAAGTCCTCCAAAGCTGAAGAAATATCAGTGCATAGGCTCCATAGAATGACATAGGAATTGGAGAAGTGATAAACTGGGGAAGTCATCTCCACTTTATCACCGCTTAGTGAATCTCCCCACTAATGCTGTAGGGATCTTAGTGCATAGGCTTAATAGAATAGCACAGCAATTGGAGAGTTTATTGGAGAAGTGAATTCCACTTTATCACACCTTAGTACATCAGCCTCTGTATAGAGAAGCATCGCTCCTGAACTTGGAGGGAGATACACTAAGGTTCAATAAAATGAATGTTTTTCATAATATGATGTGGTCCCTTTACTTTGATGCATAAGACATACTGTACTGTATGCACTAAAAATTCAAGGGAAGAGGTAGATACATCAGTCATTAGCATATGATGTTGGCATAAAGCTTTTCTTACTTATACATTTATGAAATATACAGGTCCCTGGGGAGCTCAAAATAGCCTTTAATAGTAGTGTTCAATTAGTTACATACTAGTTGAAGAGTCCGTTACACGGGCCACAGTGCCACTGCCAGCCGGTAGCGGGGCAGTCATGCTCAGTAGAGACTGCTCACATCACGGCTGATACAGAGCTGGATGCTCATTCGTTTTATCTTTATTTTATTTTGTAGGCATTAAAAAAACATGAAGAACGATATAAGTCTTTTCTCTCAGACCTTTATGGTTTGAGAGATATTCACAAGCAAAGTTTCCCCTCCCGCCCCTTTTACCTAGTGTAAGCTATCTCTTCTCAGATGTGGAATGCAGTCCATAGACCAGACAGATAACAGAAGGGGACAATCTTCTTCCTGTGAGAACAATGAAAGCCCTGCCCCCCTTGACAAGTTTTTCAGGTTTTTCCATTATCTTAATTGAAGATTGTCCCTCTCTGCAGTCTTCCTGGGCACCTCCCTTCTGATCTGGCTGAACAGGGGGGGGGGATACTTTTCTTGTGAATATCTCTTAAACCATAAAGGTTTGAGAGATAAGACTTATATCGTTCTTCATGTTTTTTTAAATGCCTACAAAATAAAATAAAGTTAAAACGAAGTATTACTATCCCTTTAAGTATTACTATCCCTTTTAAAAGAAAGTTGGACATCCTGTGCCTCTGCAATATAATTCCCAATAGGATAAGGTTACTGAAGTGCCAGGGCTTGTCAGTCTAGTTTTAGAGAGCAATGTGCTTAGAGTTTCCCAGCAGCAGCTCTCCATGGTTCTGAAAGCTTTCTGCCTTTATAGTTCTCATGTTCTCCACTTGTTGTTATTCTTAAAAAGGCCACAAGGGGTGCAAGAGCCTAAACACTTTGTAAATAAAATATTGATTTGCTGAGGTTAAAAAAATAAAAAAGACATGCCCATATTATTTCTTTATTTACTTAGTTATTGAACTCCAATAAAGTACAACGGAGAGACAAACATTCAAGACAGTAACACTAGTAACAGTTACTGACCGAGGAAAACAAGAGGCTCCTTGCCCAGACAAGCTTTCAATCTAGAGCAGTGATGGGCGATCTGAGGCTCTCCAGCTATTGAAAACTACAAGAACTGGAGGGCCTCAGGTTGCCCATTTAATTTATAGAAGGAAACAGTTTAACCCCTTAGATGCTGCAGATTTCTTAAATGAGTTACTTTGCAATTCAGTTGATACATTGCTAGCATACAAGGGATTAACCCTCTGAGTGCCAGAGGGGAATGCAACGCATTGCTTTGCAATGCGATGCGTACCCCTCTGGCACTTAAAGGGTTAATCCATGGACAAGAAACTTTTGGCTCTCCAGCTGTTGCAGAGTACAACTGATGGCTATTTGGGGATAATGGGTGTATAGGGCGACCAGACCTCACCTTTAATTGGGCACACATAGGAAATAGGCATATTCCAGGACGGCACTGAAATCAAAGCAGCCCTGTAGTATGCATTTTTCAAATGTGTCCGCAGTTAAAGGTGAGGACTGGTCATCCTAGTGTTGTAGTCCCCAAGAGCTGGAGAGCCAGTGGTTGCTCACCCATTGGTTAAACCCTGACATTGTTACATTCAGCTGAAGTCAATATTACCTTTGGGAAACAGAATAATATTTTGTATCTGCTCCTATGATATCAGACATAATAAAAAGGCCCAAGACTGCAAAGTGTAGTCCCAGATTATTCCTTTAGCTGTTCAGATGTCAGGAAGTGGGGAACACTTAGGGGCAGATTCACTAAGTGGTGATAAAGAGGTGATAAAGTGCAGATGACTTCTCCAGTTTGTTACTTCTCCAGTTCCTATATTATTCCTGTGTTATTCTGTGGAGCCAATGCACTAAGATTGCTTCAGCTTTGGAGATCTTAGTGCATTGGCTGTATAGAATAACATAGGAACTGGAGAAGTGATATCACTGGAGAAGTCATCTCCTCTTTATCACCGCTTATTGAATCTCCCCCTTAGACACAAACTTTACTGTTTGCCAGTGCAGCCTCCATTGACTCTCTTTGAATCTACATACACCTGGGGTGAGATTCACTAAGCGGTGATAAAGTGGAGATAACTTCTCCAGTGATACCACTTCTCCAATTCCTATGTTATTCTATGGAGCCTATTCACTAAGATCTCCAAAGCTGAAGAAATCTTAGTGCATAGGCTCCATAGAATAACATAGGAACTGGAGAAGTGATAAACTGGATGAGCATCTCCACTTTATCACCTCTTTATCACTGCTTAGTGAATCTCCCTCAGGTCTCTGGCAGGGCTTGGCAACATGAGGCCCTCCAGCTGCTTAAAGACTACAAATTTACATCATTTTTATTCTGGTGCCTTTAGGACACTAGTTGGTGATGCTGATAACAATTAAGTTAAAGATACATTTATTTCAGCTCTAATAAATTCTCAGCAGGAGCTTACCATAACTACACGGGGTGCAAAGGGTATTGTTAAGATGGGGCAGTGGGTCCAATAAGTCCTAATTACACCCCTAGATCAATATTATTGAATTAGGGGCCCAAAAGAGTTTTTGCTCTGCTGCACTCCAATAACTAGTTATGCTACTGCTTTCCAATAAACCATCTCCCAGCAATGGAAGTACCTTGTTTTAATCAGCAGGAAAAGCAAAATTAGATATTATTTTTTATAAAAAATTGTTTACATCTCTTAAAGGGGTTAAAATCCACATATCAATAAAATGCTCATTTTTACCTGTTTTTCGGAGTTTGCTTTCTTCAGAAATGCTTCATTTCGTCTTTGTGGATATGACCCTATCTACATTAATCATTTTAAGAATTGTAACTCCTATGAATAGTTTATAGGAAAAGACATATCAGGATAGACTAAAGGATCTGAACATGTATAGCTTGGAGGAGAGAAGAGAGAGAGGGGATATGGTAGATAAAGGACAATTATATCATACTTACTGAAATTCTCCTTTCCTGGACATAAATATGGCAGCATTCACTTGATGGGTAGCTCCTCCCCTTTCAGCTGATAGGACAGAGAAAAAGTCAAAGAAAATCAAACAGTATAAGAGACCCCCTCCCCCTTCACCAGATGTCAGTCTCAAAGCTAAAAACCAAACAAGGAATAGGAACTTAAAGGGATAGTAATGTTTCATAATAAAAGCAGCTCTAATTAATCATCATAGTATTTGGACTTTGGAGAGTGTTATTTCAATTCTGTCAAATTTGTAGTTCAAGAGTAATTCAATGACAAAGTATCCCTCTCCCTCCCCTTTTACTGATGTAACACTGCTCGGCCAGATCAGAAGGGAGGTGCCCAGGTAGACTGCAGAGAGGGACAATCTTCAATTAAGATAAGGGAAAAACCTGAAAAACTTGTCAAGGGGGGCAGGGCTTTCATTGTTCTCATAGGAAGAAGATTGTCTCCTTCTGTTATCTGTCTAGTCATACAACCAGATTCCACATCTGAGGTGGGCAGTGTTACATCAGTAAAAGGGGTGGGAGGGGGAAACTTTTCATTCAATTACTCCTGAACTACAACTCTGACAGTATTAAAATAACACTCTCTATGGTTCAAATACTATGAAGATTAAATGGAGCTACTGTTTTTGTGAAACATTACTATCCCTTTAATGAATGATGCCATGTTTATGTCCAGGAAAGGAGAATTTTGGTAAGTATGGTATAATTCTCCATTTTCTTGGATATCCATGGTAGCATTCACTAGATGTACCCAAGCAGAGAGAAAGGGAGGGCCCAAAACATATATGAATAAAATTATTCCCAAAAGGATAGGAACAGAGGACCCAACAATTATCTACCAACCAAAGAAAGGCTTAGCCTAGAACTGAGAAAACTGATTACTCCTAGAAAGTGATCTCTAGAAGAGTGGATATTATTCTGGTTATAAGAAGAGCTTCCCCCACCATTACTCCTCTGTAGATGCATAGTATGGCTATCAGCCTGACTGCTCCAGATAAAAGACTGAGCCGAATATGGCGCAGGCAGAAGGAGGAACTATGATCAGATATCATCACATCCATCCAGTGAAGATAGTATTCTTCTGACTGGCAAAGTAAGTCACTCTGGTCTCTCAACCTCTGACCAAATCAGGAGATTAGAAAGCTTTCATATATCTTGAGGACATAAGGCAGATAACCCCAATAAGTGAGAAGCATCTTATGGCTTGGCTCTAGACTGTGTCCGTACTAGGTAGGTAATCCTCTCATAGGTTTCTTTGTGTCATTTCAGTTGGGAGTTGCGAGAGACTGCTCTCTCCCGTCCTGAAGAAATAACCAGTGCGGTTATGAAACGCGTTGACTTTTAGTAGCTACTATGTGTATTTATTATTGAATTTTATTTTGTTTTGATTTTTACACAAATAAAAGTTTTTTATATTTTGGATAAGCAAGATCTATTCCGTCCGAGTTTGCTTTTCATGTGACACCATTTGAGAATATCTACAAGCCAGATTTGACCGAACGGGGACGGTACTGAGAATTCTTCCAGTGAGCCTTTACCCGAGAGAGGGCGGTTACCCCCTCGGGGAGATCTACATACGTGTGAGTGTCCGGCATTTTATTCTTTGTGGAGTCACTGTGTCTTTGTGATCGTGGCTAGAAGACTATCATCGAGGATTGTTACATTGTTTGACTGAGTGGAGACAGTTGTTATTTTCTCCACAAGCCATTATCGCTTGACTGACTTGCATGTCAGCCAGGCAGTGATCCTTTATGTGAGTTGATTTCTGATATTCAGTTATTTGATCCTATGCTGGAAGATTGCATTTGAAGATCAAGTTTGAATATATATATTGTCATATATATATATATATATATATATATATATATATATATATATATATATACAATAATCCTTTGAGATTGGACTTTGCAAGTTTATACAGATCACACTATGTATTTCTGTTCTGTTTTTTACATGTTCTCCGAGATTCGACACCTTGGATTTTTTATCTATACATTGACGTGTATGTGAGTAATTAGTATTTACTACTTTTTGTTTTATATTTTGTGCACTTATATATTGTGTATTTCACTGTTTAATATAGCGAATTTCATTGTCACTCTATTGTATAAACACTGATGTTTATTTAGCGCCTCCTGTTGCTATTTTTAGTTATTTTATATATCACACTGCGGGTGTTTAGGAGAAGCAGCTGTATTTGGTTTAATATTTGGGTATATTTTGGGGGCGCCCCTTCATTTTGTCTTGTTATAATCCTCTCGTAGGGCTTCTTTATTTCGAGACTCATCTGAGAAGCATGGGTACTGACTAATGTCATCTTCTGTACCTCGTCACTCTTTTAAAATAAAAAATCAACTTACCTGGAGGCTTACCTACTCCTATCTTTTAGGCTCTTTGTTTGGAGAAGAGGGAGAAGATTTCATACTAAAATCCCTGGCTCTCTTAAAAGGAAAGCGGACACTAAAATCACTAGTCCTAGAAGGGTTGCCAAAGGAACATCCCCTACAAGGGAGCATAACCCCAAAAACTGGGTAAAAAGGAAACATCACTAACAAAGGTGCCCACATGACGACCACTGCTTCCATGAGCATGGAAGCAACAGTACACTAGATACAACTACCACCACACTAGACAAAAACATATAGGAGTCTAATAAAGCACCCCCTAGTATATCCAACGTGCGTATATATACCCACAAGCAAATCATAAATACACAGAAGTCAACCTCTTAGCATTAGGAGAGTTTCCCAAAATAAAAGGACACAGCCTATCCAGCAGTCCACAAAGGAGATGCACCAAGTGACAGATGCGAAAACAGAAGAGCATCTCAGTGATTCAGAGTAAATGAAAATTTACAGTGGCGCTGTTGCTACACCATCCTATGGAGATTTATGGTCTACAGACCTGAGCAGTCCATAGGATGGTGATTCTGGGAAGTTACCCTCCCTTAAGGACCGCTTTGATCCTTGCCGATGCACTGGTACAAGTGACCCGTTACGTGTACCGGTGCGCTGAGTGGGGGTCTGAGAGAGACTGCTCCGGTCTTGGAGCAGACAATTTCAGACCCCCGTTTTACAGCGCTCCTGCAGGAGCATACCTGGGAACTTGCCGGGTTTCACCCGGAGACTCCAGATTTACAGCACTGTCTCTGGGTGAAACATTAAGTTCTCCGGGTAAACAATGCATTAGCGGCTCCAGCTCCGTACTGTGAGGCTCACAAACTGATGGTTCCTGCACTAGCATACATCCCCAGGCAGGTGGCCTCAGTGAGCCATTGCAATGTGCTGGTAGGAAACATACAGTGGCACAGGACAGCCGCATTATTAGGTCGGCTTCACCTGAGGATCAGAAGGAGTGAAGCAGAGAATATGCGCACCTCTCTCTAGTCCAGCCAGCTCTGGCTGATAAGTGTATTTTTCTTTTTTAAATCTAACCCTTTGAGTGCCAGAGGGGTAGGCAACACATTGCAAAGCAATGCTTTGTGTACCCTTCTGGCAGTCAAATGGTAATACAATCGACTTGTTTCTGAACTTTAAGGGTTAATAGAACAAAGATCTCCGGGTGACAATATTGTAGAAGTTCCCAGCTATGTACAGGAACACTGTAATTAAAAAGTATGTGATGTACCAGGACCTTCACCAGTCCTTAAAGGAATAGTAATGTTTCATAATAAAAGCAGCTCTAATTAATCATCATAGTATTTGGACTTTGGAGAATGTTATTTCAATTCTGTCAGAGTTGTAGTTCAAGAGTAATTCTATGATAAAGTATCCCCCTCCCACCCCTTTTACTGATGTAACACTGCTCAGCCAGATCAGAAGGGAGATGCCCAGGTAGACTGCAGAGAGGGACAATCTTCAATTAAGATAAGGGGAAAAACCTGAAAAGC
Organism: Rhinophrynus dorsalis; assembly: GCA_037306005.1. Taxonomy (NCBI): domain Eukaryota; kingdom Metazoa; phylum Chordata; class Amphibia; order Anura; family Rhinophrynidae; genus Rhinophrynus; species Rhinophrynus dorsalis. Next base: position 29,486,828 of record CM074722.1, read on the forward strand.
TTGTCAACGGGGTTAAGGCCTTCATTGTTCTCATAGGAAGAAGATTGTCCCCTGCTGTTATCTGTCTGGTCTATGGACTGCATTCCACATCTGAGAAGAGATGGCTTACACTAGGTAAAAGGGGCAGGAGGGGAAATTTTGCTCGTGAATATCTCTCAAACCATAAAGGCTTGAGAGCTAAGACTTATATCATTCTTCATATTTTTTTAATGCCTACAAAATAAAATAAAGTTAAAACAAAGTATTACTATCCCTTTAAGGGAAAAAAAGGGTGATGGTCCTGGCACGTCACACGCTCTTTTAGGGGTTAAATGGGTAAGATTACGGTGTGCCACGAGCAGTGTTTGTGTCCTTTGATTCCTATAGTAACTGTCATGCCCACCTCCATGGATATGACTTACAGGACTGACTGATGATATTCTATCTTGTATCAAGAAGCAAGGAAAAAAGTAAAGGGGAGCCATTAGGATTTTCAGGTCATAGGAAGATAAATCATGGTTATTAGCAGTAGAAGGAACTTTAAGCATATACAAACCTATTAAATATGTAGATGCTATGGTTCTGTTATGTGGAGGGCTCTCCTGAGGGCAACAAGCCCTTGGGTTGGTCATATGACTGGGCCTCTCTCAATCTCCCACTTACTGCTATAAATGGAGTTACATTAGTGATACCACAGAGCTTACAATGCAAATGGAGCTTCACTAGTAGCATAACTCATTTTCCTTGCGGATGATATGGTAGCTTTACTTGAATTTGAAGCTCTATGGTATCACTAATGTAGCTCCATATCAACTGTAAGCTCTGTATTATCACAAGTGTAGCCTCAGTTCTGGTGTAAGCTACATTGTATCATGTACTTCACAGCATTAAAAGGATAGTAATGTATCATAATAAAAGCAGCTCCAATTAATCATAGTATTTGGACTTTGGAGAGTGTTATTTCAATTCTGTCAGAGTTGTAGTTCAAGAGTAATTGGATGATAAAGTATCCCCACTCCCGCCCCTTTTACTGATGTAACACTGTTCAGCCAGATCAGAAGGGAGGTGCCCAGGTAGACTGCAGAGAGGGACAATCTTCAATTAAGATAAGGGAAAAACCTGAAAAAGTTGTCAAGGGGGGCAGGGCTTTCATTGTTCTCATAGGAAGAAGATTGTCCCCTTCTGTTATCTGTCTGGTCTATAGACTGGATTCCACATCTGAGAAGAGATGGCTTACACTAGGTAAAAGGGGAGGGAGGGGAAACTTTGCTTGTGAATATCTCTCAAACCATAAGGGTTTGAGAGATAAGACTAATATCGTTCTTCATGTTTTTTTAATGCCTACAAAATAAAATAAAGATAAAACGAAGTATTACTATCCCTTTAATGCCAATTTTGAAATAAACAGAAAGGGGTGGGTTGGGACAGTGGGCTGGAATGATAATAGAAAAGGGTCACCTGATTGTATTTACTCCCAGGCTGCAAGTTATCAGTCCTCCCCTGAATGTGCTTTTCATGTAAGTTATTGTCAAAGGGTCTTATGAACAACTAAACAAAATAGTAATTAGAGGACAAGTAAACTGCATTATATAGAAAAAATAAATAATCCATATTTATTTAAATGGAACTTTCACTCCTTGAATCTTAGTTAGGTTTCCAATGTTTTCAATTTCCAAGGAGATTAAATTCCTATTTAAATCAATGTGAACTTATATTTGTTCTCTGTAGTGTATATGCTTTGTTCTAGAATTGCAGAGGATTCATATCTATACTTGGGAACTTTTTGTTGTGGTGCTGCTGGGGGAGGAAAATGATGCGATTTGAGACAAAAAGGAGCTGTGTTTAATTGTGTGTGTGGGTGGAGCTTAAAATAAACTAAAAGTACAATGAATAGACTGGGGAACGAGGAAAAGAGGCTAGAGTTTCATTAGAAACTCCCCACATCCGGCAATCAGCTGCAAAAACCAAAGTCTCCTGGGCAAATCCGGAGAGTTCCCAGCTATGTTCATATCACGGTTAACAGTGAACAGGACTGACAGTGTGGTCAGGAGGGTTCACTTTTAAAATATCTCATTATTAACATTGCGGTGCTCGAAGCTGCATTAAGCAGGTCACTGTGTTGAAAAGGGTGACCTGAGAATCTCGGCCTGCACATAAGCGCGAGATTCTCATGTCGCCTCCTTTAACAGCTCTTCAACCCAACCCCGCAGGCGTTCAACCCAACCCTGCAGCATCCACGTTATTGGCAGCATACAGAAGTATAGATGTGCGCCTCTGAGTGTGTCATTAATGTCATTAATTTCGGCACAGAAAGGGTTATTAAAATTTGTTTCTTGTAATATTTTATTAATCCTTTCTGTGCCGAAAGGGATAATATGCATTTGTTTTATTGGGCAGCTTTACTTTTAATTAATGACACGCACAGAGGCAAACATCTATACTTCTTTATGCTGCCAATTACGTGGATGCTGCGGGGTTGGGTTGAATGCATGTGAGGTTGGTTGAAGCAATGTTTAAAGACGCGACATGAGAATCTCGCGCTTAGATGAAGGGCGAAATTCTCATGTCGCCCTTTTCTACACTTTGACCTGCTTAATTCGGCTTCTAGTCGCAAGATGTTAATAATGCGATATTTTAAAAGGATACTGTCCATGGGTGCAGCTAAGCAAGCCCTGGGTACCTTGCCAAAGAGAGCCTGAAATAACCTTCATTTTAGATTAAATGTATCAGTTTGAACTGGAATATAGAATGATCACTGGGTTCAGTTTTGTTTGGAAGCATGGAACAGAAGTATTAAGATGCTGTTGTCTGGCAGGCAAATCTAAGAATACAGACAGTGAAGGCCTCAGTAAAATCTAAGTGAGGTTGATAAATGATTGAGAAGTTAGGAGCTCTCTCTTATCTCCAGCGCAGAGTGTATTTGCCTGCATCTAGCATTCATTTTGTGTATGTTTCTGAAATACAAATCAAAGACAGTTAATGCGACAGCTTGGTAGGAAAACACATTCCGTTCTTATTTAAGGGGAAATGGCTTATGACGGCTACACGAAAGCCATATATCACAGCTTGTAAAAAATGGTAATTTCTTTGAACAGTGATGTGTTGGTACCTAATAGCCTATCCATAACTATTACGCTTTGATTCGTTCTTAAAGGAGGAAGGTGTGTGATCAAATCGTGATTGGATCCTCTCCTATCTTGCAGGAAATTGAACAAATCTCTCATACCATTAATGCACTCAGTGTATTTAACCACTTGTGCAACTGTAGGTTTTGTAAGACAGGAAAATGTATATGTGTGTTGAACATCAGTCTTGAGGACAGCACACATGGTAATAACCATCCTCCATGTATTTATTGCTATTTGGAACATGTTTAACCCTTTGGATGCTTGTCATATGTCCAAGACTTCTAGCATCCAAGTGATTAATATTTTCCATTCCAGTCACCAGTTAAGCAGTAAATTAATTGCTCTAGACTGCAAGCACTCACCAGCAGGGGGCCCTCTGATCCTTCTGTTCTCCACATTTGATTGTAATATTTAATACCTCTGTATGTCTATTCCCTATTGTACAGCTCTGCGGAACTAGTTGGCGCTATATAAATAAAAAAATAACAATAATTGAATAAAATAATCCAAAATGATTTTATTTTTAAGGGCTTACCGATGCTATAATACAATTGGTATCACATTAAAGGGATAATAACATTTAAAATGTAAAAAATAAATATAATGTAGGACTTATCCTTCTAAGGATAAGGGTACACCCACTGCTGAGAGGTCTTTTGTTCAAAAGTCATTGTAGGTCCATCTAAATTTTTTTTAGTTGTAGTATCTGAATGGACTGAAATGTTACAGTGGCGCTGTTGCTACACCAGCCTATAAAGGTTTATGGTCAGCTGACCAGACAACACAATGTTAATGTTTTTATGTCCTTTTTTTTGTTTTGGTGAGGAATAATTTTTATTTATTCTCACTAGAACTACTAGTAGCAGTGATTAACCCTTTGAGTGCCAGAGAGGTATCCAATGCATTGTGTTGCAATGCGTTGGATATCTCGCCGTCACTCAAAGAGTTAAAGTCAATGTACTATACACACCTGTAATTATAAAATAACCAAAAAGAGAGGGGTACCAAACAGGAATAATGAGATTGACCTGCAAATGCCCAAATAGTGCAGACCTGTCTTCCTGTTCCTCACTTATGTGCTGGCCTGACTTCACATCCCGGTGGTGCCTGCAGTCTTATGACAGTGATCAATGAGATCTGACAGTCTGAAATTCCCTCCAACTGGAAGAGCTGCCCTTACCAGGACATTCAGTACATGGGCTGTGCAGTGCAAATCCACAACATCCCCATCTCTGACTATTTTCACCATTTTTGCTGCTCCATCTTTCACCAGTAATCGCATATTAACCTGTGTGCCTGAAGACCAACCCACTGTGCCAACATCTTCCTAAGGACTGCCAAAATGTGAACAGATGTGTGGTACTCATCCATAACGTAAAGGGATAGTATTACTTAAATGTAAAAAAAAATATGTTGTAGGGTTTAGTGGCTCAGTGGTTAGCACTGTTGCCTTGCAGCACTGGGGTCCTGGGTTCAAATCCCACCAAGGACAACATCTGCAATGAGTTTGTATGTTCTCACTGTGTTTGCGTGGGTTTCCTCCCACACTCCAAAAAAACAACATACTGATAGGTGAATTTAGATTGTGAGCCCCAATGGGGACAGAGACCAATATGAGTGTAAAGCACTGCGGAATCTTTGTGCGCTATATAAATAAAGGATTATTATTATTATCCCCCTGAGTAAAACAAGATTACTCCCACTGCTGAAAGGTGTTTCATTCAAAAGTTATTAATTTTCAAAGTTGAATTTTTTGGTGCAATATCACAGTGGCCTGAAATTGTACAGTGGCGCTGTTGCTACACGATCCTATGGACAGCTCTGGTCCCGGGACCATAAATCTCCATCGGATGGTGTAGCAACAGCGCCACTGTACAATTTCAGGCCACTGTGATATTGCACCTAAAAAATTCAATTTTGAAAATTAATAACGTTTGAATGAAACACCTTTCAGCAGTGGGAGTACTCTTGTTTTACTCAGGGGGATAAACCCTACAACATATGTTTTTTTACTTTTTAAATATTACTATCCCTTTAAGCATGAAGGAGAAAAGAGTGATACCCCAGCTGCCCACCTGACCCAGTTCCGCCCCTCTTGAAGCCTAATGTGCCTGCAGTAGAAGCAGTAGCACCATCCTGGGCTGCCCCACAGGCATGCTGTGCACAAGGGGCATTCCCTATGTCGGAGGCGAATTGAATGGCCTGTTCAACAGCCTTGGACAGCTCATCTTTCAACAACAATGTGTATGAGAGGTACAGTGAGGGTATTATGTTCCTATTTCAGATGGTGAGAGAAGCATATTTGATTTCTGCTTTGACACAGTCCTTGAATAGAAAGCCCTAAAGTGTACGGAGGTGGACTGGTGCTGAGGTCCCTGCTTCACTTGTCTCTGGGAACTGGTCTGCGTCTTAGAGGAGGCCAAGGCTTTCCCATTCCCACTGCCCTGGCTGCTTCTGCTGGTGTTACTGTTGGCATTTTAATTAGTATTAATAAAGAAAGATATTATATTAAAATATTTATTTTTAATTTTTTATTTTTGTTTACATTCATTTTTTTACCCTAAAACTGGAACAACGGGCGCCTGGAACAACGGGTGTAGATGCTGGAGACGGCAGTAGTGTGCCTGGACACGCGCAGCACAGCGGCTACGGATTGGACAACACACTGCATGTGTACGGTGCCTATGTGCACTTTTTTATTTACACTAAAACACTCAGGAACAAAAGGTGTCCTTGTCAGTGACTGCAGTGGCATCTCTGGACAGACACAGCAATTGGTTTCGATAAAAAGTGCAAATGATCAGTAGAAAAAAAGTTTAAATTAAAGCTAAGTACTAAGAGTATTATTAGACACTACAAGAACCCAAAAATTGAGACTAGGAGGGGCAGCAGTAAGGCAGTGAAGTGTACTGGACAGTGGGCAATATGGACAATCAGTTATGGATTGGACAGCAATTTTTATGGGTACTGCAGAATGATTACTGTGGCAAGAAGCCACTTGTTTCTTCACAGACTACTCTAACATTAATCCCTGAATCCTAGTAGCTAGCTATGAATTATTTACTAGCTAACCTAACTCTAGCTGCTGCTAAACTAACAGTACCTAAAAATGTTGAACAAGAAAGTGATAGTAGGGCTTGTAGAATTAAAGGGATAGTAATATTTCATAATCAAAGCAGCTCTAATTAATCATCATAGTATTTGGACTTTGGAGAGTGTTATTTCAATTCTGTCAGAGTTGTAGTTCCAGAGTAATTGAATGACAAAGTATCCCCCTCCCGCCCCTTTTACTGATGTAACACTGTTCAGCCAGAGCAGAAGGGAGGTGCCCAGGTAGATTGCAGAGAGGGACAATCTTCAATTAAGATAAGGGAAAAACCTGAAAAGCTTGTCAAGGAGGGCAGGGCTTGCATTGTTCTCATAGGAAGAAGATTGTCCCCTGCTGTTATCTGTCTGGTCTATGGACTGGATTCCACATCTGAGAAAAGATGGCTTACACTAGGAAAAAGGGGCGGGAGGGGAAACTTTGTTTGTGAATATCTCTCAAACCATAAAGGTTTGAGAGATAAGACTTATATCTTTCTTCATGTTTTTTTAATGCCTACAAAATAAAATAAAGTTAAAACGAAGTATTACTACCCCTTTAGAGTTCAGCCTTCTACTGCAGTCCCACTAAGAGAAATAGTGATTGAAGTCTGTCTTGCTGCCCGGTTGTGCTATGTCCTTTTGTCTTCTTTTCCAATCCATTCTAGTACATCTCCCATTACTAAAAGCAAGGCAATCAGAAGAACAATAGATAAAGAAAAATTATATTTTTTTTTCCCCAAAAAAATGCAGGGAGATGAGATGATCACACTGACTGTGACATTGCTTCTGGCTGCTAAATTGAAAGTAAGGAAAATGTACTGCTTCTAGTTTATATTGGTTTGAAGGGCCATCTCCTTGGAAATCAAGATTGGCCACAGTATAAAACTCATCACAGATAAACTACACATTCACAGGCTGTTGGAAACACAGCTGTAACCAAGGAAACTGCCCTCCCATTTCATGCCAGGATTGTTTGGCTATTCTGTGCATCAATCACTTTTTTTTTCTCTACCCTCCTACACACAGTCCCTTCACACTTTCCCTGCTGAAAGAGAATGTAACAGAGACCAAACAAATCAATGTGCACAATCTGTCTATCTATCTCAGTGGTTCTCAATCTTTTTATTTTTGGGGCACCCCTAACGCATAATCTAAAACATTCGGGGCACCCCTAACATACTTAATGTACTTTATCAAGGGCATAATGAAGGGTACAATACATAAATATAGTTATTATTAGGTCTTACAATCATAGTAACAAAACTAAACATATTGTGCAGAACAATTTCTATTAATCTTTATTTAAAAGTTAATTTTTGTTAGTCTTCATAGAAAATGTGGGGCACCCTAAGATGATGTCCGTGGCACACCAAAGTGCCACGGCACCCTGGTTGAGAATCACTGATCTATCTAAATGTTGGCTAGGAATACTTGATATTTAACCCTTTGACTGCCATAGGGGTATGCAACGCATTGCGTTAAAAGGTTTGGTCCCAATTCAATTTTTGTGTTTATGTTCATTTTAAAGGGATAGTAATGTCAGAAAACAAGTATTAACTATATGGTATATACAATTAACCCATCGAGTGCCAGAGGGCTATAGAATACATTGCAAAGCAATGCATTCTGTACCCCTCTGGCACTCAAAGGGTTAAAAGAGAGTACTTGCACGTATCTCTCAAACCGTTATGGTGTGAGAGATATAGGAAAATAAAGTTCTCTGGTCCCTCCCCTTTCTGCTTGACGAGCTGTAAAGCTGTCAGAAGCAGATTCTGGTCGCTTGACCAGATGTGGCTCTTCAGCAGCGCCGATATAACGATATCTAAAGATAAATACTTAATTTGGAACAGTCTACAAAGTGTGCCTGGCTTGCAAGCACACTTTGTAGACCGTTCCAATGAAGTATTTATTTCTAAATAGCGTGATTTCAGCTCTGCTGAAGAGCCTCTGTCTGGTCAAATGACTAGAATCTGCAGCTGTCAGCTAGATGGCAGACTTGAGTAAAACAGCCAGGAAAAGGTAACTTTAGCAAGTTATGTCTCTCAAACCATAAAGGTTTGGGAGATAAGACTTACATTGATGTTAATCTTTTTTTTAATGTCTACAATATTAAATCAACTTAAAATTACTATCCCTTTAAGCATGCCTTAAACGTCTGAGTTCCAGAGGACTGAGCAATGTATTGTTAATACTACCTCTGGCACTCAAAGTGTTAAAATTAAAATCATTTTTTCCCTTATTCTCAGAAGTGATGCTCAGCATGTGGTTTCAGACTACTCTCATTTTGAATGAGTTAAATCCTTTCACTCCACATTCTTATTGTACGAGACAAAGCCTAGAACTGGCCACAATGATTCCTGAAATAATATTATACAATTGATATTGTACAGTGATGCATGCTTCTGATTTCAGAAGCTGTAATTGAGAAACAATTATCTGCACAGTCAATGGCCCCTGGGAATAGCAACTAATTGTTCTGATCTTCAATATCGGTCAGGGGGTTGAATCATGAAGGGAAGGAGTGAGCCAGCCACAAGCAATGAGTTTTTATGATAACCAGAATGAAGAATAACAATCATACATTTTTTAATAAAGAGGTAGGATTTCACATAATGGGTACCAGTAGTATGGATACCTGGGAAATTCAAAATCGAGCCGATCTTGAGATATTTGAAATATTGACCTTTAGGTTTCTGAGAACATAGGTTCTAAGCATTATGTTCCTAAGTGCACTAACCCAAAGGTGCTGCAATCCATCTTCAAGGAACATTTAACACTGAACAACTTCTAAATATCACAGAGTTAACTTACACAAGACAAGCACAGCTTCTCCTGCTACCTTTCTAGTAGACGTGACATTGGCCCTTCACACTGAGATCTGGGTCAACACCCTGAGAGTTCTCAGATATGGTACTATGATCTGGGTCAAAACAACTGCACCATACTGGAGAAATAAAACATCCCAAATGGGGTTTTTAAAGGATCAGTAAAGATTTATTAAGAAAAAAATGAAACATGCAATTTAGGGCTTTTCCTGCTGTGAAAAACCAAGGGAATTCTAAGTACTGTAGTCCAAGCTGTCACAAAGTAGTGGTGCAGATACAATGGCATCCTATGGATAACTGCAATCAGTGGCTTACTTCTCCCAAGGAATTCTATGCAAAAACCAGCCTGGACACCTTCTCAGTAAAGTAAAACATTCTTACATTACACCTAAGCCTCTGTTGATCTAGTTTTGCTGGTGAGATGGCTCAGTTGGGTCATGTACCATCTGTAGAATCTGTTCAAACCTCAAGGTTGCAGGTTCGAGTCCCAGCAGGGTCAACTCAGCCTTTTATTGCTCCGAAGTGGATAAATTGAGTGCCATTGAATTGGGTAATAATATCTATACCCCCAGGACATACTTGAAAACAAGAGACAATCTTAGTATATCCTTCCCGGTAAAATACTTTGATATTATTATTATTTTAGAATATGGCCTTGTGACCCAACATTTCTGTTACTGTACTTTGCAGAATCTCTTCATATATTTGAATATTTCTATCAGATCCTGTCTCTCTCTTCTATCATATCCCTCTTTCTCTTGTCTCTTCTTATATCTACTTCATTACTTGTACTGGTAAAAGGCATAGAAGTACACAAATTAATCTGTGCTTCATTTAATATATGGTATTAAACAAGGCATAGAAAAAGGTAATGACCCAAAATGGCCCTCTACCTTCCTTGGAAGTGGCATTAAAGTGATAGTAATGTTTCAAAAAAAACAGCAGCTCCAATTAAGCTTCATAGTATTTGGACCATGGAGAGTGTTATTTCAATACTGTCAGAGTTGTAGTTCAAGAGTAATTGAATGATAAAGTATTCCCCTCCTGCCCCTCCTGCCTCCTGGCTCTGCGAGCCATCCGGACAGTCTTGCTGCTGTGAGGTGAGCAGTGTTACACCAGTAAAAGGGGCGGGAGGGAGATACTTTATCATTCAATTACTCTTGATCTACAACTCTTACACTACTGAAATAATTAGCAAAGAGAGGGTGTGCTCACTGTTTATAATATGGAATGGCCAGGTGGTATATATATATATGTTGTATATGGATAGAGTATTGGGATCCTAATTATGAAATAGTATATTCAATACAAAATAACACGATAGGTTAAGTTATTGATCAAGGTAATCAATACATATACAATGGTAAGGATTAGACGGGATGGTTAATGCAAAAAATGAGAGAGGTATCAGTTAGTAGAAGTAAGAAAAAACCTGACTATTTTCCACGAGTTCAGAGTCCAAGTTCGAATGAGTTGAAATATGAGGTGGATGGAGGTGGAAGATGATAGTTCACAGTACGCAAATAGGAATGAGATGGATGAAATCCGCCAGTGAAGAGGAAAATCCTATTCGACAGATAAGGAGTTCCTTGATACTCTGTGCTGCCATCAGTTGCTTGGAGTTCACACAAGCAGGTACATGAAATCAAGACAAAAAAGAAGAAAAGGGACCACCAGAGCGCGCCAGAGATCTAAGTGTCGTATATAAGAATGAAGACAATAGTGTAAATCTTTGCACGTATATTTATGAATGAGACAATTTAAAAATAAATGTTTTAAAAAAACACTCTATTAATAAAAAAGGCATTCAATATATTGTACAGGATAATGGTACATTAAGAACAAAAGAAAAGATATTGATATCTGGACGAAATAAAATAAGAACTAGTCGATAGCAGTAACTGGTTTGATAAGTGTAGGATAAACGCCAATAATTGTTAAAGTGATAGTAATACTTGAAAACACGTAAATGTAATTCAATAGATAATTTAAAAATACATTAATTGTGCCATTTTCGATCTCCCAAAGCTTTATGGTTTGGGAGATATTAGTCTGCAAAATTCCCCCTTCCCTCCCCTTGTGCTGACGTCAACTTTCAAACTTACAGAAGGAGCTCGCAGTCCATAGACCGTCCTGCGGCTCTTCAGCAGAGCCGTGATCTCAGTAGTTACATAGAAATACTTCATCTGAACAGTCTACAACGTGTGCTTGCAAACCAGGCACACGTTGTAGACCGTTCAAATGAAGTATTTCTTTGTAACTGTCGCAATCACGGCTCTGCTGAAGAGCCGCAGGACCGTCGATGGACCGCGAGCACCATCTCTAAGTTTGAAAGCTGACATCAGCACAAGGGGAGGGAAGGGGGAATTTTGCAGACTAATATCTCCCAAACCATAAATGTTTGGGAGATCGAAAACGGCACAATTAATTTATTTTTAAATTATCTATTGAATTAAATGTACATGTTTTCAAGTATTACTATCACTTTAAATCAAGTGTAAAGACTCAAAAAACACAGCCCCAAATGCAATATAATTCAGAGAAGTAAATAAATTAATGCTGTGATAGGGGTGTCCGGTGTAAGTAATAAGCAGAAAATTATATATATTGGCTGGGTGGGTGAGTATGGTCGCCTGTGGGGGAACACTGACCCCCCACGTGTAATCGGTCACCATCAGGCACAGAAATATAATCATATTTGTCTGCTCACCAGATATCCCCTTGTCAGAGTGCACATCAGGTAAGTGGAGGACTGGTCCGCAGTCTCACCACCGCAGTGATCTAGATCTCGAGTTCCTCTGGGTACCTCTGAGGGATACATGGCCCAAATTAGTAGTAGTTTGGATGTCTCCTATAATCTGAAAGTATGGGATGTATTTTTGATGCGGTCTGGTCTAGAGTCTTTCAAATGTAGTCGCAAAAGAATTTCAGCGCGTTTCGGAGCTCAGGGCTCCTTCCTTAGGAAAATGGGATTAGCCATTTTCTTGTGCAATATATTGAATGTCTTTTTATTAATATAGTGGGTTTTTTTTAATCTTTATTTGTGTGCAAAGAAAGGTACAGAGATTACATAGCAAAACAAGTGGATATGGTGTTTTTTTAAACATTTCTTTTTAAATTGTCTCTTATTAAAAAATATACGTGTAAAGATTTTCACTATTGTCCTCATCCTTAGATACTACACTTAGATCTCTGGTGCTTTGTCTCTTTTCTTCTTTTTAGTACTGGAATAACACTTTCCATGGCCCAAATATTATGAAGATTAATTGGAGCAGCTTTTATTATGAAACATTACTACCACTTTAAGGGGAGAATTTTTGATGTCAGTAGTTTAGTAAATAGGGGTTAGGAAGACGAAAGGCTAGAAAATAATTTCCAATGTCTACCTTTGTACAGAATCTTATTTTTACATTCCTCCTGCTACCCCCTTGTGTTTATACATGGGGTACAATGAATCTCAACAAGACTGATACGCATGGCAGCCTTTCAGTGACACTGGAATCTGAAGAGCTCATTGCAGATTCCAATGAATGGCCAATCCACATGGGTGGCAACCAATCATATATGGCTGACTAGTTGAACAGCCCGTTACATGGGCCACAGTGCCACTGTCACATGGTCGCGGGGCAGTCACGCGCAGTGGAGGCTGCCCGCTCCTTCGGAGCGCCCAGCTCTGTATCAGCCGCGGCGCGGGCAGTCTCTACTGCGCATGACTGCAGCACGCGCAGCTGTGTCTACTGCGCATGTCGTGCGTTACACACAAATTAGCGAATTATTATATAGGATAAGAACATTGCCTATCCTTTCTTCATGTCCCCTGCCACTCCCGCTCACAGTGAGATGAAAGCACATGTATGTAAACTGGCAATTTTAGCAGAGTTATGTAGCAGCTCCATTCAGTGTAACTGAGGTTTATCTGTTTATTTGGTTAATTAGTTTGAATATACTTTAAAGGGATAGTAATGGTTACTTTTAAAAACGTTTAATATATTAAAAAAAAATCAATGAATTGATGTAAGTCCGGTCTTTCAAACATGTATAGTTTGAGAGATATACGCTTCTAAAGATCCCCCTCCCGCCCCTTTCATAGACGTCAGTACTCTAGCTGACAGAAGGAGATTCTGGTCCTGGGACTGTACGGCGGCTCTTCAGCAGAGCCAAAATAGCGCTATCTAAAAATAAATACTTCAATGGAACGGTCTACAAAGTTTGCCTGGTTTGCAAGTGCACTTTGAAGACTGTTCCAAAGAAGTACTTCTTTTTAGACAACACAAAACACAAAAGAGGAGCGCTGTACTGCAAATTAAGACCAATGAACGGATTGAACTATATGGAGAATCAAATACTCACTCGATCTTTATAGCCGGTCACCCTCCTAGCAACCGGTCTATAATGCCAGCGGGGATTTATGGTGCTGGTCCTCCCCGTAACAAAACCACACAAGTGTGCACTCAGATGTCCGTAAGTATCCACAAAAAAGATCTTCCACAGCAGTCCAGGTGTAAAAAATATTTATTTAAAAATCAATTAATATATCCGCAAACCCTCAACATGTTTCATGGCCCTATTGCCACTTCATCAGGAGGAAATACAATATAACTATAAATACAAACTGGACTGCTTCTGATGGTATTTATAGTTACATTGTATTTCCTCCTGATGAAGTGGCAATAGGGTCATGAAACATGTTGAGGCACTAGTCCCAGGAGACTAGGGTAACTGGAGGCAACACTGACAGGCACTGGCAAGACACTAGTCAGCAACGGATCGGGTAGTAGCCACAGCCAGGATCAGTACACAGAGTGATAGTCATCCAGTCCTAGTCAGCAACGGATCGGGTAGTCAGCCACAGGCAGGATGGGTACACAGAGCGGTAGTCAGCCAGCCCTAGTCAGCAACGTATCGGGTAGTCAGCCACAGCCAGGATAGGTACACAGAGCGATAGTCTGCCAGTCCTAGTCAGCAACGGAATCATGGAGCGGAAGAGACAGGAGCAAGGTCAGGCAAAACCGGGTCATACACAGAGCAGGAACCAATAGCAGTACAAACGCCAGGTACAGGAACACCACGAAAGAGCGCCAAAGTAATGACAGGACTGAGGGTAAAAAGGCTGACGCTGGGCGGGGCAGAACCCAGCGACCAATAAGATCCCAGCAGGAATAGAACAGGAAGTAGCAATGTCGATGGCAAAGAAGATCACAGGTGCTGTGATAGTAGCTCACCAGATAGATCCTTTTATTGACCTCTCATATATTTATACAATGTGATAAGATCTACTCTTAGTTGTATTTTCTCTGGAGTAAATAAACCAAGTTTGTCTAGATGTTCCTCATACTTGAAGTCTTAATTAATTTTTTTGATGCCTCTAAGGCAACAAGCCTGGCCGTCAGTCTCAGAAGAAGTAGGATTTCTTAATAACACCGTACTATTGCTGAATAATACTACTGTTTATAAGATTATCGCTATATGCCTGTTTATTGGGGGGTGGGCTTTATTTAGAGTGATTGTTCCATTTTAAATCACCTACAGTGTGGTTGGTTTGCGCTAGAATCACACCTGTTTAGGTTGATGAATAAGGGCCTCAGAGCCTGTTGTTACTGGAAGGGTCTGACATTTTCCTGTTATGAACTCATTGTGCCAGCTAATAAATAACCAATAAATTAAAAATTACTGCATCTCGCTGCTCTGTCTCCAGATGTGGTTCTTCAGGAGGATGACATTTCCACAACATAATGCATCTGTGGGCTGGGCCTGCTGTCAGATCCGTGTGGCAAGGCCATCACTCGACTGTCTTGGGTAGAAATAGATGCAGGTGAGACGGGAGCATAAAACAGGCCTAGGGCCATACCCACAAAGAAAAAGTGGAACAATTCTGGGGCAAAGCGACTGTACTAAGGGTGACAAATAAACAGTTCCCCATTGATTTAAATGGGACTGTTAACCCTTTGAGTGGCAGAGGTTAAATCTTTAAAGCTAGAGAGGTTTCCCATGCATTGATGAGCAAGTGTTGGAGATCTCTCCAGCATCCAAGGGGTTAAAGGCATAATTGAAATCAACGACAATTGTATTTGTCCCCTATGGAGAAAGTGAAGCGATGTGTTAGAGACTTATTGAACATTCAAGGGTTTTAAAGCGCCACTTAAATCAACAACCGTTTTTTGTCTCCTACTGTGTAGAGAATGTGACACAATGCATTGGAGATTTCTCCAGCATTCAAGAGGTTAAAGCAACCATTTAGATAAATGTGAATACCATGTGTTACGTGTGTTGCAGTTGGTTTCCACTAAAATTGCTCCGCTTTCCTTCGGTGCATATGGCCTAAACAGTTTTATACAGGGCCAGATATCCCATCTGGTAAACATAGGCAACTGCCTAGAGAGATGAGTTCTGAGTGGTGGACGGTGCTTTAACTGTGATGGCCACTCCCACATTCTGAGTTGTGGGTGTGGCCAGAACAATCCCATTGCTCCTGGTACATGGAGGTCGGTTTATTTCTCAGTTAACAGGCTACTTTACAGGTCAATATTTAACTCCTTTGATGCAAGAGAAGTGAAGTAATGGGTTAGAGATCTCTCTAGCAACCAAGGGGGGATTAAAGCTTTCTTTCAACTTTTATGTTATAGGGTAAGAGTATTCTCTGTATCAGGCAACAGTGGATTGGACTGGGGTGGAGTCTTAAGAGAGGGGTGTGGACATGGGTGGAGCTAAGAACTCCATGGGTGCTTTTGCCTAAGAGTGCCTCGGATATAAATCTGGTCCTGGTTTTATAGGCTCATCTGTTGTGAATGGGTAGCACAAGATGGAATATGATGGCTGGCAAGAGGCACCTGACCAAACTCACTGAAGTTTCTTTAACCCATTAATGACTGGCTGCATGGCACAGAGCCGGCAGTTTTTTGTTTGTTTTTTTCCTTGCGGATTGGATTCAGGGATTCCAGAGCAGCGTACAGCTGTGTGCGGACCCCTGAATTCCATGACGTTCTACAACTGTCACTGGTCCTTAAAGCTATACAGTTCTCATGTCACTGGGGTATGAGGCAAAGGTTGAACTTGATGGACTTGTATCTTTATTGAACCTAATTTACTATGTTACTATGTTACATATGCACTAAGATATCTTCGCCATCACATCCCTGTGAATCCGCTGCAAATATGACATCATCACTAGAAATCCTTCACGCCTTCTCCAGGTTTACAATTTTGCAATAACTATTTGTTATAACTGAGGTTTAGCCTTTAGCATTCATTTAACCCTTTGAGTGCAAGAAGGGTATGCTTTCCTCTGGCATTTAAGGCTTTAATACATCCACTTGTTTTTCTATCTGTCTGTCACCTTTCAATCTAATCTATTTATCAGAAATTTAGCCATAGTGCTATTAGTATTATCTATCTGCTCCAGACTGCAAGCGCTTGTGATCAGGACCCTCTGATGCTATTGAACGATTTCATTGTATTGTCATAAATTTCAGTATGTTTGTTCCGTATTATGGAGCACAGAAGCATATGTTGACACATTGCAAATAAAGTATAATAATAATAATAATCTTCAGTATCTGGTAACTGAACACAGACAGTTTGGAAAATGCATTTTATTCACAGCATAACTAAAGCCCTTGGCTATTCTAATATAATAGCACTTAAACAACCGCCTAGAGCAGAGAATTTTCCCAGAATACTTTGCATCGAACAAACGTATTGGGGAAATCGATAAGCTCTCCAGTTAATTGATGGGTTTCTGCTCTGAAACAAAGTGTCCTCCAATAAATACATTTGGCCAGGAAAGCTTTGCTGGAAAATGACACACTGTGTTTTCCTATATCCCTTCAGGGACAGACATGCAGCAGTGTGTGTATATCTGTGAACATGCATGGATTTATCTTCATGCCTCTATCTGTCTATTTATCTATCTATCTATCTATCTGTCTATCCTAGGGTAACCACACGTCCCGGAATGCCCGGGACTGTCCCTTATTGGAGGTCTGTGTCCCACGTCCCGGGTCACCCTCCACAAAGAGTCTCAGAATGGAGCAACACTCGCCAGTCCAGCCAGCCAGCCAATGAAATACATTTGCTATGTTGTCCTCATTGGCTGGCTGAGTCAGCCAATGAGGACCATATAGCAAATACATTTTATTGGCTGGCTGGACTGATGCATGCGAGGCAGTTTGGATGGCGCAGGTATGCTGGCGCTGCAAGTGATACCCGTGGCTGAGGCTCCCGCCGGCGCTGTCCATCTTTCTGAGGCTGACACAAAGTAAGAGTTCCCACTGGGATGGTCAGTGATGGCGGTAGCCTCAGCCGCGGGACTAGGGTGACCACATGTCCTGGAATGGCAGAATGGAAATGTGGTCACCCTAATCTATCCATCTATCTGTCTCCCTGTCTGTCTACCTATCTGTTGGATAGCTCTCTGGCACTCTAAGTGTTATCATGAACATTTATTTTACATTTAAAGTGAATTAATGACTAAGAGGAAACCCTCCACACTTCAACTTCCTTTCTTTCATTGCTAGATGGCATTCAATTCACCTTTATAATTTAGCAAAATATGTGTTAAAGCTGATTTCCTCTATGTTCATCCAAAAATAATAATAATATCCGTACATGTTACTAAGCTGCTGACAGGTTGTCCACACTTGTCAAACCGGTCTGTACTCCTGTGTATAGATCCAGGTTGCTATTTCCATCTCTCAGCTACTGTTGTTTCTTTTATTTAGCTCTTCTGCTTGAGTACCTATCATCACTTTGCTCTGTGAACTCTAGAGAGGTAGCTGTTAACTTATGATAAAGAGATTAATAATATTAATTTACCCTTTCTATAATGAGATCCTTTATGTGGGTAGACAAAAATACAATATGAACAAACTCCGAGTTGAAGATTTAATTGGGACCTTGGGACCTCTCTCTACCAGGCGGGATTTGAGGAGTCTGCAAGTCAGAGCAATTTGAAGTGATCACAATACTGAAATCATTAAGCGTGCAACCTTTTCTTTCTGTTAATTGCTGTTTTGTGCAGTCCCCAGTCACTACAATAGAATACAACTATTCAGCGACATTTGGACACAACATGACAATCGAGACTGTCTATTGGTTCTTGCAGGTGTCAGTAATCATTGTCATTAGTCTTTGTAGTCAATTTTGATTTACACTTTAAGTGCCAGAGGTGTGTCCCACCTTGGTGGATCAACAGCTTGATTGGCAGTGGGAGCTACAAGGTACCAGAATGCAAAATGCAGCAATAGACTTTTCTTTTTGCATTATAACATCGATGACATTCGGTTGAAAGAATCAAAAAAAGAAGAGACAATTAACCCTTTAGATAGGGATTTATTGGATTGGTGATATTTGTGGAATTAAATAAAAAGCAATGATAAAACAGGAACCTTAACCTTTTAAGTACTCAAAGGGTTAAACTAAGAATGCCTTTATCTATCTTGCTGTGTCTCTGCAAAGCTAGAGTTAGACCTCAAACAAGTATTCTGCTAACCCTTTCATGGCTAGACAGGTACGGAATGCATTTTGAGCCTTTCTGGTACTTAAGGGGTTAACTGATGATTTTGAAACATGTATAGCGTTTAAAGGAGCAGTAAACTTTTTTTTAATGAAAACCTACATGTTATAGGACTTTTCCTGCTGAGTAAAACAAGGTCACGCCCACCACTCTCAGTTGTTTTATTCAAACATTATAACAGTTCAAATAATCAGGAAGTGAATTTACTGTGTGTTTACTTCCTGATTGTTCTGACAGGAAATTAGTTTCTGTCACATTCTATGGAGAACTGAGTCACTGACTTCCCTGTCCATTAGAATGTAACAGAATATCTAATTAGAAATTGACCACTAGAGGGCACTGCTAATAAAAAAAATCACAGGTTTAAACAGTAATAACTCTGCAGTGGGAGTACCCTTATTTTACTCAAAATGAAACAGCATACAATATATATTTTTTCGTAACAAAATTTACTGCTTCTTTAACCCCTTAAGGACCAGCGGTCCTGGGACATTTCCATCCCAGGATAGCTTTGATCCTTGCCAATGCACCGGTACACGTGACCTGTTGCGTGTATCTGCGCTCCGCTTTGTGGCCTTTAAGAGATCGCTCCCATCTTGGAGCTGTTAATTTTAGTCCATATTTTTGCTTACAGCACTCCCGGTGGAGCGCTGTAAGTAAAAAGCACGTGACGTACTATGACCGTCATCGGTCCTTAAGGGGTTAAGTAGGACAATGACGATCATAGTACGTCATGTAGTCCTTAAGGGGTTCAACCATTTGATGGACAAAGATGAAACTTGGAATTTCAGAAGTGAGTGACAGCTATCATGAACACACAGAGGCCGATGTGCTTATAAAGTGGTGCAGCTCTGGAGCAAACCAACTGCACAATAGGGAGCAAACAAAAAATACCATTGGTTAAAATTTGACTTTTAACCACCTTGGATGCTAGTGAGATCCCCAACTCATTGTAAATGAATGCGTTGGACACAGCTCTAGCAGTCAAGAGGTTAAAAATGCAATTTAAATTTGTCCCCAAGTGTTCAGCTGGTTTGCTCCATTGTTGCTTCTGTGTGTGAGTGAAAAGATACAAGATTAGGATTTTCCAATACAATAATCAGGAAACCCGACTGAACCAAAACCTAATATGGCACATTCTTCACCTGACGGGACAACACACGCTGTGGCTGTGCACTTCTAGCACCATAAGGCTCAAAGATTAATAGATTCATTGCTTTCCCCAGCATCTGGGTCCATCATGACGCTGAGTATGCGCTCTCTTCCTGCACTGCGGATGTGCACCGCTAGCACCATAGGCTCCGACCAGGAGCCAGGATTGTCTCCTGGAATGCTATGGGTTTGGGCTCAAGGATTTTGGTGCTTATGGTGCTATCAGCACACAGCCAGAGTGCAGGAAAACAGACGCATACTCAGAGGAGAATATGTTTTCTTTGGTATAAGCCAATTTGTCTTGATAAAGCAGTTCTGTACTGCGAAACGCGTCAACGCTTCTTCTTTGTCTCAACCATTGCAAGGTACTAAATATTTGTTTTTATTCAATACTGTAGTTTTGTAAGATAGCTATATTTGAATACATCTCTATTTATAAAGAATTTCATCCTTGAATCATCTCGAGTTCCAGTGCCTTCATTTGAATTCCTGAGCAGAGACCGGAAAAACTCTCTGTGGGCTTTTCAGTTGGGTGTGAGTATATGCTTTCTCCCAACCACTGATTATTGTGAGTATATATAGAAAATGACTTTACAATTTGTTGGTGTCCTACTGATCAGGCACTACTGGCCATCCCTATCTCTTTTTGCTTTTTACATATTATCTCCTTTGTGGAAGTCTTGGGAGCTGCCTGTTATGGGAACTGAAAGATACTGCTGTTGGGAGAGTGAGAATCCCTCCTGCGGATATTTCCAGCTAACACATGTGTTTTAGCTGGACACAACTTTTGTGAGTAACATTCTATGTGGTGAATGCCTAAGATTAAGTGATATTTTCATGAAACGCGTCAGGCGATTCGTGGTCTTACATAAGTCTGGTGTATCATTTTCCACATCGTGAATGATGTTTTTAAAAGTGGAAGAATAAAGTATTCTTAATTATATATAAGAGAGTGGATTTGTTTTTTTGGTATGGATGAGAGGTGGATCCGTTAAAGCACCTCATCCGGTGTCGTCTAGTTTGTTGAAGTCCGTGGCCAGGACTGTGGGGGTAGCTCCGGATCCGTAACGGTTTTCAGCTATTTTGTTGTTCGACATACTACCATAAAGCTATTTTCTTGGGCGTGATAGATCAGGGACTGGATTCAAATGCAGGAGATGCATGTTTTATCAAAAATGTTCCAACTGAAGTCTATGGGAATACTTGGAGATAAAAGCAGAGCTAAAATTAGCACCTGCATATGAATCCATCCACAGAATGCCGGCATCTTCATGCACGTGACATTCTGATCATGCCATTTTGCTTGCCGCCATCTTGTGGGTGATATTTCAAAAGGATACCACCCTCGACTGGGGCTCTCTTGATGGAGGTTCTCCTTCATAATAATAATATCAAAGAATTTTAACAGGAAGGATACACTGAGCTTGTCCTTCATTTTCAAGTATATCCTGGGTGTATGGATATTATTACTCAATTTAATGGTGCCCATTTTATCTATCTCACAAGGATGAAAGGCAGAGTCCACCCCGCTGGGATTAGAACCTATGACCTTGTGGTTTGAACAGGTTCTACAGCTGGTGCCTTAACCAACTGAGCCATCTCACCAGCTTCGTCTAGGTCATGTGTATAGACTAGACAAATTGTGAAAATGGTAATATTACACCCTCTCCCCCTAACGTAATATCCTTCTGTGATAAACTTGACATCTTTCTCATCCACATACCGGAATGGGACCTTGATGAAACTGGCCATATGGGAGAAGGAACAGACGTATCCAGGCTAGACACAAGAGTTCTAGGAGTGCTAGCGATGAACCCGAGGCCTCTTCTATATCTCATGTAGCTGAATTATCTCCAAGTAAAACTTTCCTGATTCAACCATTTGATAGCAGTGGTGTCTTTGCGGTCATTCTTTCCTGTTCACAACTATGGTCCCCCATGTTTACTTTACTGTCCAATGTCCCATAACCTACTGGTTAATTCTACAGAAACAGATGTCTAACTCGGGGCTATGTGATTTAGATTTATCCCTTCCGCTTTTTTATGTGCTGTCATCGGCTTCCATGACATATTCCCAAGAGACAACCTTTTTCCTACAGCTAAATCCTGCTCCATTTTGGGATATTAGCTATGTACAAGCTCAATGCAAACCAACATTGGAGGTTATTCTCTAAGAAGTGATAAAGAGGTGACAAAGTGGAGATGACTTCTCCAGTAATATCACTTCTCCAGTTCCTATGTTATTCTATGGAGCCTATGTGCTAAGATCTCCAAAACATAAGAAATCTTAGTGCATTGGCTCCATAGAAGAACACAGGAATTGGAGAAGTGATATCACTGGAGAAGTCATCTATATTTTATCACCTCTTTATCACCGCTTAGTGAATAACCCCCATCATCTCACTTATAGCAACAATTGGTATTTAGGACTCTTCTAATCCATATGATATTATTCAGTTGTTCCTCAAATATTTTAACCCTTTGAGTGCCAGAGGGGTGTGCAACACATTGCAAAGCAATGCTTTGCGTACCCCTCTGACACACGAAGGGTTCACAGATTGTTTAAAATCATTTATGCTCTGAATCATTGTCTGTACCTGTACCCCATCAAAAGTATACTATTCATTCAGTTTAGCGTCCTCTTCACATAAAATAAGGGATATCCTATCCTACCTGTCCAATTATCTTTGTAATTCCTTATAGTACAATTAATTGCAATACTGGCACAAAATTGTTGAGATCTCACATACAGGAAATCATGATCTCACATACAGGAAATCATGATCTCACATACAGGAAATCCTACACCTACCATTCCAAATATTTTATATACTGACATAACTGCTTTTTGCCTATTCTTATAGGGCTGCACTCTCAATTTACTTAGGCTGCTTCCATACACCATCTATTAACCGTGCGTGGTCTATGGTCTATGCTCCATAAAGTTGCAGCCATAGGCTTATATGACTAATGGCTTTGTAGCAACTCCAGTCATTGACCTGATTATGAGGTTTTGGTTTGTATTTCTTTATTGATCTGCTGGTGCTGGTGCTTTGTAAATTAAAGGTAAAAATCTATATCCTGTTAACAGAAGAAGACGTCATGGGACACAAATTCTGCAGCCCTGGCACATACATTCAGGGGTTGCAGTAGGGAGGAGTTATTCAAATCTCCTCTATACTGGACCTCCTATAGGTTCAACCATGGGGGCGTGATTTTGACATGAGTGGCCAAGGGGACATAGCCCCTGGCCAATCCTATCAAAATATCTACAAGGAGATGCAGTGCCTACAATTAACACACACATACACACGCACAATACAAACAAAACATGCAATACATACAATACAATACACAGAATATACACAACACACACAATAAACACACAATGTACACAGTACACACATTGTATACAATACACACAAACATATAGCCACAATATACAATATACACAAAACGCAATACATGCACAATGCAATACTCAGAATGCAATACTCAATAAGCAAAACGCAATAAGCTATATGTAAAATACTATACATTATACGCATTACGCTATACACAAAAAAAATGCTATATGCATTACGTTATACTCAAAACTCAATAGTCAAAACTCTATATGTAATACGCAAAACACAATACACATAACACTATTTGCAAAACAATATACGCATTAACCAACATGTTATATGCTATATGCAAAACGTAATAGACTATACACAAAATTATACAGTATATGCAAAACGCATTACGCTGTACACAGTACACAAAAAGAAATTCCCAAAACGCTGTACAATGCAAAACACTATAGGTAAAATGTTATACTCAATACGCAAAACACTATACGCAATACAAAAAACTATATATGCAAATTTCTATACACTATACGCAAAATGCTATATGCAATATGCTATACACAAAAAAACTATATGTGACACGCAATAGGCAAAACTCTATATGCAATACACAAAACACTATACTAAAACACTATACACGAGTATACAAATGCTGAACGCAAAACACAAAGCGCAAAACACTATACACAAATCTCTAAAAGCAAAATGTTATATGCCATACACAAAATGCTATGAGCAAAATGTTATATGCAGTACGCAAAACACTATATGGAAAACACAATACGCAAAATGCAATACATAAAATTAAAATGCTATATGCTGCACACAAAATGCAATAAGCAAAATATTATACCCAGTATTCAAAACACTATACGCAAAACGCTATCAGCTATACATAAAGTGCTATATGCAAAATGCAACATGATAAACGCTATACACGCTATGCAAAATGCTATATGCAATACACAAAACGCTATAACCAAAATGTTATATGTAGTAGTCAAAACACAATATGTAAAATGATTGTGAGACCTGCTGCTGCAGTGGTTTACTGTGCCCCTGACATGTACAGTGTGCCCAATCGCACTGCAATGCATTGGATACAAGTCTGGTACTATGCAATGTGTTGGATATCCATCTGGTACAATTCAATGCATTGGATACCAGTCTGGTACTATTCAAGGAGTTGGATACCAGCCTGGTACTATGCAATGCGTTGGATACCCATCTGGTACTATGAAATGTGTTGGATTCCAGTCTAGTACTATGTAATGCGTTGGATATCCATCTGGCACTATACAATGCGTCGGATACCAGTCTGGTACTATGCAATGCGTTGGATATGAATTTGGTACTATGAAATGCATCGGATATCTCTCTGGTACTATGCAATGCATTGGATACAAGTCTGGTACTATGCAATGTGTTGGATATCCATCTGGTACTATTCAATGCATTGGATACCAGTCTGGTACTATGCAATGCGTTGGATATCTGTCTGGAACTATGCAATACGTTGGCTATCTGTCTGGTACTATGCAATGCGTTGGATATCTGTCTGGTACTATTCAATGCTTTGAATACTAATCTAGTACTAAGCAATGCGTTGAATATCAGTCTGGTACTATGCAATGCGTTGGATATCCATCTGGCACTATGCATTGCGTTGTATATCAGTCTGGTACTATGCAATGCACTGGATATCCATCTGGTACTATGCATTGCGTTGGATACCAGTCTGGTACTATGCAATGCGTTGGATATCCGTCTGGTACTATGCATTGCGTGGTATACCAGTCTGGTACTATGCAATGCATTGGATATCTGTCTGGAACTATGCAATGCTTTGAATATCAGTCTGGTACTATGCAATGCGTTGGATAACCGTCTGGTACTATGCATTGCGTTGGATACCAGTCTGGTACTATGCAATGCATTGGATATCTGTCTGGAACTATGCAATGCATTGGATACCAGTCTGGTACTATGAATTGCGTTGGATATCAGTCTGGTACTATGCAATGCACTGGATATCCGTCTGGTACTATGCATTGCGTTGGATATCAGTCTGGTACTATGCAATGCGTTGAATACTAGCTGGTACTATGCAATGTGTTGAATATCAGTCTGGTACTATGCAATGTGTTGGATACCCATCTGGTACGCAGAAAGTTAAGGGGTTAAAAATCTTTCTTTATTGTACCTCTTTCTTAATACATCAGCCATCATGTGTATTGTGTATCTGTCCAATAAATGTGCTAAGACCCCTTATCAGTAATTCTTCTTTTATTAAAACTTTCCTCAAAGGGTTAATGAAATATAAAAGGCTAACATTAATTGATATAGCCCCTTCTCAGCCTGCAGGTTGGGATTTCTTGCTCTTCAGGTCCCTCGGAAGTCATGATGTCCTCATAGAGTTGCACAAATCCTTCAATTTGCTGAACTGAAGCCAAAAAAAAAAAAATCAGAATCAGTGAACAGATTTACTTTTTGCTTTGTAGCATGATAAGAATCTTATCTTTCCCCTTTAGCTGGCTGTATATTCTTCTGCTGCACCTGCCTCGACACTGTTCAAATTGATCTGTTGCATGTACTTAAGCGAGTCAAGTCAATTAAGGTGATGATGGGATTCCATTTCTTGTCCTGCTGTGTACAGAGAGGAAGGAGGCAGAGAGAGTGCTCTCCACAAGAGCGTATACTCTGATTAACCCTTTGAGCCATATGTTCAGAAGAAGAACTGGGATAATTCAGGAGCAAACCACGTGCAAAATAAGGAGGGGGTGGGGGGTTCAATACTTATGGATTTAAAGGGATAGTAATACTTAAAATGTAAAAAAATATATGTTGTAGAGTTTATCCCCCTGAGTAAAACAAGGGTACTCCCACTGCTGAAAGGTGTTTCATTAAAAAGTTATTAATTTTCAAAGTTGAATTTTTTAGGTGCAATATCACAGTGGCCTGAAATTGTACAGTGGCGCTGTTGCTACACGATCCTATGGACAGCTCTGGTCAGTTGACCATAAATCTCCATAGGATGGTGTAGCAACAGCGCCACTGTACAATTTCAGGCCACTGTGATATTGCACCTAAAAAATTCAACTTTGAAAATTAATAACTTTTGAATGAAACACCTTTCAGCAGTGGGAGTACCCTTGTTTTACTCAGGGGGATAAAAAAAATGGGGCATTTAACTCCTTGAAAGACAGAGAGATCTCCAGTGTACTGATATGTGTTTGTTGGAGACCTCACAAGCATTTAAAAGGTTAAAAGCCCCATTTAATTCAATAGGGGTATATGGAATTGTTATGTTACCTCTATGGTGTAAGTGCTTTACCCTATATTCCTCCACTGTGTCCTGAACATTTGGCCCATTGGACTGTATTCAGGAAGTTAAAAAAGGTGCAATTCTGAAGAAAGCAAACTGTACTATAGTGTTCAAAAATTCCCCAAAAGGGCCATGAATTTAACCCTTTGCATGCCAGAGAGGGCTTTGAATTACTCTGCAACTTTCCATTTTGCTCAGCAGGTGGCGCTGTTTGTTTAACATATGCGCGGAGAATATGCATTGGATGTACCGTATTGCCCTGCTTGGCTGGAAGCGGGCGGTAAATGCAAAAGTACCGCCCGCTGTGCAGAGATCAAAGCTGACTCCGGAGGGGGTGAGTTGATGCAGGGCAGTCACAGGGAACCACACAGAAATATATGGGCATTTTTTTTACTTGCCTATAATACACACACACCTCACTTCACATAAGGTGAAGAGGGGTAAAATACGTAAGATTTTACAGAAATCCTTGCCTGGTTTTCAGAGATCGATAACTAATGTGATAAAGTGACGTGGATTTATCATCGAGCTGAAGCCCTTTGGAAGTTTTGCCCTGGATTTAGGTCATGGGTGGGACATTACCCAATGAAGCTAAGGTGTATGACCAATGGGGTCATTTCTTTGGAGTCAGGGATGTGATGATGTAGAATGTTGGGATTCTAGCATGAGCCTGAGCAATTTGGCCATACTTGGTTCAAAATTGGCAAGGACTGTCAGTTTTAATAAATAAAGGGGATCAATCACTCCTATACAGGTTGATCTTAATAGTTATGATAAATAGCGAATATGTTGAATACTGTATTCATTTATTTTTTTAAATCGCTATTTTGCAGAAATTCAAGGAATAAATACTGCCATGCACCTTACTTCCGGACAGACTGCAGTTACCAGCTCTGTACCTCAGTCTGTCACTCTGCCTCTGCTCCCCTCCCTCAATCCAGCCTCCTCCAGTGGCAGAGAATTTCTGCCTGTAAGCTGGAGCGTTCTAATTGGCCAGAGACCACTCCATCTTACAGGTAGAAATCCTCCGTCATTGGAGGAGGCTGAATAGAGGGAGGGGAGCAGAGGAAGAGTGACAGATTGTGGTACAGAGCATGTAGAAGTAGGGTGCAGGGCAATCTTTACTCATTAAATTTTGGCCAAATATTAATTTAATTAAAAAAACGAAAACAAAAACAGTATTCAACATATTCGCTATATAACATAACTATTAAGACAAACTTGTATAGGGGTGATAGATCCCCTTTAATTATTATGTTTAAATAATAATAATGTTAACCCTTTGAATGCCAGAGGGGTACACAATGCATTGCTTTGCAATACGTTGCATACCCCTATGGCACTCAAAGGGTTAATGGAAGTATTTAAATAAAGCTGTGTTCCCAAGCTATGTAGATGTGTTTATTTGGGAGGATCATACATTTTACCTATGACATGCTTTTCACTTGATAAAGCGAGTTTGTTATTTTTGAAAGCTTTACCTGAAAACTGAAAGTTAGTCTAATAAAAAGGTATTATCGCATTTTGCATCAACACCACTGGACAAACATGGCTACAACTGGTGTAGCTGAGATGTCCTAGAACTGACCATCTTTAGCATCCTAAATACGGTTCTTTAACCCCTTAATGATGGCAGTTAAGGACCACGAGGCATTTTTTCCTTATACTGATAGACAGAAGATTGTCCCTCATTCTGGTCTGTATCCTTTAAAAGGTCACACGCGAAAGATCTGCGACCACATAAATCATTAACTATGTCGCCAACATTAAAATGGTGACATGACAATCTCGCGCTGCATGACAGAGCGAGATTCTCATGTCTCCTACTGAAAGGTCACATCCCGGTCTTGCAGTTGTTGGACTACATAATCCATCAAACTAAGTTGGCCAATGAGAGCTGTCATCCAACAAGTACTGGAGAGACAACAATTACCCACCTCTTTTCTTGCTGCGGATTGCCAGCCGTTGTCCATGGCAGTTGTAGCAACTGGTTTGTAGCCCAATACCGGCGAGGGAGTCCACCCTGTTATATTTATTTAAAAAAAAAAGTCCCCCCCCAAAAAAAAACACCTGTGTTCCTGGAGGCGGTGCTCTTCCCTGGCTCTATCTCCCCTAGGGCTAGATTCTGTTGCAGGTGCTAAATGTTAACACCCATTTTATCAAACAATTTCCTATTGAAGTCTATGGGGAAAACCAGAGATAAAAGCAGAGATAAAATTAGCACCTGTAATGGAATCTAGCCCCTTATCTGCTATTCCCACATAGATTAAAGTAGAGGCACTCTGCAGCACTCACATGAGCCAGAGCTGCACTGGAGGGCTAAATCGGTGATTTAAATTAAAATAGCATATAAGGGGAGATAGAGCCAGCCAGCAAGACCGGGATGCACCCTTTCAGTAGGCAACATAAGAATCTTGCGCTGTCATGCAGCGTGAGATTTTCATGTCGCCTTTTTAATCCTGGCCACATGGTTAATGGTTTATGTGGCTGCACGCTCTTTCCTGTGAGACCTTTTAAAAGTAAACTGTCAGGTCAAGCGACCGGATTTCAGATTTGAGAAGAAGCAGCGTTACGTATGGAAAAAGGGGCTGGTGTGGGGGACACTTTAAGCCTTTGAGTGCCAGAGGGGGTACGGAATCCTTACACTCAAAGGGTTAATATAAAATTACCACTACAACATTATGGACAGTTAGAAAGGTGTATTTCGTTATGGAAAAGTATACTGAAAAATCGACGTTGCCTTAATATCAACACGTTACTGTCTCTTTAAAGTTCTCAGATGCTAGCAATATCTTCATCCCATTGCTTTGCAATACACTTTAGTTGTTTCCAGCATTAAATGGGTTAAATATTGTCTTGTTAACAGCAGGGTGAAACAAAGACAAAGTGAAAGCGAAGAGGTGTAATTCTAGACCAAACCAACTACACTGTAGGAGGGTGCAAATACGTCCTGTTCATTTAAATGGGATATTAACCCCTTGATTGCTAGATAGGTCTCTAGGGCATTGCACAACAATGCCCTGGAGACCTCTCTAGCATTCAAGGGTTTAAAAAGACCCATTTACATCAAAGTGATGAGTGAGAATTTTTATTTGTCCACTATGGTACAGTTGGTTTGCCCCAGAATTGTAACAGTTTGCCTTTATACACGTGGCCCATTGTGCGTAAGGCAATAGGAAATCTATGTAGGTCGTGTATGTGGCTGCTCACCAGAGTCTTTGGAATGGATTGAATTACTATTGATCTGCTCGTAGATCTTGTGCTTGACTTCTGAATTACATTGTGGATACATAGACATAATTTATTGCTCTTTCCGTTGCTGTGGCTGGATTCTGCCTGACTGTAAGGCGTATACGCATAGCTGGAACTGCCCCGGAGACTCCGGTTTTGACTTCTAATTACCGGGTCTCCAGGGCAGAGGCTGATTCTCTGTATTTGGGGAGTTTTAAATAAAACTCTGCCCACTTCCGCCCGCCTGGGAGAGTTGGCGCAATGTGGGGAGGGCGAAAATGGTGGCAGTGTGGAGATATCCAATGGAGGCAATGTGGTCGGGGGGCCCCATGGCCCACCCCTTTTCTGAAACAAATTGCATCATAGCTCTCCCCCAGGAGAGGGTTCATGTGCTGCTGGACAGGGATTGTCAGTGACGCGATACAAGTCACAAAGGGGTGGAGCTTAATTGGGTAGGCGGGGCTTATTCATCTGTGTGTCATAAAGTGAGCAGGAAGCAGATGGGAAGTGGTCTGAACAGGGTGGGAAGAAGAAGTGGGAGTGAAGTGGTCTGAACAGGGTGGGAAGGAGAAGTGGGCGAGAAGTGGGAGGAACAGTGGGCAGGAAGTTGGAGGAACAGGGTGGGAAGGAGAAGTGGGCAGGAAGTGTGAGGAACAGGGTGGGTAGGAGGCAAAGTGGGCAGGAAGTGAGAGGAACAGGGAGGGATGGAGGAGAAGTGGGCGGGAAGTGGCAGGAATAGAGTGCGTAGGAAGAGAAGTGGGCGAGAAATGGGAGGAATAGAGTGTGTAGGACGAGAAGTGGGCGAGAAGTGGGAGGAATAGAGCAGATAGGAGGAGAAATGGACGAGAAGTGGGAGGAATAGAGCGGGTAGGAGGAGAAGTAGGCAGGAAGTGGGAGGAACAGGGTAGGTAGGAGGTGAAGTGGGCAGGAAGTGAGAGGAAAAGGGAGGGAAGGAGGCGAAGTGGGTGGGAAGTGGTAGGAATAGAGTGGGTAGGAGGAGAAGTGGGCAAGAAGTGGAAGGAACAGGGTGGGAAAGAGGAGAAGTAGGCAGGAAGTGAGAGGAACAGGGAGGGAAGGAGGAGACGTGGGCAGAAAGTGGCAGGAATAGAGTGGACAGGAGGTGAAGTGGGCGAGAAGTGGGAGGAATAGAGTGAGGAGGAGAAGTGGGCGAGAAGTGGGAGGAATAGAGCGGATAGGAGGAGAAGTGGACAAGAAGTGGGAGGAATAGAGCAGGTAGGAGGAGAAGTGGGCAGGAAGTGGGAAGAACAGGGTAGGTAGGAGGTGAAGTGGGCAGGAAGTGAGAGGAACAGGGAGGGAAGGAGGAGAAGTGGGCAGGAAGTGGAAGGAATAGAGTGGGTAGGAGGAGAAGTGGGTGAGAAGTGAGAGCACTAGAGCGGGTAGGAGGAGAAGTAGGCAGGAAGTGGGAGGAACAGGGTGGGTAGAAGGAGAAATGGGCAGGAAGTGGGAGGAATAGGGAGGGAAGGAGGAGAAGTGGGTGGGAAGAGGGAGGAACAGGGTGGGAAGGAGGAGAAGTGGGTGAGAAGTGACAAGAACACGGAGGGAAGGAGGAGAAGTTGGTGGGAAGTGGGAAGAACAGGGTGGGAAGGAGGAGAAGTTGGTGGGAAGTGGGAGGAACAGGGTGGGAAAGAGAAGAATCAGCCTATGGGGGACACCCACTACTGAGATATGTTTTATTCAAAAGTTATTGCAGTTCAAACTTGAATTTGCAATATCTCAATAGCCTGATGTCACAGTGGCGCTGTTGCTACATCATCTTATGGACAGCTCTGGTCAGTTAGCCATAAACTTCCACAGGATGGTGTAGCAAAGTGCCAATGTACAATTTCTGGCCATTGGGATACTACACCTAAAAAAATTCACATTTGAGCTGCAATAACATTTGAATAAAACACCTCTCTGCAGTAGAAGTGCTTTTGTTGTACTCAAGAGGGCAACATATGAAATAATTTTCACTAATACATGGACCTCCCTGGCCAAGATATCAAGCTACCAGCAGTTCGCACACATGTTCTGTATATAGAAAAACACAAAGTAAAATGATTATTTCACCCGTCCGTATACTGAGTCACTCAGGTGTTCAAGCCTGCCATCCCAGGAGACTTTTAGTACTGCATGGAACAGATTCACCAAGTTCTAAGCTATGCTTTTAAAGAGATAGTAATGCTTTGGTTTATCTTTATTTTATTTTGTAGGCATTAAAAAACATGAAGAAAGATATAAGTCTTAAAGGTTTGAGAGATATTCACAAGCAAAGTTTCCCCTCACTGACCAAAACGATCAAGTCTGTCAGACTTGGGAACCGGTCTGCGTACCGTTCGTGGCTCTGCAGCAGAGCCGAGATCGTGAGATATAAGAAGAACTACTTCATTCAAATAGTCTGCAAAGTGTGCCTGGTTTGCAAGCACACTTTTTAGACCCTTCCCATGAAATAGTTATTTTATATCTTGTGATCTCGGCTCTGCTGAAGAGCCACTGGTTGATCTGCGGACCAGATTCCAAATCTGACAGCTAGATGGCAGACTTGACCATTCTGAGAGATAAGACTTATATCGTTCTTCAGGTTTTTTTAATGCTTACAAAATAAAATATAGATAAAATGAATAACTACTATCCCTTTAAAGGGATTTATAATAGTTAGAAAACTTTAAAGGACAACTATCTCCTAATATAGGATATTGTATTTTACAACTGAGGTAAATGTCCATGCCCTTTTCATTTGGAAGATACTACATTCAAAAGTCATTACAACTCAATATTTTAACACTTGGAGTACCAGATGGGTACAAATGCATTGCTCTGCAATTAATTTTGTGTACCCCTTTGGCACACAAAGGGTTAATAGTGTGCCTTTTTAGAGACGGTTTCTGCTAGTGTTCTCTACTCCCTATGGATGACTTGTGTCTGACAATAGTCCTATCCTATATAATAATTCGCTAAGTTGTGTGTAACGCCCGTCATGCGCAGTAGACTCTGCTGCGCGAGCGGCAGTCATGCGCAGTACAGACTGGCCGCCCTGTGGCTGATACAGAGCTGGGTGCTCCGAAGGAGCGTCCAGCTCTGTATCAGCAGTGGAGCAGGCAGTCTCTACTGCGCGTGACTGCCCCGCGACCGGCTGCCAGAGGCACTGTGGCCCGTGTAATGGGCTGTTCAACTAGTATAGTACAGATTGCGGTGGCAACCATGCCACCCTAAAATGGCAGGCCATGGATGTGCTGTGCCCAAAATAATAGCGGAAGTAATTTTTTAATCAATCATTTCCCACCAATGAGAGTAACGTTGCTTTACCCATATGCTAACACATATACATTTTCCTTTTCAATAAGAGTAGCTTGTATTGATTGTCAGAAATTTCCCCATTGTACCCTGTAGAACAGCCCTACTTAGTAGGTATTGCTATTGCCTATAATAACCAATCCAAAACATGCTGAAGTCTTTTTTTTCCATGATTTAATGTGATTTTCCTTATATTTCAACCATGCAATCCCCTTTTTTTAAACAAACATAATCAATACTAAGCCTACTTTATCTGTGTTTACTCTTCTCGTAAATGTCAAAAGGATTGTCCTTAGTCTTGTTCACAAACAACATTACAGACTATTTAATAGAGCAGAGACAGGCCACTCCTGCACAACTCACTCTATACAAGTGACTGCAATATACCGAGTATATCATAAAGAGCAGAGGGGAAGGTACCGAGGGATATGCCAGATAGAACATAGCAAACAGAAATGATGCATTTCTGTCGTGTATCATTCAACTCATTGAGAAGAAATATATTTCCCTCAGCAACTGATAAATAGGTGAATGGCACATGTATGAACCTTGATAAATAAACTCTATACTCTATCAGTAACGTTTATTATGAAAAAAAAACATATGTTATATTGCTTTTTTTGTTGGGAACAATCGTACGCCAACTGCTGGCAAGGGCCGGTCTCAACAGAGTAGAAAAGCTCACCTGAGGGCGTTTGAATTTCCAGATGAAATCCAGAGCTGGTTGCCGAAGATTGCGCAATAGTTGGACCGGTATCTGTATCGGAATAGCTTGCACAAGGTAAAGCATCTTGGGTAAAATCATCATTTTGATGAGATTGGACCGGCCCGTCCAAGAAATGTATAGCTAGTCCCAGGACCTCAGGTCTGGGTGAATCTCCTCCTCCAACCTGGAGAAGTTGGCCTCCACCTGAGTACTCAAGGTGGAAGTAAGGCAAATACCCAGATACTTGATGGAATGTAGGTTCCATGGGAAGGGAAAATGAGTCTGAAGGAGCAGAACAATCACATTTAGGATTTCTGACTTGGTAAAATTGATTTTTAGGAAAGATAGCACTCCATACTCAGAAAGGAAGGAGGAAATAGTGGGGAGCGTACATTCCAGGCAAGAAACAAAAAGTAAGACATCATTAGCGAAGCTAGTGAGTCTAACCTCCCTACTACCAACCATTCTCTATAGAGAACTGTAGCCAGTACTCACTCATAGAATAGAATAACTGTCTGGACACAAGGTGGCACTGTTGCTAACATGTTAAAATTAAAAGCAACAGTGGGACTAGCCATGTTTTACTCAGTATGAAAGCCCAACACTATGTGATATTTTTTTCCTTATAATAAAGGTTTACTGAGCCTTTTCATTTGTTTACCAGAGCAGATTTCTGTTGCAAAGTAGTTGGGTGGCCTGAAATTGTACAGTGGCGCTGTTGCTACACAATCCTATGGACAGCTCTGGTCCCGGAACCATAAATCTCCATAGGATGGTGTAGCAACAGCGCCACTGTACAATTTCAGGCCACTGTGATACTGCACCTAAAAAATTCAACTTTGAAAATTTTTAACTTTTGAAGTACTCTTGTTTTACTCAGGGGGATAAACCCTACAACATATTTTTTTTTACATTTTAAGTATTACTATCCCTTTAAGATCTGCACTTTAATGGTCCTTGAAGACTATATGAATTGTGCCCTCATGCTTTTCTTTAGACCCTTGCTGACCACAGCTTTTTTAACACTAGAGGAGAAAAGCAATGTTAGCATTTTTGGTATGTCTTTGTTCAACCATATTTTCCATATAATTCATTTATTACACAAACAAATTATATACTGTGTTTTTTAAAGGATAAGTCAGGCTTTGGTTTGCTGTCAAATGTATATGTATGGCCCATCACTTAGTTTGATCCTATATAATAATTCGTAGAGACTGCACGCGATGCAGTCATGCGCAGTAGAGACTCCGCAAAAGCGCCATTTTTGATATGGAGCTGGGCACTCCGAATTTGGACTGGAGTCCTCTCTGTGCAGCTTCCTGGGACTGCTTGGTAACAGGAAGGTGCACAGAGAGGACTATGGTCCAAATTCGGAGTGCCTTGCTATGTATTAGCCGGGGCGCGTTCGGGCAGTCTGTACTGCGCATGACTGCAGCATGGTCAGTGAGCAGAGAGGCTCTGGGCACCAACCGAGGCTGCTGGGTGGCACTGTGGCACGTGTACACAGGCTTTTAAACTAGTATTAAAATAAAAATCTGGAAAAAATTGAAAACACATAACATTTTTTATAGGTTTTCTTGTGCTGATTTGTAGTTTGTATAGGTCTGCCAAATGTTAGGTGGGCCAGAAAGACCTCTGTGGTTGTGTTTGGGGAGGTACGGTAAGGCCTCAAGAATTCAGTGAGGACAGATCATTAATCTTGGCCTTCAATCATAGTGCATTTTTCAGGGTTTGCACAAACTGTTCAGCTTGCCCGTATGTAGTATTGTTGAAGATCGCTAATAATGGTTTGTGATTAGTAATCAGGGTAAAATATAGATCGTATAAATACAATGTAACTTTTTGTAGATCCCAAATGATTACCAGAGCCTCTTTATTAACCTGAGAATAGTTGCACTCTGCTGAGGTGAGAAATCTGGTTGCAAAGGCTACAGGCTGCATGGTTCCATCAGGCATAACATGTGATAAGACTTCCCCCAGTCTGAGGAGATCATTGTACCAACACTTTG
Source organism: Rhinophrynus dorsalis (assembly GCA_037306005.1). Taxonomy (NCBI): domain Eukaryota; kingdom Metazoa; phylum Chordata; class Amphibia; order Anura; family Rhinophrynidae; genus Rhinophrynus; species Rhinophrynus dorsalis. Next base: position 29,522,427 of record CM074722.1, read on the forward strand.
GACTGAAGGATGAGGTGTTTGGTTGCCTTTAAGGCATTTGGAGATGCTGTTGTCCAGCACCAAAGCATTTTGGCTTCAAGAAGTTGATGCATGGTATGCAGGACATACACTAGGTTTGGCAAAAGCCTGTGCTAATAGTTTAGCAGTTCAAGGTAGGAACATAGGTGAGTAACATCTCTCGGTGTAGGGGCTTCCAATAAGACTTGAAATTTGTCACCAGACATGTGTAATACTTCCTTATCAATTACATAGCCACAAAAAGTTAATGATGGCTTGAAGAACTTGAATTTCTCAAGGTTTGCTCTCAAGCCATATTCTTTTAATCATTATAAGACCTGTTTTATATTTTCTTTGTATTCTAGCTCTGTAATGGTTGTGATTAACATATTGCCTAGTAGGCATTTAGTGTGGGGAATTCCTGCCAGAACTGTATCCATTGAACGCTGCCAGATTACAAGTTGTAGATTACTCCAAACACCATTCGACTGTACTGATATAGACCCTTGTGGGTGTTTATAGTTTGTAGATGTTGGCTATTCAGAAGCATCTCTAATTGCAGTTATGTTTGCTGTAAATCAATTTAAGTAGTGCCACCTGCTAGCGATGCAAAAAGTTCCTCCAACCAGGGCAAGGGTTACTGTCTTGCTATAGTTGGCTCTTCAGCATGATCTGGTAATTGCCACACAGTTTTATTTCTCCATTCTTTTTAATAACTGGGATGATTGGTGAAGCCTCTCGCTGTGACACTTCTGAGATTATCTATTTGGCTTCCAGCCATTAGTTCCATCTCAACTTTGGCCCATATGGTAAAAGGACCCGAGAGGACTTTGCAGAACTTTGAAGTCACCCCTGGCCATAGTTTCAATTGTCCTTGCATGTCCTAGACAGTCCATAGAGTTGGAATGAATACCTCCTTAAACTGTTGTTGGATATCTGCCACCCATTTGTCAGTGTCCTTTGGAGCAGTAGGGGTCAAATCATTTACATCTTGTTTCCATGTTGGCATTCCCATCGACTTGATCGAGCCAATGCCAAACAATGGTGGGCCCCCCTTCTGTGACTACATACAACATGTTCCATGATGGTGACCCATGTGTACAACCATCATGTGTGATGGTGACCCATGTGTACCCCAAAGGGGTTAGCACATGGCCACGGCAGGTTTTAAGTTGGATCAATGTAGAGAGCAGTTGCAGTGAGAGCCCTGCGGCTTGAACTTGGAACCTTGTCATAACCAATACTTCTTACTCGGTTTCCATGTCCATCACCACAGTGGAGGGAGAAGTACATGAGGTCATGGCCAGTCCCCAGTTGATGGAGACTTAGGTGGGACAGCCATTCATTGCCTTCAAAGAATTCTTCACTATCTGAAGTTTTGGAGCACTCTGAACTATCTTGGATGTTTCCCTCCCGGGGAAACCTGTCTCAAACCCCGGACTGCTCTACAGAACAGTGAAAACAAAGTTAATCTTTAAATCTATATGATTGTGTGTCAAAGCCCCGCGGTGATTACAGTGGTGCCCTTGGTTACTCTCTCTAGCATTGGCTGGACGTGCTGGAGTCAACTTAAAAACATGAGCTTTTTCCGATGGGATGGATTCTCCGGCTGTGTTGTGTGCTTGCTGCCATTTCCATGTCCAATGCTGAAGTGTCTGTTAAATCTTTTTCTGATAATCTATTCTGTATCTCTTTGATGTTCAAAATTACAGGTAGAAACCAATCACTGTAATTCAACAACATATATTTATATAGATTCTCCAGGAAATTGTTTCAGTGAGCTAAAACAGAATCACTCAGCTATTTCTAGGGAGCTTTGGCTGGTAATAATTGGGCAGAACCACCGCCAGATCGTTAAACAGCTTCTCTGAAGGCTTTACTGGTGCTAGCTTTTAAAGTGACATAAGACTTCCATCCTACCACTGTCAAAAGCAGCTGCATGTTTATCTTCGGTATATCACTAACAAGAAAAAATTGTTCTAGACATTCCAAACAGGAAGGCCATTATTCAGTCTCTTCTTCAAATTCTTGCAAAGGCTCGATAAGAGACATGATGGAATGTATGTGTGTGGTATGTCAGCTCCTATCATACGCATTCCGCTACAGAGGCAGGTTCACAAGTATATTAGGCTCAACGGAAAAGTGGGTAGTCCAAACAGCATGGAGAAGCAATTGTAGAATACAGGTGGCAAGAAATAATAGTCTAGCAGTGGGAAGTGATGTTTTTCTGCTCTTTTTTTTTCTTTCTTTTTTATTTTTAAGGAACAATAGAGAGATGAGGTGTAAGAGTAAGAAAATTCAAGTACCTCATTCATTGCCATTGTGTTGTTTCCCTGGTAGTCTAGTGTCCTGCCTCCTTACTGGCACTGCGCCTGTGTCCACGAACCTCTGAAAAGACCAGTCTTCACTTTACTCTTTGAGGGTGCAACGCGCAGCACTCCTTCAATTATGACTGCACAATATCGTGGACAAAAAAGGAGACTGTTGCTTGTACTATATGGAAGCTCTTTTGCTCTGGGTAGGCTTAGGCCCGGGGGCTTTGGCAGCAATCTTATCTCTGCATGGATACGGGCGAATGCTGTTCTCTCCCACACGTTCTTCATCTCAGATGGGAGCAGACAGGGGTGCCCGTTGTCCCCCTTGATATTTATCCTTACTCTTGAGCCACTATTAGCCATGATCCATAAGAAGGAACACATTTCTGGCATCACGGTTGGTAGTAGGGAGGTTAGACTCACTAGCTTCACTAATGATGTCTTACTTTTTGTTTCTTGCCTGGAATGTTCGCTCCCTACTATTTCCTCCTTCCTTTCTGAGTATGGAGTGCTATCTTTCCTAAAAATCAATTTCATCAAGTCAGAAATCCTAAATTTGATTGTTCTGCTCCTTCAGACTCATTTTCCCTTCCCATGGAACCTACATTCCATCAAGTATCTGGGTATTTGCCTTACTTCCACCTTGAGTACTCAGGTGGAGGCCAACTTCTCCAGGTTGGAGGAGGAGATTCACCCAGACCTGAGGTCCTGGGACTAGCTATACATTTCTTGGATGGGCCGGTCCAATCTCATCAAAATGGTGATTTTACCCAAGATGCTTTACCTTGTGCAAGTAGGACATGTTATTACACGCTATTTGAGTATTATATGCTAATTGCTAATAAAATCTTAGATTATACCTCTAGTCTCTCTGTTTATTTACAATGGAATCCAAAGACCCCTTTGAAACAGTTCCTCAGCTCTCCGCAGCTTCATATCGCGTCAGCTCACTTCCTTTCAATCACTTCTGCTCAGGCCAAGACCTAGACAAAGTACTTTATCCACCATGTATCATTTGCTGAACTGCTGTGCGACACCCCCCCCCCCCCACAAAGAGATGACTGGGATCTTGACTTAGGTGATGAGATCTCGGACTCCCAGTGGCTGGCCGCAATACGCTTACATTTTAAACTTCTGTCCAGCATACTTATGAAAGAGACAATTTATAAAGTAATGAGGCGTTGGTACCGGACCCCAGCGGCACTCTCAAAGTTTGACCCCTCGATCCACTAACAGGTGCTGGAGCTGTGGGGGGGGGGGCTGACAGGTCATTATTACCTTTTTGGTGGCCTTGTCCCCTGGTTACTAAGCTTTGGGAGGAGGTGGCCTTGCTGCTCCTGGGCTTGTCTGGAATTAGTCTCCCCCTTGGACCACTGCCCTTCTTGCTCTCTCCCCCCTTCCTTGCTGTTTCTCACCTTCCAGCCAGCTTGCCCTTCGCAAATGGGCCCTACTCATTACAGCGGAGTGGGTGTGCGTACCTGCCAGGTGGCGTTCTACCTCTCCCCCTACTATATCTGATTGGAAGGTACACATATGCACCATGGTGAATATTGAATGACTATTTTACCTTTCTACTGGCGACCTATCCTTTTTGAGGTAGAATTTGCTTCCTGGCTGGTGTTCGCGCTTTGACAGGTATAGATATTGGCGAGATCCAGGAAGATATATTGCATCCTTCCTGCACCTTCCATTTCCCCTCTCCCTCCAAGTCCTTCATCTTTGCTCCCTGCTTGTTCCTCCCCTTTTCTCCATTGGTCATGTTCCCTTCTTTGTCTGCCTTATTGTCGTGTCTCCTCTTCCCTCCTCATCTCTGTCTTTTCTCACCCCTTTTTCTTCTCTTTCCTCTTCTCTGGCATCTACATTGTACACCAGTTTCCTCTCTGCTTGGCTGTGAGTCAAGGTTCTCGGTATTAGGTTATAGTATATTTTATTGCTATTACCTGACCCACCAATATTGCCTTTTTAATCCTTATTTTTTGTTGTTTATACTAAGCTATTGTACTGGTGTACCTTCATGTGCTTGCATGTGCTTGATACTGCTCATGCTTGTATATCTTTTCTGTCAATAAAACAAAAACTTTATTAAAAAAAAAAGAAGACTGTCCAGCGAGTATGTTTCTACAAATTTAGGCAAAAAAACTCTACTCAGAGGAACTGCTGTGTGCTCTGTCTTGCTGTCACTGCACCCGGGTATCAAGGTTTGGCTGAGCTCTGCTGCTCGATTCTGCTGTCTGAGCTAATCCAGTGCTCTGCTCTCCATTACTGCTGCCTTTCCTTTGCTGAGCTGGCTGAATCAGCTGACCTCTCTGTGTTTGCTCACCTGACTGCTATCAGCCAACAGCCAACCTTCCCAGGGTATTTAAAGGGATAGTAATACTTAAAATGTAAAAAAAATATATGTTGTAGGGTTTATCCTCCTGAGTAAAACAAGAGTACTCCCACTGCTGAAAGGTGTTTCATTCATAAGTTATTAATTTTCAATCTTGAATTTTTTAGGTGCAATATCGTAGTGCCCTGAAAACGTACAGTGGCGCTGTTGCTACACCATCCTATGGAGATTTATGGTCCCGGGACCAGAGCTGTCCATAGGATTGTGTAACAACAGCGCCACTGTACAATTTCAGGTCACTGTGATATTGCACCTAAAAATTAAACTTTGAAAATTAATAACTTTTGAATTAAACACCTTTCAGCAGTGGGATAAACCCTACAACATATTTTTTTTACATTTTAATTATTACTATCCCTTTAAAGCAGCTTGGCTCACTACCTGATTGCCCTTGTATCTGATTCTGGAGCAAGCATTTTATCCTGAGTTGCTGAGTACCTGTGTATGACCTGGCTTCCTCTGACATCCCTTCTGGTTCCTCATACCTCCCAACATTTCAAATTGCCAAAGAGGGACACTTGTGTTTTAGGGGGTGTTGCTGGTGGCGTGGCTGGTGGGTAGGACGTTACCGAGAATTTTAAGGCTATTTCATGACCTATTGATACCTCCTTGTGTAACCAAATAAATTACTTATAACAAGATCTAAGTATTTTATTTATACAGAATAATGTATAAACATATATACTGACATTTAAACAAACAATAATCTGAGTTTTATTGCTGTAGAGCAATATGATACACTTATATGCACACCATGCAATCTGATCTCCTAAAAAGAGGGACATCAGGGTGTGGAAGAGGGACAGAGGGATTTGGGTCCAAAAGAGGGGCTGTCCCTCCTAAAGAGGGACACTTGGGAGGTATGGTTCCTGACTGCTGGACTTGTTCCTGACTTTTCTGATCTCCGTATTCCTGACCCCCGGCTCTCTAGGTTCCTGACCCAGGCTTGTCTTTTGGTTTACACTTCTGGATCATGATTTTGCTGTGTTTGCTTTTGTTATTTCAACAAAGGTGTTTTACATTTTTACATTTTGTGTCCTGTCTGGTTCCTAGTCCCTAACACCAGGACTGCTGGCTCTGACGGGTTCATGTGACATCACACTGAGCCACAGCGTACTTCCTGGAAAGCGTTGCTGCGTCTCTCTCTGTGCTTACTGCATCATTACTCCGTCTGCCACCTCCAATCTCCCAGACACTACGCTGTGATATTATATTCATATTTAGGACACACAGTGTTTCAATGCATATCTGAACCCTTTGATTGCCAGAGGGGTACGCAGCGCATTGCAAAGCAATGCGTTGCGTACCCTTCTGGCACTCAAAGGGTTAACACTCTGGTCCTTAAAGGGTTAAAAGCAAATATTGACTTATTCCATTTGCAGTTACCTGTGAACTCTTTGTGCTTCTTTGCAGGAAGCAGAGCCAAGTGACACTATCTAAACAGGATAAAGCTGGGCATTTGATAGCTTTATTTTATATGGTGGCCAGGCTGATTGTCTGCCAAGACGACTCTAACAAGGCCCAGTCAAACTTCTTCTTTCTGAAGCCATGCAAAGACTAATCTTTGGAGATGTCACTGTTGCAGCGCACAGATTAAACACAAGATTGTCAGACCCGCTCTCTGTTTGATGTTCAGAATTTCAGAACCTGTATCTCTTTTTCATTAAAAAATAAACTACAAAAAAAGTCCAGATGAAATAAAAATGTATTTTTCATCTGAAAGTCAAGGTAATTATTCCTTGTGATGTCCTCTCATCACAAAGTGATACAGAGAATATTCTTTCTACAGACTTTTTTTTTTTTTTATTGTGGGCCAATTTCCTGCAAGTAATTAGAGAGGTAATTCTGCACTGGGTTTTAGATCTGGCAAAGTCTGCTGATATTTTCATATTCTGAAACTGGATATCGCTAATAAAACAGCGGGGTATTTATGTTCTAGACTCAAGAACTCCCACCACAATTCTCTCACACAGAAATAAAATAAAGGCTTGCCAATCAAGAGAAATAAAAATGGATGTATGCTCTGTCTTATCTCATATGGTGACCGTTTCATTGCTTGTCTTCGTATTTAAAAAAAAAAATAGTACATGGGTGTTATATGTACTAAAGAATCATACACTGTAGTACAGGGGTGTTATGTGCACTAAACTGATCATACACTGTAGGGCAGGGGTGTAATATGTACTAAACTGACCATACACTCTTTTACAGGGGTGTTATATGCACTAAACAATCATACACTAGTACATGGGTGTTATATGCACTAAACTGATCATACACAGTGTTACAGGGGTGTTATATGCACTAAACAATCTTACTGTGTATTAAAGGGTTGTTATATGCACTAAAACAATCATATACAGTAGTACAAGGGTGTTATATGCACTAAAACAATCATACACTATAGTACAGGGTTGTTATATGCACTAAAGTGATAGGTGTTATATGCACTAAAATAACCATACACTGTAGTACAAGGGTGTTATATGCACTGAAGCTGTCATGCACCCTAGTACAGGGGGAGTTCTAAATGCAGTAAAGCTAACATACACTGTAGTACAGGGGTGTTATATGCACTAAAGCGATCACACACTGTAGTACAGGGGTGTTATATGCACTGAAGCGATCACACACTGTAGTACAGGGGTGTTATATGCACTGAAGCGATCACACACTGTAGTACAGGGGTGTTATATGCACTGAAGAGATCACACACTGTAGTACAGGGGTGTTATATGCACTAAAGCGATCACACACTGTAGTGCAGGGTTGTTATGTGCACTAAAATGATCTGACACTGGAGTAAAGGGGTGTTATATGCACTAAAGCGATCACACATTCTACTACAGGGGAGCTATATGCATTAAAGCAATCACACATTCTAGTACAGAGGTGTTATATGCACTAAAGTGATCTCACACTGGAGTACGGGGGTGTTATATGCACTAAAGCAATCACACATTCTACTACAGGGGAGCTATATGCACTAAAGTGATCACACACACTCTAGTACAGGGGTGTTATATACACTAAAGTGATCACACACTCTAGTACAGGGGTGTTACATACACTAAAGTGATCTCACACTGGAGTACGGGGGTGTTATATGCACTAAAGCGATCACACATTCTACTACAGGGGAGCTATATGCACTAAAGTGATCACACACACTCTAGTACAGGGGTGTTATATACACTAAAGCGATCACACACTCTAGTACAGGGGTGTTACATGCACTAAAGTGATCACACACTCTAGTACAGGGGTGTTACATGCACTAAAGTGATCTCACACTGGAGTACGGGGGTGTTATATGCACTAAAGCGATCACACATTCTACTACAGGGGAGCTATATGCACTAAAGTGATCACACACTCTAGTACAGGGGTGTTATATACACTAAAGCGATCACACACTCTAGTACAGGGGTGTTACATGCACTAAAGTGATCACACATTCTAGTACAGGGTTGTTATATACACTAAAGCGATCACACACTCTAGTACAGGGGTGTTATATGCACTAAAGTGATCACACATTCTAGTACAGGGGAGCTATATGCAATAAACTGATCACACACTCTAGTACAGGGGTGTTATATGCACTAAAGCGATCACACATTCTAGTACAGGGGTGTTCTATGAACTAAAGCGATCACACACTGTAGTACAGAGCTGTCCAAGTTCAGTCCTCAAGGGCCACCAACAGGCCAAGTTTTAAGGATTTCCTGATTAAGCTCAAAATGAATGATCCACTAATTAACTCACCTGTCCTTAATCAGGGAAATCCTTAATTCCTGGCCTTATGGTGGCCCTTGAGGACTGAACTTAGACAGCCCTGCTCTAGTACATGGGTGTTATATGCACTAAAGCAATCATACAGTACAGGAGTATTCTATGTAATAAAGAGACCTTGCACATTCTATATGCACCTAAAGAAATCACTGTAGGGTGTTATAGTGATCATACACTTCAGTAAAGGGGTGTTATATACACTAATGTAATCATACAAAGCAGTACAGGGGTGTTATATGCACTAATGTAATCATACACTGAAAGGCATAGTATTGGATCATAAAAAAAAAAAAAATTGAATCAAACCAAGCACACTTTGTAGACTGTTCCAATGAAGTTTTTCTTATTAAATATCGTTGTTTCGGCTTTGCTGAAGAGCCTTCGCTCTTTTTAATAGCTACAAGATTAAATTTTTAAAAAATTATCCAATGTTATCCCTTGAATTACAGGGGTGTTATATGCACTAAAGTGATCACGGGTGTACTACATCGATCACACAGTGTAGTACAGGGGTGTTATATGCACTAAAGCAATCACACACTGTTGTACTGGGAGGGTTATGTCACTAAAGCAATCACACACTGTAGTACTGGGATGTTTTATGCACTGAAGCGATCACACACTGTTGTACTGGGAGGGTTAATTCACTAAAGTGATCACACACTGTAGTACAGGGGTGTTATATGCACTGAAGCGATCACACACTGTAGTACAGGGGTGTTATATGCACTAAAGCAATCACACACTGTTGTATGGGGGGTATTATGTAACTATTGTGATCATGCATTCTAGTACAGGGTGTTACTAAAGTGATCTTACACTGTAGTACAGGAAATTTTATGTTCTAAAGTGATCATACACTGTAATACAAGGTGGGCAATGTGTGTCTCTCCATCTGCCATCAGACTACAACTCCTATCATACCCCTGCCAGCCAGTAGCTGGTGAAAGATGATGGAGTTGTAGTTTGGTAACTGTCGGGGGTTCTCATATTCCCTGTCCCTGCGCTACAGTGTATGATCTCTTCAATGCATACCTGCGCGCACACCCTGCCAGAGTTAGGACTGTAATGCTAACAAGCCCCAAACACCTCCCCTATATCATGCATGGGGAATGGAATAAAATTCCACCAGTTCCTCTACTGGTTGGGAATGATGGATGCTGTAGTCCCCACTGCTGGAGGTTAGGGTTGCCACCCAGCTGGTATTTTACCGGCAGGCCGGTAAAAAATTGGCTTCTGTCCAATGTTAAGTTTATGGAGGGAATGCCATGGGCAGTATTTTTTTGAAGAAAAGGTGGCAACCCTACTGGAGGTCCAACAACTGGCAAGCCTGTCCTAGGGTTAAAGGGATAGTACTGTTTCATAATAAAAGCAGCTCTAATTAATCATCATAGTATTTGGACTTTGGAGAGTGTTATTTCAATTCTGTCAGAGTTGTAGTTCAAGAGTAATTCAATGACAAAGTGTCCCCCTCCCGTCCCTTTTACTGATGTAACACTGCTCAGCCAGATCAGAAGGGAGGTGCCCAGGTAGACTGCAGAGAGGGACAATCTTCAATTAAGATAAGGGAAAAACCTGAAAAACTTGTCAAGGGGGGCAGGGCTTTCATTGTTCTCATAGGAAGAAGATTGTCCCCTTCTGTTATCTGTCTGGTCTATGGACTGGATTCCACATCTGAGAAGAGATGACTTACACTAGGTAAAAGGGGCGGGAGGGGGAAACTTTGCTTGTGAATATCTCTCAAACCATAAATGTTTGAGAGATAAGACATATCATTCTTCATGTTTTTTTTTAATGCCTACAAAATAAAATAAAGTTAAAACGAAGTATTACTATCCCTTTAAGTTCCCTTATAAATCTATAGCGTGTGGGGAGTGGGCAGAGTACAGAGGATGCAATATCTCACTGATTTCTCAAACCAGTGCATTAGGCTTCTCATCACGATGCCACCCTTCCACAGTGCCCACACTGTCGCCTAAGGCTGAGCCTACAAAGATATGGCACGTGTATATCTCTGTGTGTTCCTCTCCCGCTGCTTCTGAAGACTAACCCTTGAAGAGTATCCTGCTGTTGGCATTCCTTCTAATGTAATGTGATGTGGTGATGTCAGGAGAGAGCACTTGTGAATTTGCAAACATTTGCTTTGTAAATAGTTGCCTCTAAAAACACCTCAGCTGACTGTGAACATCTGTTTTCTCACTCTGCGCAGGCAGCCAATCTTGTGTCTGCAGTACTAAGCCACGGACCCTGCTTGCATCTCTCCATGAGCATCTGTTCCTTTCTGGGAGATGCAGATGTAGTGTGTGTCTGGCACTGCCTGGCACCACTTATCTACAAATTAATCCTTCAGTGCTGGATGGTGTTAACTCCTTGCATACCAGAGTGGGTGGACAATGCATTGCAGATCCCCTCTAGTAGTTCAGGACAGTGGCTTTTTGTGCTGAAGATGAAGGCTAGGGATGACTGCCATGACTAAAATGTGCCATTTTCGGGAGGTTAAAATCTTTTTGCACAAAAGAAACGAGGATGAATTCTGGAGCAAACCAGCTGCACTAAAGGGGACAAAAATGTAGTCCCACTGGTGATTTAAATGGAACATTTAAACTTTTTTGAGTGCCAGAGGGGCAAGCAATGCATTGCAAAAGCACTCATAGGGTTAATCCCTTGTAGGGTATAAATGTCTCCAATTTTTATTTTTCTCCTATGTTGCAGTTGTTGCAGAAGAGCATCTCTTTTTGTATGTAAAAAAAAAAAAAAAAAAAAAAAAAAAAAAAAATATATATATATATATATATATATATATATATATATATATATATATATATATAGTAGTGTTTATCCCCTTCTAAAACATGGGTATTCCCACTGCTGAAAGGTGTTTTAGCCAAAAGTTATTACAACTCAAACTTGAATTTGTTTAGGTGCAGTATCACAGTGGCCTGAAAATGTACAGTGGCGCTGTTGATATACCATCCTATGGAGATTTATGGTCAACTGACCAGAGCTGTCCATAGGCTGGTATAGCAACAGCACCACTGTGCAATTTCAGGCCACTGAGATATTGCACTTAAACAAATTCAAGTTTGAGCTGTAATAGCTTTTTAATAAAACACCTTTCAGCAGTGGCAGTACCCTTGTTTTACTCAGGAGGATAAATACTACAGCACATATTTTATATGTAAAGTATTACTATCCCTTTAAGGCACCAAGTCTACCCATGCCTACATTATTCTCTGTCTAAGCCCTTCTGGTGTTTAAAAGGTTAAGCAGTGACTGATATACTATGCGAAAGCTCATATTCCCAAAAGGATGATGACAGCTTCACTTAATCCTTTGTGTGCCATTTCTTCTCGTTGCATTCCTCTCTTCCCTGGCACTCGAAGGGTAAATCGTCATCCCATGTTTCTAAGCACGTGTACCAGGCATGGGTTTTAACCCTTTGAGTACCAGAGAGGTAGCCAACGCATTGCGTTGCAATACGTTGAGCACCTCTCTGGCACTTAAAAGGTTAAAGGGAAAATATGCTGTCATCAAAGAATGGAGTATTTACCTGCTAGTGTTATTGGCCTCAGTCGTTAAGCTAAAGAGCAAACCAATTGCATAGGGGCTGTCAGTTAATAACCCCTTGAATGCCAGAGCGGTATCCAATGCTTTGCATTACCATATATTGCATACCTATGTGTGCAATGCATTGCTTTGAGACCTCTCAGGTATTCGTGGGTAACAGTGCCATTTAACCCCTTAATGACCGCCTGATCTGGCAGTGGTGGCCATTAAGGAATATTTTTTTTTGCAATAGATTCTGGGATAGCAGAGTGGCATGTAGCCATGCTGCCATCCCAGAATTCCATGACGTGACAGGACTGTCACCGGTCCTTAAAGGGATAGTAATGTCAGAAAAAATGTATTAACTCTATGGCAGATACAAATAAAAAAGTGTACTTGCAGTTATTCATCTCTCTCAAACCGTTATGGTTTGAGAGATATAGGAAAATAAAGTTCTCCGCTCCCTCCCCTTTCTGCTTCACGAGCTGTAAAGCTGTCTGAAGCAGATTCTGGTCACTTGACCAGACGTGGCTCTTCAGCAGCACCGACATAACATTATCTAAAGATATATACTTCATCAGAATGGTCTTTAACGTGTGCCTGGTTTGCAAGCACATGTTATAGACCATTCTGATGAAATATTTATTTTTAAGTATCGCTATGTCGGCGCTGCTGAAGAGCCACGACTGGTCAAGTACAGGTAATCTCTTTTAATTGCATTTACCATATAGTTAATGCTTTTTTTCTGACATTGCTATCCCTTTAAGCCAAATCCACCGGTGATGGTCTTGGCACAAAATTAATCCTTAAGGTGTTAAATAATTTGGGGATTTGTGGAATCTTTATTTCAAACCCATGGTGCATTTAGTTTATGCAGATATTTGGCCTAATTAATAAGGCCTCATCATACCTGGGAAGTCTCCTGATCTGCATTACTGCTTTTACGGGAACAGAGACTGAATCTCCGGCGGTGGTGTGTTTCTTCTCGTTCACTCCCACTTCCCGCCCATTTTATGACACACAGACAAGCAAGCCCCACCCACCCAATAAAGCCCCACCACTTTTACAATGCAAATCTCATCATTGACATCCTCTCTCAGGCAGCACATGAGCCCTCTCCAGAGGAGCTCAAACAGAGTAAGTTCCCAGCTTCATGTAATTTATGAAAATAGGTACTTTTTTCCCTAAATGTGCTCCTTATTTATTAAAGCAGAAAGCTGGTAGAGTTAAAGTGATTCCTTTATTGACTGAGTAGCTTTAGAGTGCAAGCTTTCAAGACAACTTAGGTCTCTTCGTCAGGCATGTTTATAATTAAGGCTGAATATAAAATACAGGACATAGGGTCATATGTTCAAAGGGATAACGACAAAAATAAGTAATTGTATGCATGAACTACATATTTTCTATAGAGTATACGACAAAAAACTAGTAATGTCTGTTGTATACGACACAACTACAGAATTGCTGGGCAAAGGGGCGTGGCTAGGGCGTGGCTAAACTATTCTAAACTGTCGTTTAGAGAAAAAGAAAATTTGTCATAAGTAACAACAAAAAAATGTCTTGCAAAAGACAAAATTTGTACGTCAAGAAAAAAATGAAGGGAATGTGAAGTTCTGAATGTGAGAATTTTTTTCGCTAGTTAGGACATTTTTAAAGACATTTTTGTCATTAGTTAAGACATTTTTGTCATTAGTTATGACATTTTTTGTCTTCATATACAACAATTTCAGTCAGGATAAACAACATATTTCTGATCACAACCGACACTCTCTGAAAATATTAATGATCCCAACGACACTGTACTTTGAAAAGTCGCTCTCATGAGGAATCTTAGTGTATAGGCCCCATAGAACGACATAGGAACAGAAGAAATGATCTGACTGGAGAAGTTATCTCCTCTTTATCACACCATAATGTATCTCTTCTAGGTCACCACGGTAATGTGAGATGTTAATGAAAAACGTACATTGCAGGATTCCTTTGGCTCCTGTGCAGAGTGAAAAGTTACCAGGTGTCCTGCATTAAAAAGAAAAAGATAACCCTGTCTAACTAGCACACCATAGCTACTCTATTTGCAATTACTGAAATACCCAGGCCTGGGATAGTAAATAAAACTTAACTTTTATTGAGATCCCTATCTAAAATACCGGGGTACAAACCGGCTTGCCATGAGTTAACAAAAACAAAAAAAAAAAAAAAAATGGTAAAAAAAACCTCTCATACAGCGAGTAATAGAATGAAGACAGGAGAAGAGGTTTGAAAAAAATCTAAAAATCTAAATTTCTGCCTAATAGAGGACTCTATGATCGAATAGCATCTGTATAAGAGATCCTCACAGACTCCATTTCTATCTGTTGTGCTGAATTGTAAGTCGGCTACCTGCCTAAAACACAAAACAGCAAACACAGAATCTCATTCAATAAAGGTAGATACTTTTGTAGTCTGCAACATTGTTTCAACTAGCAATATGACTGCTTGCTTTCAAAAACAAAAAAAGCTCTTAGATTACTTAGTTTTGTGAAAGAGCAGACTACACAGATATACATCTGACACGCGTTTCGAGATTGCCTTAGTCAGAGGCAGAGTATCAGACTTGGTATACTTGGTTGCTGGTTTAACATCTTTTATGGGGTTGTTGGCACTTTCCCTACTGGGTTCAGTGTTTGTTGGGTCTAGTGACATGTTTTAGTAATGTCTGGTGCAAATTTACTTCTTGCAGATTTGTGTTTGCACGCTTTTACCACATAGACACCATCGTTCCATTCACTTCTATGATACTTTACAGTTTGGGGCATATCTCTGCAACCACTCATCGTAGTGACTTCAGAGATGGCTCATTTTGTTTGTCTGCCCTTGCTCTTTTTCTGGTAAAACTACATTTCCCATGAGCGCTTGCATCACGTGCTCATTCCTGATTGGCTCCTGTCATGGCAGCCATTTTGTGCTTTCCCTGAATGAGTATCCTATGGATGGCTTGGACTCTCCTTCACTCCTCTGCAGATGAACCCTTCGCCTGCCAGATAAGTGCATTTTAGCGATTTCTGGGGTGCTCTTTTAATCATACACACTGAATTTGGGTCATACCTTATACCAGTGGTTCTCAATCTTTTTTTGTTCAGGGCACCCCTAACACATAATCTAGAACATTCGGGGCACCCCTAACATATTTAAGGTACTTTATCAAGGGCATAATGAAGATTACAATAAATAAATATACAGTATTATTAGGTCTTCCAATCATACTAACAAAACTAAACATATTGTGCAGAACAATTCCTATTAAACTTTATTTAAAAGTCCATTTTTGTTAGTCTTCATAGAAAATGTGGGGCACCCTAAGGTTATGTCCGTGGCACACCAAAGTGCCATGGCACCCTGGTTGAGAATCACTGCCTTATACTTTGAATGTTTTGACACTGAGAGAATGTCTAATCCATTGGAGCTTGGGGCCAGGCCTAAGACTAAGGACGCTGGGGTCTCTGTGTCCCCCATTGCATATTGCAGACCCCTACTTCTGTCAGATCTTCCCTGCTGAAACCGCAGGGAGTACCTGACATATCAGATTCCTCTAAAGAGGAACTGTTGTTGGATTCTGAAGATGAGGAATGTTCTGCAGTGGTCTCTACTCAGTTCTTTAGGGACCCCTTTGAGGCTGATCATGATCCCTCGACTGGGGGCCTGATCATGATCATTCCTGTGGTTCAAGAGGTTTCTTTGGACCCCTCTTATGTGTTTCAGAAGCCTAAGAGGCCCCATATTTTTTTTTTTCACCTAACCCCACTCTTGACCATTTAGAGTCTGATGAGTAGAAGTCTCTGGACAGAAAACCTTCTGTCTCCAAGAAGTTTGCCAAGCTTTACCCCTTTTGTGATGCAGCACTAGCTCAGTGGGTTCATCCCCCCAAGGTGGATGCCCCTGTTTCTAGGCTTTCTAAGTCCACTGCTTTGCCAGTTGCTGATGCTTCCGCTTTTAAAGACTGGGCTGACAAGAAACTTGAGGCCTCCCTCAAGTCCATTTTTGGCACCTCTGGTACTTCCCTACATCCAGCGTTTGCTGAGGCCTGGGTGAATAGGGCCATTGCGGTTTGGACTGAACAGCTCACACTTGCTGTTCGTCAAGGAGCTCCTATTCCTGATATTTTGTGGCTGATTGCCAACATTTCTGAAGCCAAGCACTATGTATCTGCTGCTTTGTTTGATTATATCCGTTTGTTGGCAAGGGTTTCCACCATGTCTGTGGATGCCAGACAAGCTCTTTGGCTCAAGATCTGGTCTGCTGACACTGTTTCTAAGAAAGTATTGCTCGCCTTGTCCTTTCAGTACACTTCTCTGTTTGGGCCAGAACTTAAGGATCTGATTAGTGAGGCCTGCCTTTGGTTTCCAGGAAGAAGATGCCTATCAAGTGGAACTGACTTTTTCGTTCCTTCCAGACTGAGACACACCAGGTGAACCAGGTGGTTCCCTCAGCTCTGCATACCTACTCTAAGCCCAAACAACAGTGGAAGCCTAAGGCCTCCACCAAGCCCAAGGCTTCCAAACCTTCTTCGGCATGACACGCCGAGCCCAGGTCCCCATTCTGCTGTGGGTGGCCATCTGCGCCCTACCACAGCGTATGGGAGGACTCAGTGGTGGACCCATGGATTTTGCAGGTGGTGGCGGAAGGGTACAGGATCCCTTTCCCTCTCACAGCTTAGTTAGAGGACAAGGCCATTTTGTCCTGGGCAGAAGAGCATGTTCCTGTCATATCCGCCGTTCACATTCCTGGCGTAGACAACATCCTGCCTGACTTCCTCAATCGACACACAGTGGACAGCGGAGAGTGGGAACTGCATCCAGAGGTGTTCTACCTCATTGGTCAGAGGTGGGGTCTTTCATGCATCGACCTGATGATGACAAGACACAACCTGAAGATTCCAACGTTCTGCTGTTGCTGGAGGGATCCTCCAGCTCTAGCAGTGAATGCCATGTCCATTCCTTGGTTAATTCCTCTGGCTTACATCTTTCCTCCCATTCCCATTTTGCACAGGATGTTAAGGAAACCGAGACTGGAGCCCTGTCCAGTCATTCTGATTGCTCTGTACTGGCCTTGACAGGCTTGGTTTCCAGATCTTCTGGATCTATCGGTGATGGAGCCATTCTGGCTCCCTTGCCCTCCGGATCTTCTTCTACAGGGTTACTGGTGGAAGGAGGATGTCCATCGTCTAGCTTTGACGGCTTGGAAATTGAATCCTCAATACTGAGGAAGAAGGGTTTTTCTTCTGGTGTGGTGACTACTATGCTTAGTGCATGCAAACCTGTTTCCTCTAAGGCCTACCATCGAGTCTGGTCGAATTTTGTCTCGTGGTGTGCTGATAGGGACCTGTCTCAGGATTTCGATCTTCTTACGGTCCTGGCCTTCCTGCAGGAAGGTGTGGATAAGGGCCTCAGTTTGAGTTCCCTTAAGGTTCAGACATCTGCGGGCTCTGTTTTATTTCAGAGGTGCATTGCTATTCTTCCTGATGTCAAGGTTTTCTTTCAGGGTGTTGCTCATACTCATCCTGTTTTTAAGACCCCCACTCCTCACTGGGATCTTAACTTGGTTTTGGGCGCTTTGAGTCCTTGGCTACTATTCCTCTACTCCTGCTGATGTGCAAGATGGCTTTTCTCCTGGCATTCGTGTTGCGGAGTTGCAAGCTCTGTCTTGTTGACCACCCTTTTTGGTGTTTCACAAAGACAAGGCGGTGCTTCACACTTCACAGGAGTTTCTCCCGAAGGTGGTTTCTGATTTCCACATTAACCAGGAGATTATGGTGCCTTCCTTCTGCCCTGACCCTATTTCTGACAAGGAGAGGGATCTCCACTTGTTAGATGTGGTGCGTTGTCTCAAGTTTTATGTGTATAGTACTGAGTCAATTCGACAGTCTGACGCGCTGTTCGTCATTCCTGTGGGTCTCAGGGCAGGGAGACTTGCATCCAAAGTGACCATTGCGTCTTGGATTAAGTCCACTATTTGTAAGGCTTACGAACTAAGGAAGAAGCCTGTTCCCTTTCGGGTCACGGCTCATTCTACTACATCTACTGGGGCTTCTTGGGCTTACAAGAATCAGGCCTCAGCTGGCCAGTTGTGTAAGACTGCCACTTGGTCATATGTGCACACCTTTTCGAAGCACTACCGTGTTGATGTACTGGCATCAGCTGATGTCAGCTTTGGGAAGAAGATCCTGAAGGCAGTCCTGCCTGTCTAGGATCTTCTTCGGTTCTTCAGTGCTCCCTCACTTTTGAGCCCTGTTGGCTCTAGTTCAGTGTGCTGTGTTACAGTTCCTGGGGTGTTGTTACCCCTGTTCAGTGTCCGTTTACACTTCATTTGTTATTGTTGGGCTATCTCGGATTTGATGGTTTATATATGCTCTGGTGACTTTGGGGGCCCTGTGCCTGGTCCTTGCCTTACTTCCCGCCTCTGGGAAACTCAATGGTTGGACATCCCAAAGTTACTAGTAACCTATATTGGACAACAGAGAAAAGAGGATTTTAGTCTTACCTGTTAAATCCTTTTCTCTTAGTCCATATAGGTTACTGGTCTCCCACCCTGTCAAGGGACCATGCTTGGCTCTCCTGTGGCAGACTGTGGGGGTCCTTCGGGTTCATGCTCACAGGAGTCTTCTTTCCCGTCTTACTATCTAGTCAATAGTGTCTCAAATCTTACTGGAGCTGACTGGCTACCTGCAACTAAGGAGGGAAGGTAGGCTCCACCCCTGCATTCACTTCTACAATTGTTCATGCCTACTTAAAGGGACGGATCGCCTACCCAAAGTTACCAGTAACCTATATGGAGTAAGAGAAAAGTATTTGACAGGTAAGACTAAAATCCTCTTATGCCAAAAATTCTCCCCTAAATGCTGCTTCTGCCAAACGCCGGGCAAAATACAGGTCTGTGGGAGTTCCTTTTACTCTATGCCTTGTTTAACACTAGTTATGAACCCTTTGAGTGCCAGTTCTGGTACTCAAAGGGTTAACAGTGAGCAGGGGAAATGGAGTAACTTTGTGTCATCTCCCTGCTTTTGGGAAGGTGTAAGGGATTAGCTGGAATTAACCGTCTAAGTGCTTGAGGGTTAGGCAACACAATTCTTTGCATACAGAGGCATACACAGTAAAGAAATTTGCATATAAATTAACAGCTCTTTTAAGAAATTACTAAGACCTTTGTATTATGTTCTCCAACTGCCCCTTGATTTCTGCTTTCAAATCCAAATGAATATGGCTTGGGTCTTCATTTTACTCCTGGGGGAAATATACTAAGGTTTGATAAGGGTCTTATGTGGTGATATAGAGTGAATTTGACCTTAGTCTACCTTGCTGAATGCACCAAGAAATATTGTATGTTTATTAAAGTGATATTAATGTATGTTTGTGTCTAAGTGTTATATTGTAGATATTTTAAAAAATCATTGATGTTAGTCTAGTCTCAGAGATACAAGATTATAAACTTCCCCCCCAACCCTCCCCTTTCACAGACTTCAGTTGTCAAGCTCTCAGCATTAGTGATGAGCGAGCACCCCAATGCTCGGGTGTTCGGGTGCTCTGACCGAGCACCCCCGGAGGCTCGAGTGCTCGGCCGAGCACCCGAGCCCCATTGAAGTCAATGGGAGGACTCGAGCATTACACCAGGCACCCCCTGCTCTGATGAGGGGAGGGTGCCTGGTCCATAGGAAAAGGGCAGAAAATGATGGAAACACCACAGAAATGGTTCAGGGACAGCATAGGGAGGATGTCTGGATGCATCTTGGACTCCAACATCGCTGCTGGGAACGATCTTTAGCCCGTAGTACGCCATTTTTACAGACTGACCGTAAAACACACAAAAAGGAAGATAAAAATGACTTTAGGCGAAAAATTGTTACCAAACAGTATTTGCTGTATATTTACTTGTATATCATCTGCAAATTCTGCAAAAAACTTCATCGATTTTTCGGAACTGAGGCCATGATTAAGAGGGAAACGTGCGCAGAGGCAAATTCTCCCAAAAATTTCCTTGATTTTTCTGAACTGAGGCCATGATTAAGAGGGAAACGTGCGCAAAGGCAAATTCTCCCAAAAATTTCCTTGATTTTTCTGAACTGGGGCCATGATTAAGAGGGAAACGTGCGCTGAGCCGACCATCTAAAACATTATGGGTGAGGGTCTGCTGCGGAGCTGACCATCCTAAACATTATATGCGAAGGCCCGCTAGTGAGCTGACGCTATAAAACATTATATGATAGGGCCCGCTAGAGAGCTGACCCAATAAAACATTATATGAGAAGGCCCGCTGGTGAGCTGACCTATACAAAAATTGTCAAACTGCGCCCGCTGGTGAGCTGGCCCTATATAAAAATTATATCACTGGGCCAGCTGGTGAGCTGGCCCTATATAAAAATTATATCACTGGGCATATGGAAGAGAGTCAACCATATACCCGTTTTTTGGGTGGAAGGGGTGAATGGGAATACAGAGTATTCCCATCATTGTAAATAACATATATAAAGTGAGTTTATGTTCCCCCGGGGCTTTCCTCCAGTGGAGTGGAGAAGTCAGGGGAAATCCAGGCCTTGTTCATTTTTATAAGTGTCAACCTATCAGCATTTTCGGTGGAAAGGCGGATACGCTTATCTGTTATGATGCCACCAGCAGCACTAAATACCCGCTCAGACAGAACGCTGGCGGCAGGGCAGGCCAGCACCTCCAAGGCGTAGAGTGCCAGTTCATACCACGTGTCCAGCTTGGACACCCAGTAGTTGTAAGGCACAGAGGGATCATTGAGGACGCTGACACGGTCTGCTACGTACTCCTTCACCATCTTCCAAAACTTTTCCCTCCTTGTGACACTAGGCTGTGCATCAGGGTGAGGGTGCTGGCGGGGTGTCATGAAGGTGTCCCACGCCTTGGAGAGTGTTGCCCTGCCTTTCTCGGAACTGCTGTGTGCTCCCCTTTTCTCCCCTTCTCGGTTGGCCAAGGTAGCACGTACTCTGCCGCCAGTGTTGTCAGATGGAAAATTTTGGAGCAATTTTTCGACAAGAACCTTCTGGTATTGCACCATTTTGCTTGTCCTCTCCACCGGAGGAATGAGAGATGAGAAATTCTCTTTGTAGCGGGGGTCCAGAAGGGTGAACACCCAGTAATCCGTGTTGTCTAAAATGCGTATAACGCGTGGGTCACGGGAAAGGCAGCCTAACATAAAGTCAGCCATGTGTGCCAGAGTACCAACAGGCAAGATTTCGCTGTCCTCACCAGGAGGATGACTCTCAATCTCCTCATCCTCTTCCTCCTCTTCTGCCCACCCACGCTGAAGAGATGGAACTAAAGTTCCATGGCTACCCTCTGTAGCGGAGGCAACCGTGTCTTCCTCCTCCTCCTCCGCCTCCTCCAATTGTCGCTGAGAAGACGAAGTGAGGGTGCTGTGGCTATCACCTTGTGTAAGCTCTTCCTCCCGCATTTCCACCTCTTCCACATGCAAAGCGTCAGTTTTAATTGTGAGCAGCGAGCGTTTCAGTAGACACAGAAGTGGGATGGTTACACTGATAATAGCGTTATCGCCGCTCACCATCTGTGTCGATTCCTCAAAATTGCGTAAAACCTCACAGAGGTCTGACATCCATTCCCACTCCTCACTTCTGATTACAGGAAGTTGAATGGAGAGGCGACGACCGTGTAACAGCTGGTACTCCACTACTGCCCTCTGCTGCTCACAAAGCCGGGCCAACATGTGGAAGGTGGAGTTCCAGCGCGTGCTCACGTCACACAGCAGCCGGTGAGCTGGCAATTGTAAGCGCTGCTGCAGCTTCAACAGGCCGGCTGAAGCTGTTGATGACTTACGGAAATGTGCACACACGCGGCGCACCTTGGTCAAGAGATCATGCAAATTGGGGTAGGTTTTTAGAAATCGCTGAACCACTAAATTAAAAACATGCGCTAGGCATGGTACGTGTGTGAGCTTGCCGAGCTCCAAAGCCGCCACCAAGTTACGCCCATTATCACACACAACCATGCCTGGTTGCAGGTTGAGTGGCGAGAGCCATTGCTCGCTCTGGTGACTAATCCCCTGCAACAGCTCTGAGGCCGTGTGCTGTTTGTCCCCAAGGCAGATCAGCTTCAGCACGGCCTGTTGACGCTTCCCCACTGCAGTGCTACACTGCTTCCAGCTACCGGCTAATGGGTGAGTGGCGCTGTGCGCAGAGAATTCGGAGGTGGAAACGGAGGAGGAGGAGCCAATAACGTAGGTGCTGGCGGAAACCCTGATGGAGGTAGGGCCCGCAATCCTCGGCGTGGGTAGCACCTGTGCCATCCCAGGGTCCGAGACGCTCCCAGCCTCCACGACATTCACCCAGTGTGCCGTCAGGGAAATGTAGCGTCCCTGGCCACAAGAACTTGTCCATGTGTCAGTCGTTAAGTGGACCTTCCAGTAACTGCGTTGGTCAGGGCACTGGTGATGTTACGGGACACATGGTGGTGTAAGGCGGGGACGGCACACCGGGAAAAGTAGTGGCGGCTGGGGACTGCGTACCGAGGGACAGCTGCTGCCATCAGGCTGCGGAAGGACTCAGTCTCCACAAGCCTAAATGGCAGCATTTCGATGGCCAGTAATTTGGAAAGGTGTGAGGTTAGTGCTATGGCCTGTGGGTGGGTGGCTGGGTATTTTCGCTTGCGCTCAAATGCCTGGGGTAACGACATTTGGACGCTGTGCTGGGACAGGGAAGTGGATGTGGTCGCTGATGGTGCTTCAGATGGTACAGGTGCAGGGCGGGAGGTATGCGGGCCTGCGCCTTCGACAGGCGATTGGCCGGCACCGAAAACAGGGGAAGAGGAGGCAGTGGTGTGGCCTGCAGACACAGATTGGCGATCCGGGCGTTCCTCCCACTTATTACGGTGCTTGGATGCCATGTGTCGGATCATGCTGGTGGTGGTGAGGTTTCTAGTGTTCATGCCTCGGCTCATTCTGGTGTTGCACAGGTTGCAAACTACAATTCTTTTGTCGTCCGCACTTTCCTTAAAAAAACGCCATACCGCGGAACACCTACCCCTTGGCAAGGGAGATTTACGCAAGGGGGTGCTCCGTGGAACATTTGCGGGCCGGTTTGGTGCGGTCCGCCTTCTTTCTGTAGCCACACCACTGCCTCTTCCAGCCTCTTCCAAGTCCTCCTCCACTTCCTCACTCTGATCATCCTCCTCATGTCTTGATCCCACCACATACTCAGTCATTGATAACTGTATATCATCCTCCTCATCAAGGTCTTGAGACAGTAATAGTGGTTGATTTAATGGCAACTGTGTCTCATCATCATCATCATCCACTTCCTTTGACCTTAAATGCCGTTCCCCTCTGTCATCTTCTTGTGATTGGGTACCCTCTAGAGGTTGTGAATCAGGGCACAAGATCCCATGTTCCTCTGCAAGCGTGCTTGGAGAGAGGTTCAAATGAAGGATTGGTGATGAGACGAGCTCCTCACTATATCCCAGTGTGGGATCACTTCTTTGGCCAGACCCTCTATGGTGGGAGGAAGGATGATCAGGGTGAGGATTATGTTGACCAGACTCTTGGCTACTGAGAGTGGACTTGGTGGAAGACAGGGTGGTGCTTAACCGACTGGAAGCAGTATCAGCTGACATCCAACCGACCACCTGTTCGCAGTGGTCGGACCTCGAGAGTGATGTCCTGCGACGCCCTGTAAACTGAGACATGAAGCTAGGTATGGTGGATGTCTTTCTGTCTTGTGCTCTGGCACCAGGCACAGTTTCTACGCGTCCTGACCCGCGCCCTGAACTATCAGGATCACGTCCACTTCCCCGTCCCTTTTTACCCGCCTTCTTCATATTACACGGAATATGTGCTGCAAATCTGCAACTTTGCACAGTAAACAGAATGTGCTTCTTAACTGCGGCTACGCACAGTGAATGGAATATGTGACTTTTATATTTTACAGTTTGAACACTTAACAGAATGTTCTCATATTCTGAAACTTTGCACAGTAAACAGAATTTGCTTCTTAACTGCGGCTACGCACAGTGAATGGAATATGTGACTTTGATATTTTACAGTTTGAACACTTAACAGAATGTTCTCCTATTCTGAAACTTTGCACAGTAAACAGAATTTGCTTCTTAACTGCGGCTACGCACAGTGAATGGAATATGTGACTTTGATATTTTACAGTTTGAACACTTAACAGAATGTTCTCCTATTCTGAAACTTTGCACAGTAAACAGAATGTGCTTCTTAACTGCGGCTACGCACAGTGAATGGAATATGTGACTTTGATATTTTACAGTTTGAACACTTAACAGAATGTTCTCCTATTCTGAAACTTTGCACAGTAAACAGAATGTGCTTCTTAACTGCGGCTACGCACAGTGAATGGAATATGTGACTTTGATATTTTACAGTTTGAACACTTAACAGAATGTTCTCCTATTCTGAAACTTTGCACAGTAAACAGAATGTGCTTCTTAACTGCGGCTACGCACAGTGAATGGAATATGTGACTTTGATATTTTACAGTTTGAACACTTAACAGAATGTTCTCCTATTCTGAAACTTTGCACAGTAAACAGAATGTGCTTCTTAACTGCGGCTACGCACAGTGAATGGAATATGTGACTTTGATATTTTACAGTTTGAACACTTAACAGAATGTTCTCCTATTCTGAAACTTTGCACAGTAAACAGAATTTGCTTCTTAACTGCGGCTACGCACAGTGAATGGAATATGTGACTTTGATATTTTACAGTTTGAACACTTAACAGAATGTTCTCCTATTCTGAAACTTTGCACAGTAAACAGAATGTGCTTTTTAACTGCGGCTACGCACAGTGAATGGAAGATGTGACTTTGATATTTTACAGTTTGAACACTTAACAGAATGTTCTCCTATTCTGAAACTTTGCACAGTAAACGGAATGTGCTTCTTAACTGCGGCTACGCACAGTGAATGGAATATGTGACTTTGATATTTTACAGTTTGAACATTTAACAGAATGTTCTCCTATTCTGAAACTTTGCACAGTAAACAGAATTTGCTTCTTAACTGCGGCTATGCACAGTGAATGGAATATGTGACTTTGATATTTTACAGTTTGAACACTTAACAGAATGTTCTCCTATTCTGAAACTTTGCACAGTAAACAGAATGTGCTTCTTAACTGCGGCTACGCACAGTGAATGGAATATGTGACTTTGATATTTTACAGTTTGAACACTTAACAGAATGTTCTCCTATTCTGAAACTTTGCACAGTAAACAGAATTTGCTTCTTAACTGCGGCTACGCACAGTGAATGGAATATGTGACTTTGATATTTTACAGTTTGAACACTTAACAGAATGTTCTCCTAATCTGAAACTTTGCACAGTAAACAGAATGTGCTGCTAATCTGCAACTTTGCACACTGAACAGAATGTGCTCTAATCTGCAACTTTGCACACTAAAAAGAATGTGCTGCTAATCTGCAACTTTGCACACTGAACAGAATGTGCTCTAATCTGCAACTTTGCACACTAAACAGAATGTGCTGCTAATCTGCGGCTAGGCACAGTGAACAGAATATGTGAAGTTTTTTTTTTTATATCTCTGCCCCCCCAAACAAAATAAACTGCTGCCCCCACACACACAAGTCCTAAAAAGGACTTTTGGGTCTTTTTTTTTTACAAACGCGCTTTTCTTCTCCCTACACTGACTTTCCCTTCCTATCCTCATCTCTCCCTGGCTAGGACTGAGCCGAACTCGCTGGTCAGGTGCTATACAGCACCCGATCACGGGTTCTGGCCAGCCAATCAGTGTAATGCCAGCAGCCAACATGGCTGCTGGCATTACACTGATGTCAGAGCCTCCCCGCACGTTTATTGGCTGCGCAGCAGCCGCGAAACGTGCGGGGAGGAGACCCGAACATGGAGGTCGAGCACATGCGGTACTCGTACGAGTACCGCCATGTGCCGAGCAGAGCGATGCTCGAGCCGAACCGAGCTTCGGCCGAGCATGCTCGCTCAACACTACTCATCATGAGATTCGAGTCGTGTGACTCAAGGCTGCTCTTCAGCAGAGCCGAAAAAACATTATGTAACAAGAAATACTTCATTGGAACGGTTCCAGTGAAGTAGTTCTTTTTAGACAGCGCTATCTCAGCTCTGCTGAAGAGCCGGCGGCTGGTCCCAGGACCAGGATCTCATGATGTCAACTAGAGGCTGATGTCAGGGAAAGGAGAAGGAGAGGGAACTTTATAATCGTGTATCTCTGAGACCAGACTAACATCAATTAAAGGGATAGTAATACTTAAAATGTAAAAAAAAATATGTTGTAGGGTTTATCCCCCTGAGTAAAAAAAGAGTACTCTCACTGCTGAAAGGTGTTTCGTTCAAAAGTTATTCATTTTCAAAGTTGAATTTTGTAGGTGCAATATCACAGTGGCCTGAAATTGTACAGTGGCGCTGTTGCTACACCATCCTATGGAGATTTATGGTCCCGGGACCAGAGCTGTCCATAGGATCGTGTAGCAACAGCGCCACTGTACAATTTCAGGCCACTGTGATATTGCACCTAAAAAATTCAACTTTGAAAATTAATAATTTTTGAATGAAACACCTTTTAGCAGTGGGATTACTCTTGTTTTACTCAGTGGGATAAACCCTACAACATATATTTTTTTACATTTTAAGTTTTACTATCCCTTTAACTTATTTTTTTTCAACATCTACAATATAACACTTAGATAAAAAGACATTACTATCACTTTAACATATTCACTCCAAATACAGTGCATGTAAAATCTGTTGAAAATATGCTCATAAATGGTTTTTACCATCTGTCTGTTAAAAAAAAAAAACAGGCTCCATACTTCATGTACAAAATAAATCTGGTCACACTATTGAACAGATCTATAGCAAAACTACACTTAGCGCACCAGCCACAATATGCTTTTTTCTCTACTTGTTTTGTGATAGCATATAAATATGAGCCCCAAAAACACAAACCTCTCGACATTTCACTGGCTTAAGAAGGACACTTGTGTTTTAGGGGGTGTTGCTGGGGGCGTGGCTGCTGGGTGGGGCATTGTTGAGAATCTTTAGATTATTTCATGCCCTATTGACACCTCTTTTTTAACTGAATAAATGCTTTAGAGTAAACCCAAAGTATTTAATTTACACAAACTACTAATTTATAAAGAAATGAGTTTTATCACTGTGGAGCGATGAGATACACTTAACCCCTTAACAACCACCCGATCTGGTGCGTGGGTGGCCATTAAGGATCATGGCACATTTTTTTTTCACCAAAGTATTCTGGGATGGCAGAGCTATCCCATAATTCCGTGACGTGCTAGGACCGTCACTGGTCCTTAAGTGCTGAAACTGGCATGATGGGTTCTTAAGGTGGTAAATATAAATAAAAATATTCCGATCTCCTAAACAAGAGGGACACCGGGGTTGAAAAGAGGGACGGAAGGAGTTGGGTTTTGAAAAGACAGAGACACTTGGGAGGTCCGAAAATATTTTTGAACAAAGATTTGGCTCTTGGGAAAAAAATGATTGCACCGCTGGACTAATCATTAGACGGTGACTGCATTATCCCTTTGAGTGCCATTGCAACGCAATGCGTTGTATACCACTCTGGCACTCAAAGGGTTAAATCTAGATTTTGCTAAAGGGACTAAATTCTTATAGTATCGAAAACAAAGGAAAGAAATAACCCAAATCCTAACCTAGTTTCAGAATTGTGTCCCTCCCTAGCAGAAATGTAAGAGTTAATTTATATAACATCTTTTATTCCTTATTTGGATGTCTATCAACTGGGGAGAGGATGGTGAAGGCTCGGAAGAGCAAGGAATATGTGCTTAAATGTGCTTAAATTCCTGTTGTTATTTTCCTGCTTTTGCCTGCAGGGAGCTATGCTTCACCTCGGACCTGTTCTGTGTTTCCACTGCAGCAGATACAGGAATAGTAACAGTAACACATCCCATTATAATCCTCCTGTGCTCAGTCCCTGCTCATAGGGGGCAGACAAGGCTTTTTGTCCTGTATATAGGACAGGAATGGGCAATCTGCAGCCTGCAAGTTGATGGACAATGATTCCCATTATCCTCAGCTGCCCACTGGCTAGCTGAGGATGATGGAAATCAAAATCCAACAACAGACAGAAAACTGCAGGCTGCCCACCTGCGACCTAGGGACTAGGGTGACCATGTGTCCCATATTGACTAGGACAGTCCTGGATTTTAAATGTATGTCCCATGTCCCAGGCAGCCCCCTTCTGGGACAATACAAAGTCGTTAAATGAAGACTCCAGATCACAGAGTTCTTGTAACGGTTTGTTCGACACACAGACACAATGGTTTAGGATAATAACACAGTTTTATTGAAATCACAATAAAATAAGAACCCTCACAGGTCCTGTAGTATACAGGCAGTATAATACAGACACACCACAGGTTAATAATATAAATGCCCAGACAGGTCCAGTACAAACCTAAGGTACAAGCAGTCTATACTGACACAGGTCAGGCAAAAGGTGTAGGTTTCCCAGGACCCAGGTACTGCAAGAGTTAAAGTTCATCAAGGAGTGTAAACAGGCCCATGTGTGAAAGTACTGTGATAGTACGTCCTAGATAGAGAGCTTCTGGACGCTAAATGCTAGCAGAACAAACGTGAGTACAACAGTAATAGCGTAGAGAGCACTGCCGGAGCAGTAACGGAGACAGACACTTGCAAACGGTAGGAGCAGTAATGGAGGACAAGCCAATGGCGCACTACCGGAGCAATAACAGAGGCAGACACTTGCAACCTGTATGAGCAGAAATGGAGGACTAGGCCAAAGGCACACTGCCGGAGCAGTAACAGAGGCAGACACTAGCAACCTGCAGGAGCAGTAACGGTGGACAAGCCAATGGCGCACTACCGGAGCAATAACGGAGGCAGACACTTGCAACCTGTATGAGCAGAAATGGAGGACTAGGCCAAAGGCACACTGCCGGAGCAGTAACAGAGGCAGACACTAACAACCTGCAGGAGCAGTAACGGTGGACAAGCCAATGGCGCACTACCGGAGCAATAACGGAGGAAGACACTTTGCAACTGGTATGAGCAGTAACGGAGGACTAGGCCAAAGGCGGACTGCCAGAGCAGTAATGGAGGCAGACACTAGCAACCTGCAGTAGCAGTAACAGGGACAAGCCAATGGCGCACTACCGGAGCAATAACGGAGGCAGACACTTTGCATCTAGTATGAGCAGTAACGGAGGACTAGGCCAAAGGCACACTGCCGGAGCAGTAACGGAGGCAGACACTAGCAACCTGCAGGAGCAGTAACGAAACTGACTCTCGTTCTCAGTAGAGCAAGTGGAACCAGATCTCCAGGAGAGTGAGAATGTCACCAAGGCGGCAATAAGCTGTAGAAGCAGGAACGTCAATCAAGCCGGGTATGATAGTGGAGCAGGAACATCAGCCAAGCCGGGTCAGTACACAGGAATGGGAACGTCAGTCGAGCCGGGTTGGTATACAGGAGCAGGAACGTCAGCCAGGCCGGGTCGGTACACAGGAGCAGGAACGTCAGCCAGGCCAGGTCGGTACAAAGCAGCAGGCACTGAAGAGTAGTTAGGCAATACGGGTTGGTACACAGGAGCAGGAGAAATGATGCGGAGTAGTCAGACAGGCCAAGTCGGTACACTGGGAAACACTGAGCAGGAAACTAGTACTGGTACAGGAATACCACAAAAGGGCACCGTGTGGGTGCTGGAGCCCAGTATATAAAGGCCATACTGGGCGGGATCAATACAGAACAGCCAATGGGAGCACACACAGGATAACTTGACAGGAAAACAACAACAAGGGAGCACGGGCACAATGATAGTTCTACACACTTTTAAGAGACCTGCCCACTGCATACTGTGACACTAAGTGACGCCTCTGCTGGACTACAAGAAATGGCTTCCAGATAGAGTTCTAAAAGTAGGGTTGCCACCCGGCTGGTATTTTACTGGCACAGCCAGTAAATAGCACCTTTGAGCCGGTGCCGGTTAGTTTATACCGGCACCAGCTCAAAGGTGCTATTTACTATAACGGCAATTGAAAAGCCAGTATTTGTGTGTGTGAGGCGTCCCGACAGTTTCTTCCACTCAGCACTATCTGCCAGCTGCTCAGGTGGCTCGCTCAAAGTCGTCAGAGTCCATGCGCCATCACCAGCCAATGAGAGGAGAGTATTTGGACAACAATGGTCCTCACTGGCTGGCTGGTGCATGTCGGGTGGTGTGAGTCATGTGACTGACAAGTTACTGCGACGGTACACGAGAGCTGTGTGACAGTGAACGCTGAGATATGGATTGTAGACACGCATGGAAGAGCACAACAGCAGGAGGTAGAACAATCTCAACTCCAGTACAGTCTCCAACTAACAGTAAGTCTTCAGAAGACAAATATTACTAGTTATACTAACTATATTACTATATATATGAAAAAAGAGAGCGAACAACCTCTTCCCCTGTTCTGATGGGGAAGAGATTCACCACTTATTGAACTCCGTAGCATTTCTAAGACCTATATTGGCTAGCATGGTAGCATCCCTCGCCAATATACAGATCTATGTCAAACCCTATTAGCAAGCTTCTGTATGCTCCTGTGTAAGGGATGTTTTTTGGTGATCTCCTCACGGTTAGTTGGGAGTTAATGCTCTGCAGTCATGTAGCCAGCTAAACAACAGAGAGGCAGGCAATGCCATCTTCAGTTACGTAGTGTTTATGAGAGGCAGGTAGTGCCGTCTCCAATTGTGCAACATTCAGTGTTATATAACAGTTTAGATACGCATGTGTAGTGGTAAGTTAGTGTTTTATAACCGAGTAAATACGCATGAGTAGTGTTAGACATACCTTGCATACTTTTAAGGGTGTAGTCTGTATTTACCCTCTAATCAACATGCTTTTTGCTTAGAGACATCTGAGACCAGAGAGAGTGTACGTGGATCTCAAGTCTGTTTGTTTACCTGTTTAACAATACGACGGAGTTTTGTGTGGAGGGCTCTCCCACATTGATGAACAGCTCGGTAGCTAAGTATCCTGATTTGTTTTATATCATTGCATGATCAATAAACTGTAATTATAGTTTTCACTACCAGTGTGTGTTTATGTATTTTCTTTATCTTTTTCTGAAATTCCAGACCTCTAATAAACCATCCTGTAAGTGACAAGCTGCATCACTTAATTGTATCAATCAAAACGTTTTACCTACTTACCCTTTAGGATTATGTAATCTTGACTTTAGTTATCACATGGGAATCTTCCAATTGCGACTTCAGAGCTGATGCTAAGTATGGTGTATTGACTTGGTTTATTAGTATTAGATCACCTTTGGGGTTCAAGACCAACACTCTAGCCCAATTAACCAACAGCTCTGTGATTCCCCATCCCCAGTAGATGCAAGCTGTCTAACACTTAGGGGTACAGATTATTATTACTATCCTACTACTAATATAACCTAGCTAGCTAATAAACAGATACACGCTGGCTTCTGAAAAATCAGTTAGACGCAATTGCCTGGATTTTAAAAAGCAACATGTTTTCTCACTTTATTTGAAAGATAGGGAGTCACTTTATTTGAAAGATAGGGAGTCACTTTATTTGAAAGATAGGGAGTCATTTGAAAGATAGGGAGTCATTAATTTGCAGCTTCCTTGGACTTTTCAGGTCTGCAATATTTTAAATATGACCAATAAAGGTTAAGTTACTATGACATACATAATGGCCATTTTTCCATTGCATGCGATGACAAACAACATACCCAGAACCACTAAAGAGTGCAATAAGTGGTGAATTTACAGTCTCTTCCTCTTCAGAATAGGGGATAAAGCTGTTCTTTCTCTTTTTTTCATATATTTCCCCATTCACCACTGCACCCTGCTCAGTGCGGATCTTTTACTTAAAAGTGTGTCTATGATGGTACATTTGGTAGTGCGGTTCCCTCATTCCACATTTTTTTTTTCAGTTATCCTATATAATAATTTGCTAAAATGTGCGTAACGCAGCAATCATTCGCAGTAGAGACTGCTGTGCGTGCTGCAGTCATGAGCAGTAGAGACTGCTGTGCGTGCTGCAGTCATGAGCAGTAGAGACTGCTGTGCGTGCTGCAGTCATGAGCAGTAGAGACTGCTGTGCGTGCTGCAGTCATGAGCAGTAGAGACTGCTGTGCGTGCTGCAGTCATGAGCAGTAGAGACTGCTGTGCTGCAGCTCTGTATCAGCCATGGCGCAGGCAGTCTCTACTGAGCATGACTGTACTGTGACCAGCTGGCAGTGGCACTGTGGCTCGTGTAATGGGCTCTTCAACTAGTATTACCATATATGCCCTAAATAAGCTTACTTGGCTCACCCTGCCTTCTCAAGTAGACCAGTTAGTTGAGTATATCTAGTTATTGCTTGGCCAAGATGTAACTCTTATTGGTGTAAGTAAAATGATCTTAATATGCCCCTTGGCTTGGGCATGTTTAGATTATTTTGCTTACACTAATAAAAGTTAAGTTTTAAGGTTTAATAATGGCCAATAACCAGATGTACTGAACATATCGAGGAGTCTGAAGCTCAATTTTGCAGGGTCATGCAACACTGAGCGGTTCTGTCCCTTTTGTGGCTCCTCCCTCACCGACCCACAACTATGGCCGGTATTTTTTTCAGGAAAAAGTGGCAACTCTATCTAAAAGCAAGATGCAGCAATGAGACTTGATCCAACAAACAGGAGCTGCAGTGCAGTATTGTTGTAGTGTAATGCTAGTCTAAGGCTTTGAGCATGATGTACATTTTCTTATAGCCATCACAGGTATTACCTTCACTCACAGCAGTCAATGGTCAGTTTTCCCTCTAGTGCTCAGAACTCTCTAGTGTGCTGGAGAAAGAGCAGATTGAGCACTGATGTCCAGTGATGTCCAGTGACCCCTCCTCATATCTGCACTAGAGCTGAGGACAAGTACTCTGCTAATCTGTCTCCATTGAGGTCACTGATGGTTTTCATGTATAACTGTTCGAATCAGGTGGTGGCTTCACTTAAAAAGCATTTTATTAAAATCATAAAAGTGCAGGCTAACACGCTAACAAAGTTAAAAACCCCCCGATATAAACCAAACATAAAGTATTGCTTTGGCTTATTCAGTAAGTGCCTTATGTTCGGAAGACCTACAACAAGCAAATGTGACAGGCACCAACAACAGTGTCTTGTTCTAAGGCATGATGGCCTCTCAGTGGCGCTACAAGTCACGTTTTTCACTCCCATGTGCCATTGCAGAAAGTTAATTTCCATATTCATATCAGATTGGTCCTGACCACAGACAGTCCAACTCCTAAATGTCAGGTAAATCCTCTTGCACACAAGACAGACAGCAAACCCACAGATATACGTTTCGGCCTATGTGGGCCTCATCGGTATGGTGTAGCTGACTCCCCTCCCTCTAGGCACATCCATGCCTGGGATTCCCTTATACTTAGGGAGACCTACAACAAACAAACGTGACGAGCACCCATCAAGCGCAAACAAGATAAAGTGTCTTGCTCTTAGGCATGATGGTCTTCTGAGGTATGGTGGCCTGTCAGTGTGTTGCTATAAGTCCCATTTTTGAAACAATCCATCTGCACCTTAGGGAACAACTGAACATTCCCCATCTAGCATTCAAGGGGTTAACCCTTTGTGTGCAAGAGGGGTATGCAATGCATTGCGAAGCAATGCGTTGCATACCCCTCTGGCACTCAGAGGTTTAACCCCTTAAGGACCAGCAGTCCTGGGGTGTGTGGTCCTTTAAGAACCAGATTGAAAACTTTGACGTGACTGATCACGTGTGCCGGCATGCCGAACGGGGGACTGAAAGAGATCGCTCCAGTCTTGGAGCAATCAATTTCAGTCCCCAATATTACTCACAGCGCTCCTGCAGGAACGCTGTGAGAAAAAAGTATGTGACGTGTCAGGAACATCACTGGTCCTTAAAGGGATAGTAATACTTTATTATTACTGTCCCCCATATTGTAGATATTTGCAAAATAATTTAATAGCCCCCAGGATTATCTCTCAAACCTTTATGGTTTGAGAGATAACCGAAGGCAAAGTTCCCCCCTCCCTCCCCCTTCCCTGAAGTCAGCGTTGTGCCAGCTGCAGAGATATCCGGTCTGACTTTCATCAGGCGGCTCTGCAGCAGAGCCAAGATCGTGTTAGTGAAAAATAATTATTCACTGAAACGGTCTTCTATGTGTGCTTGCAAACCAAGCACAAACCAATCACAAGTAGAAGACCGTTTCAGTGAAATAATTCTTCTTCACTAACGCAATCTCGTCTCAGCTGCAGAGCCGCAAACCTGTCATACGACAGACTTCCCCTGCAGTCAGTACAACACCGACTTCAGGGAAGGGGGAGGGAGGGGGGAACTTTGCCTTCAGTTATCTCTCAAACCATAAAGGTTTGAGAGATGAACCTGGGGGCTATTAAATTATTTTGCAAATATCTACCATATGGGGGATAGTTATAATAAAGTATTACAATCCCTTTAAGTGCCGGCAGCCATGACGGTCCTGGTACGTCAGTGGACGGGAAGGGGTTAAACACCCCATTTACACCAACTGTAATATTTGGAATTTTGATTTGACCCTTATGACAACTCATCTGCCCCAGAATGACTCCAACTCTCTTAGTCCATCAGTGTGAGTACAGCATGAAAGCAACTGGGCTATTTTTGCTTTGGCTCTTTCCCTAAGTCTTTATGATGTCTGCGGTCATTCTGGTACTTTTTTTTTCCCAAGACCTCGCCGGGATTTCCCAAGTGAGAGCAGGACATCTGTAAGCACAGGTCGTTAATTTTATGCTCAGATCCTTGCTCTGCTAGCATATTGTTCGAGACATGAAAATAAACTTGGCAATAAAGTGCTGCGTGATGCAGTTTAAGGGTAAAATAAAGGATATTAATAATCAGCAGCACCTTTTTTTCCTGCAGAATCAGCAGGCTGGATAATGAATAATGAGGGTGGATGGTGTCCAGCAGAATACGCTGTCTTGTGTGTGTAGCTGGCAGAGGCAGCGAGGAATCTGCCATAGCAGTGGCCAGCTGTTGTATTCCACTCCAGAAACCCCCTCCCGTATCCCACTCCAGGTACACGTGCGCTTTTGGGGGGTGACTGCATCTCTATTTAAAGGAGAAGTAATAGGTCTTAATAATAACCCCCTACTTATTGTACTATGGTCAGAAAATTCTTATGGCCCCCATGAATTTTGCTCTTGTTTTCAATTGAATAACATCTTCAATAAGTCCTAAATGTTATTTAATGGGGGTGGACATGTTTATTTTTAAAACGAAGCAGGAAGAATGCATGAGTCTACTTAAAGTGATAGTAATACTTCGTTTTAACTTTATTTTATTTTGTAGGCATTAAAAAAACATGAAGAATGATATAAGTCTTATCTCTCAGACCTTTATGGTTTGAGAGATATTCACAAAGTATCCCCCCCTGTTCAACCAGATCAGAAGGGAGGTGCCCAGGCAGACTGCAGAGAGGGACAATCTTCAATTAAGATAAGGGAAAAAGCTGAAAAACTTATCAAGGGGGGAAGGGATTTCATTGTTTTCATACAAAGAAGATTGTCCCCTTCTGTTATATGTACTGTCATACAACCAGACTCACATCTGAGAAGAGATGGCTTACACTAGGTAAAAGGGGACGGGAGGGGAAACTTTGCTTGTGAATATCTCTCAAACCATAAAGGTTTGAGAGATAAGACTTATATCATTCTTCATGTTTTTTTAATGCCTACAAAATAAAATAAAGTTTAAACGAAGTATTACTATCCCTTTAAACGGATAGTAATTAAATATATAAATAATATATAAAAAGATATATATTGTAGGGTTTAACCCCCAAGCGTAAATCAAGGGCACTTCCACTGCTGAAAGGTATTTTATTGAAAAGCTGAAACTTGATTTTTTTTAGATGCAGTATCACAGTGGCCTGAAATTGTACAGTGGCGCTGTTGCTACCCCATCCTATGGAGATTTCTGGTCAACCGACTAGAGCTGTCCATAGGACGGTGTAGCAACAGCACCGCTGTACACCTTCAGGCCACTGAGATATTGCACCTACAAAAATTTAAGCTTGAACTGTAATAACTTTTGAACAAAGCATCTTTCAGCAGTGGGAGTGTCCTTATTTTACTCAGGGTGTTAAATCCTACAACATATATTTTTTTACTATCCCTTTAACTCTTTGAAAGCCAGTGGTGTGTGCAATGCATTGCAACGCAATGCACTGTACACCCCTCTGGACTTCAAAGAGTTAAGATTAATATGGGCAGTGGGTGAAGTTTGTGTCCTGGTGGTCCTGCTACCAACTGTCATTTCTGCCCCCATAAATATGATATAGAGAACTGATTGAACATGTTATCTCCTCTACCAAAAGCACAAGGGCATAATTGTTAGGGGCTAATGTGATTTTTCTGGCCATTTTAAGGTAAATGGGGGTTTTTATAAAGATTTGTTACTTTTCCTTTAAAAAAAACTAAGCATTTTTCTGCTTCATCAGCCAGTTTTCACCCCCACCCCACCCCATCAGCTTGCGATTGTTTGCACAAGCGAACGGACTCAGGGATAATTACCCTGACAATGGCTTCTAATGATACTGCTGAATTGTAGCAGAGGAAGCGGCTTCTGCCATTCTGAGTGTTTTTCTGTGTGTGTGTGTGTGTGTGTGTGTGTGTGTGTGCAAAAATACTGGCCGGGAATGGAGGAAACACTTTGCGAGATAAGTGGGAATATATTAACGTCAAGTGCTCGGCTCCTTCCTCAAGCTGCTGTGGGCACAAACCGCTTGTCAAGGTCATTTGCCATTGAAATACAAGAGGTGCTGACAGGTGCCTGCAACCTTCCGCTGCATCTTCTCAACACTCTGAATCCACCTCTAATGCTCTGTAAAATGAGACTCAGTGAGTGCATTTGGTTTGCTCCAGAATGACTCCTCTTTAACCCTTTGAGTGCCAGAGGGGTACGTAACACATTGCAAAAGCAATGCGTTGGGTACCCCTCTGGCCTGTGATTCTTTCTAAACACAGCGAGGCAAAAAGATTGGTTTTGAGGCATCTCTACCATTCATGAGAAGGGATGGGCGAAAAATTTGGCCTCTAACTGAAATCGGCGAATAATGGCACTTCCTGTTTTGTGAATAATTTCCTGCGTAAAGTGCCTAGCTCATTCCATTGAAATCAGTGGGAACAATGAATTTACACACAATACATAGCAAATATTAATTTATTTCCCCAAGGCATAGTACAAAAGGGGCATGAGGGTGTCTGTATTGGTGGGTGTGGGGAAGGAATCAGTTGAACAGGGAATTTTTTTTGTGGGGGTTTGCTTACTGGGATTGGGGGGCAGTTAATACAAAATAAATCCTAAATACAATTAAAAACCCCCCCCATAATACCTGGTATAAAAGGGGACTGAGGAGAATACCTGTCGTAGTGGGTGGAGTCTGGGGAATTAATCAGTTGAACAGGGAATTTGTTTGGCAGGGGGGTTCTTGACTGGTATTGGAGGGGACAATTAATAAGAAAATAAATACATAAAATAAAATAAGAAATTTGTATGTAAAGTGATAGCGACAAGATCCCCCTGACATAAGCTGCCACTGGGGTGGACTGATACTTGACTTGATAGAGTATTCTGTAGAGGATGATTTGTTAGATTTGTTGTTAGAGGCTCAAACCCTGAGGAAACATTGATTTGTAGGACTTAGACTTATTAGAGGCACGAACCCTAAGGAAAATTTGATTTGTAGAACTTAAGCTTGTTTAGCACAAGCCCTAAGGAAACATTGATTTGTAGGACTTAGTCTTGTTAGAAACAAACCCCCAAAAATTGTTTTTTTTTTTTTTTGTAGGACTATGTTCTATTTTTTTTATCTTTATTTTTTTCAAAGCACAAGCCCTGAGAAAAAAAATGCCCTACTGTCCTAGTGCCAACAGCTCATGTTGGCCAGTGGCCCCTGGCTATTGCCAAATGTCCTACTGAGTCCATAATTGTGGAATTTGTGACTGCTGTTCTTGCTGCTGCTGCTTCTGAGTTGTTTAAGCAACAGGATGATTAGGTAGCTGAAAGGGAATGGGTTCAACAATAGCAGTATCATGGGTGATGGATGATAAAGGTTCCACTTGCCACAACTAGCTCCAGTGATGCGCCTGAGGTAGTAGCAACACAGTAAGTGGCCCCCAGACTATGTGGAGAAAAGAAGAAGTTGGCCAATAATTCATCTTCACCTGCCCCCCCTCCAAAATCATGGGTGTGTTGTTATTAGAATATACACTTTTTACCTTGAGAGCAGGAACTGTGCCTCTCATCAGCAACTGCAATGTACACAGTGTGTGTGGTAAATAACATCTGGGGGCACAACTGTATCCAAACACCATGACACCAGAACCCAAGTACTGCCGCTATACCCCTTGTCCAGCACCCACTAAGGGTACATGGCAACTTGCTGACAGTTTAATAGTAATGATGAACCCTCCCTGCCAGCATCTTAGCATATTCTGCAGAATGGAATCTCCTCAGATGCTGCTTGATGCTCTGGTTGCGATTCTCCTGCACCACACTGGCATATGTGGTCAGTGCACCACTCAGTGTGCAGTGGGTGGAGATGAACTGCCACATCTTAACATCAACAGAGTGGCTATCATTTGGCGGAGGAGGTAATGAACGAGGTGGATTGGCCGAAGATGTAGTTACCCTAGAAGGTGATGGCGAGCTAGTTGTTTCACTCATCCTGGAACTTCCAGTCTCTGCCTGGGTTTCTTTATTCTTCCTCCTCTTTGATCGCCACCTCACCTCTTGTTGCCTTTCTGGAGAGTCAGGGGGTACAGCAACAGCGGTGCTTGATTTCTGTGGTGGGTGTTTGACTTTAACATGTTTGACATAAATGTCATGATGTCTGTTTTTCATGTGTGATATCAGGGTGATTGTGCCAAGGTGTGTTCCCTCCTTTCCTCTTCTCACTGACTTGTCACAAATTGTGCACAGTGCCTTTGGTGATGACTGTACTGTGCCTGCCCCAAGAGAATAATAGTTCCACACCCATGACTTCTTGGGGGAGGGATAGGGATCAGGTGGAAAATATTGGCCTCTTTCTTCTTGTCCTCCACATTCCCCTTCACTGTCTGTGGCAGTGGATAATGTTGCTGCTGTTGCTGCTTCTGCCTCAGATTCAGTACTGCAATGAGGACCAGGAGTATTGCTACTGCTAGCAAGTGGAACCTGTCCTAGTCATGCATCACTTGTTGACCCCATTCCCTCTGTGTCCACAGTGGTCTGTGGCACACTAGTTTGATCTTCAGCACTCTGCTGCCCTTGCATCTCAGCAGCAGCAGGAATTAGAGCAGTCGCAATTTCCAAAAGCTCATTGCTGGTGGTGGTGATGCCCATCCTCATCCCTGTCTCCCATTCTTTCTCAGTCGCTGCTAAAAAGGCCATCAATGTATCTTCCACCCCAGCTTCTCCAGCATCATCATCACCACCATCACTAGTCCCTATGTACTGCTGCTGCTCCATTACAGACATCTCACTGGAGGTGATAAGCAATGTGACAGAGGGTCCCCTAATGTCACACTTGACATTTCTTTTTGACCTGAAGAAGGCACAGCGATGGTGGCAGCAGGGGTAGCACTGACATCAGGTACAGCACTGGTGGCAGCAGGGGCAGAAGGTCTGACAGCAGGCACAACAATGGTGGTAGCAGTAGAATTGGCAGCACGTCTGAGAGCAGACACAGGACTAGTGGCAGCAGGGGCTGCATGTGGGGCTGCAGGTACAGCAATGGTAGCAGCAGAGGCAGCATGTCTGGCAGCAGGCACAGGCAGCTGACCTGTCCTACTCTCACTACTACCCTTTTCTCCCTCCCTTCCCATTAAATTCCCCAGGATCCCTAGGGGTGATTTAGGGGGACTGCACAGCATTGGTTCAGTATTGCTTACTTCTTCCTCCTCATCAGACTCAGTGGATACATAAGGGTCCTTCCAGTTCCATCTTTTACTATTTTTAAAGTGATAGTAATACTTAAAATGTAAAAAAAAAATATGTTGTAGGGTTCATTCCCCTGAGTAAAACAAGGGAACTCCCACTGCTGAAAGGTGTTTCATTCAAAAGTTATTAATTTTCAAAGTTGAATTTTTTAGGTGCAATATCACAGTGGCCTGAAATTGTACAGTGGCGCTGTTGCTACACGATCCTATGTACAGCTCTGGTCCCGGGACCATAAATCTCCATAGGATGGTGTAGCAACAGTGCCACTGTACAATTTCAGGCCACCATGATATTGCACCTAAATAATTCAACGTTTAAAATTAATAACTTTTGAATGAAACACCTTTCAGCAGTGGGAGTACTCTTGTTTTACTCAGGGGGATAAACCCTACAACACATTTTTTTTTACATTTTAAGTATTACTATCCCTTTAAACTTTCTCATAGTGATATGATTGACAGCAGTCAGTATGAGCCTCTCCTGCTTCAATTTTCAAAACAAATCACAGCAGAACAGCACGTCTAACTCGCTCTGTAGCTGCTTCCGTTGTGTTTCACTTCCGCAAATACATCATGTCTTTTAGCAGAAAGTCAAAAACCACGTAAATCAATGGGTGGAAACTTTCTAGCCATTGAAAAATTGGAGAAGAATTTTGGCCAATGGATGAAAACCGCAAAGATTTCAATTGCTGTTTTAAAAGCAGATTTTCCAGAGAAAAAGCGGACAATAACGTGGTTTTTGCAGGATTTCTTGCAGGAATATGGTGACAACGTTCCCCCACCCCTATTCAAGAGTTTAAAGGACCCATTTAACGCAATTATAATTTAGGAATTTCGTTTTTTTTGAGGGAGGGAGATAATCTATTATTTTTGTAGGGGAGTGCTTCAGGTCATGGCCGGATTTCCCATTAGGAAAAGTAGGCAAATGTCTAGAGCTCCAAATTTTGAGGGTGGCCTTAGCTGTGATGGCCACACCCACATTCCCACATTCTGCATTAGGGTTTTGTCCAGGACAATTGTGTACCTGCATCAGTTTTATATCCCTTTACATGTTATTATTTTACCAATTGGATGTTGGAGATGCTTTTCAATGCAATGCAGATCTCTCTAGGAACCAAGGGGTTAATGCTTTTTTTTGTCCTTACTTGTGATAGGCCCAGGGCATTTCTGTGCCAGGAAACAGTCATACCTGTGAACTTCTTCTCTTTTGAGCCCCCGGAAAGGGCTCATGTACTGCCAAACTGTCAATATGCAATTCGTGCCGTAAAAGAGGTAAGGGTTAATCTGGTGGGCAGGATTTTCTCATCGGTGTGTCATAAAGTAAATAGTAAGACAGTTGATGAGGCTGTCTTCGCTGTACCCTCTCTAGTTCTAGTATATCCTTTTTCAGAACCGGTGCCCAAAACTGCACTGCATACTCAAGGTGAGGTCTTACCAATGATTTGTACAATGGCAAAATAATGTTATCCACTCTTACGTAGATACCTCTTTTGATACAAGACAGGATTTTGTTTGTAGTTGACAAAAATGCACAGGTCTTTTTCTTGCAACGAGTCCCCTAAAATGATTCCATTAAGTTTATAAGTAGCCTTGGGATTGTTTCCTCCCAAATGCCTGACTTTACATTTCCCCACATTAAACTTCATATTCCATATGTTTGCCAAATCTGACATTGTATGTAAGTCCCTCTGTAGAGAAAAAATATCCTGTTCTGAATTACTGACCTTGCATAATTTAGTGTCACCTGCAAATATTGATATTTTGCTTTCTATATCTATTTCCAGATCATTTATAAACATGTTAAAAGGCAGAGGACCTAATACTGTGGTACCCTGAGGTACTCCACTCTCCACCTTAACTGTATTGGAGAATTGTCCATTTACAACCACACACTGTTCCCTATCCTTCAACCAGTTTTGTATCCAATTGCAATGGTCATCTCCTAGCCCCAATTTCCTTATTTTATACACCAGCCTTCTGTGTGGCACTTTATAAAATGCTTTTGCAAAGTCTAGATATACTACATCTACTGCCTTGCCATTATATGGAAGCTTACAGTCCTAAACCTTCATGCTCACCTACAGGTACCTGTAGTACATACAAACACACACCGTTTCACCAGCACAAGCCTCTAAATATAGTTTCCCAACTAAGGATGGGGGAAAAGAACTCCTAGGACAGTGTTTCTCAACTCCTGTCCTCAGGACCCACTAACAGGCCAGGACTTAGGGATTTCTCTGGTAGAGCACAGGTGTGGTGATCAGAGGCTCATTCACATTGATTAACTCACCTGTGCTCTAACAAGGAAATCATCAAATCCTGGCCTGTTAGTGGGTCTTGAACACTGGAGTTGAGAACCACTATCCTAGGAGAAAATAGTATAGGAGAGGGTTAAGAAAATTAGGTGGCAAGGGTGGAATTTGTTCAGGGAGGTATAGGTAGGAAGGCAGGAAGTTGGACACACTCACGAGAAGAGAAGATCCTTGCCTGTTGTTGGGGTATGTTAAAGTATTAAATGAGAAACAAATGAGGATGGTTTCCTAAGGGAGGTAATCCTGGGGAGATATGTCCTGGACTTTCTTTGCAGGTGGTGACATTACATGTTGGAGCTGGGGTAATGGTTAACTCAGTTGGAAAAAGGTGGTTAATTGGAAATGTTCCAAGCATAAAGTCTGGTTAATCTGGCCATGCGAGGGGAGGTGACTAATTTGGGAGCAAGTGGTATTGCCTGCCAAGGATGTATATGTGGTACAGGTTTGCATATGTTAAGGTATGTTGGCTTACTTAGGACTTACATGGAAAATGATTAATAAAAGTTTGGCCTGTTCATACTCAATATAGTTTGTGTGTGTGTCCCTCTGGACTTTTTGCAGTAAGCTCACAATTTGTTGCTTTTTTATGGAAATCCCCACTTATAGACACCCCGTACAGGGCTTAAAATTTGAAGTCCTTTGCTACTAGCCAGACCTGAAAAGTTACTCGCCACTGCAAGCCATAACATACCCACCAGGGCTGGATTTCTACTCGCCAGGGCTAAATTTTCACTCGCCAGTGGCGAGTGACGAGTGGAAATTTTGAGCCCTGACCCCATATAATGTTCGTCTTTTGTCTATCCCGCAGAATTTTATTGTAAGAATTGTGTCAGTTTCTGCCAGTATCAAGACATCCTGCCAGAGTTCAGATGCAGTAGTATGTGTAGTTCAGTAGCTACCAGTTCAGCCAGAGCAGTGGGACAAGGCTGGGAGTTGTAGGTCTGTATGTGTGTTATATGGCTACCAGTGCAGTAGGGCAAGGTACAGAGGTCAGTATGTGTATTATATCGACAACAGTGCAGTGGGACAAGGCTAGGACTTGGAGATCTGTATGTGTGTTATATGGCTCATTCAAACTGTAGTCCGCTGCACTATGACTCGAGACATCCATATAGTAAAACATGAAAATATTTATTTGATCAATTAAAAATGTAATAATACTTATCAAATCCCTGGACTCGTGCTGACATATTCCCCAAATATCCGGAGGTATGGAAGCATCAACGCGTTTCGCGCATTAACCGCTTAATCATGATGACTGTGTGTTATATGGCTACCAGTGCAGTAGGATGGTTGACTTTTAAAATATCGCATTTGTAATAGCTAGTGATGAGCGAGCATGCTCGGCCGAAGCTCGGTTCGGCTCGAGCATCGCTCTGCTCGGCACATGGCGGTACTCGTACGAGTACCGCATGTGCTCGCCCGCCATGTTCGGGTCTCCTCCCCGCACGTTTCGCAGCTGCTGCGCAGCCAATAAACGTGCGGGGAGGCTCTGACATCAGTGTAATGCCAGCAGCCATGTTGGCTGCTGGCATTACACTGATTGGCTGGCCAGAACCCGTGATCGGGTGCTGTATAGCACCCGACGCGCGAGTTCGGCTCATTCTTAGCCAGGGAGAGATGCGCTTAGGCAGGGAAAGTCAGTGTAGGGAGAATAAAAGTGTTGAAACTCTTTCAAGACCCAAAAGTCCTTTTTAGGACTGTTGTGTGTGGGGGCAGCATTTATATTTTGTTTGGGGGGGCACAATTTCCTTTTTTTTGTGGGGGGGATATTTGTAAGGTGACATATAATACTAGATGCACAGGAAGTCAGTGTAGGGAGAATAAAATTGTTGAAACTCTTTCAAGACCCAAAAGTCCTTTTTAGGACTGTTGTGTGTGGGGGCAGCATTTAATTTTTTTTGGGGGTGGCAGAATTTCAT
Source organism: Rhinophrynus dorsalis (assembly GCA_037306005.1). NCBI lineage: Eukaryota > Metazoa > Chordata > Amphibia > Anura > Rhinophrynidae > Rhinophrynus > Rhinophrynus dorsalis. The sequence continues at coordinate 29,566,709 of CM074722.1, forward strand.
TTTTTTGTGGGGGGGGACATGTTCTAAGGTGACATTGCACTAGGTGCACAGGGACAAATATTTCACAGTGCAGTGACAAGCTGACATATTCTGTTAGGTGCACAGGGCCAATGATTTTACAACGCAGCGACAAAAAGGGCCATTTTAAACGTGTGCCTAGCCATAGATTATTGTCACATTCTGTTTAGTGTGCAAATTCACAAATTAACGTCACATATTCCGTTCACTGTGCCTAGCCGCAGATTAGCGTCACATTCTGTTTCGTGTGCCTAGCCGCAGATTAGCTTCACATTCTGTTTCGTGTGCCTAGCCGCAGATTAGCGTCACATATTGTTTAGTGTGCCTAGCCGCAGATTAACGTCACATATTGTTTAGTGTGCCTAGCCGCAGATTAGCGTCACATATTGTTTAGTGTGCCTAGCCGCAGATTAGCGTCACATTCTGTTTCGTGTGCCTAGCCGCAGATTACCGGCATATATTCCGTTTAATATGAAGAAGGCGGGTAAAAAGGGACGGGGAAGTGGACGTGATCCTGATAGTTCAGGGCGCGGGTCAGGACGCGTAGAAACTGTGCCTGGTGCTAGAGCACAAGAAAGAAAGACATCCACCATACCTAGCTTCATGTCTCAGTTTACAGGGCGTCGCAGGACATCACTCTCGAGGTCAGACCACTGCGAACAGGTGGTCGGTTGGATTTCAGCTGATACTGCTTCCAGTCGGTTAAGCACCACCCTGTCTTCCACCAAGTCCAATCTCACTAGCCAAGAGTCTGGTCAACATAATCCTCACCCTGATCATCCTTCCTCCCACCATAGAGGGTCTGGCCAAAGAAGTGATCCCACACTGGGATATAGTGAGGAGCTCTTCTCATCACCAATCCTTGATTTGAACCTCTCTCCAAGCACGCTTGCAGAGGAACATGAGATCTTGTGCCCTGATTCACAAACTCTAGAGGGTACCCAATCACAAGAAGATGACAGAGGGGAACGGCATTTAAGGTCAAAGGAAGTGGATGATGATGATGAGACACAGTTGCCATCAAATCAACCACAATTACTGTCTCAAGACCTTGATGAGGAGGATGATACACAGTTGTCAATGACTGAGGATGTGGTGGGATCAAGAAATGAGGAGGATGATCAGAGTGAGGAAGTGGAGGAGGACTTGGTGGACGATGAGGTCACTGACCCCACCTGGGAAGGTGGAAAGCCGAGCGATGACAGCAGTCCTGAGGGTGAGCCATCTGCAGCACCGCAACAGGCTGGAAGAGGCAGTGGTGTGGCTAAAGAAAGAAGGCAGACCGCACCAAACCGGCCCGCAAATGTTCCACGGAGCACCCCCTTGCGTAAATCTCCCTTGCCAAGGGCTAGGTGTTCCGCGGTATGGCGTTTTTTTAAGGAAAGTGCGGACGACAAAAGAATTGTAGTTTGCAACCTGTGCCACACCAGAATGAGCCGAGGCATGAACACTAGCAACCTCACCACCACCAGCATGATCCGACACATGGCATCCAAGCACCGTAATAAGTGGGAGGAACGCCCGGATCGCCAATCTGTGTCTGCAGGCCACACCACTGCCTCCTCTTCCCCTGTTTTCGGTGCCGGCCAATCGCCTGTCGAAGGCGCAGGCCCGCATACCTCCCGCCCTGCACCTGTACCATCTGAAGCACCATCAGCGACCACATCCACTTCCCTGTCCCAGCGCAACGTCCAAATGTCGTTACCCCAGGCATTTGAGCGCAAGCGAAAATACCCAGCCACCCACCCACAGGCCATAGCACTAACCTCACACCTTTCCAAATTACTGGCCATCGAAATGCTGCCATTTAGGCTTGTGGACACTGAGTCCTTCCGCAGCCTGATGGCAGCAGCTGTCCCTCGGTACGCAGTCCCCAGCCGCCACTACTTTTCCCGGTGTGCCGTCCCCGCCTTACACCACCATGTGTCCCTTAACATCACCCGTGCCCTGACCAACGCAGTTACTGGGAAGGTCCACTTAACGACTGACACATGGACAAGTGCTTGTGGCCAGGGACGCTACATTTCCCTGACGGCACACTGGGTGAATGTCGTGGAGGCTGGGAGCGACTCGGACCCTGGGATGGCACAGGTGCTACCCACGCCGAGGATTGCGGGCCCTACCTCCATCAGGGTTTCCGCCAGCACCTACGTTATTGGCTCCTCCTCCTCCGTTTCCACCTCCGAATTCTCTGCGCGCAGCGCCACTCACCCATCAGCCGGTAGCTGGAAGCAGTGTAGCACTGCAGTGGGGAAGCGTCAACAGGCCGTGCTGAAGCTGATCTGCCTTGGGGACAAACAGCACACGGCCTCAGAGCTGTTGCAGGGGATTAGTCACCAGACCGAGCAGTGGCTCTCGCCACTCAACCTGCAACCAGGCATGGTTGTGTGTGATAATGGGCGTAACTTGGTGGCGGCTTTGGAGCTCGGCAAGCTCACACACGTACCATGCCTAGCGCATGTATTTAATTTAGTGGTTCAGCGATTTCTAAAAACCTACCCCAATTTGCATGATCTCTTGACGAAGATGCGCCGCGTGTGTGCACATTTCCGTAAGTCATCTATAGCTTCAGCCGGCCTGTTGAAGCTGCAGCAGCGCTTACAATTGCCAGCTCACCGGCTGCTGTGTGACGTGAGCACGCGCTGGAACTCCACCTTCCACATGTTGGCCCGGCTTTGTGAGCAGCAAAGGGCAGTAGTGGAGTACCAGCTATTACACGGTCGTCGCCTCTCTGTTCAACTTCCTCTAATCAGAAGTGAGGAGTGGGAATGGATGTCAGACCTCTGTGAGGTTTTACGCAATTTTGAGGAATCGACATAGATGGTGAGCGGCGATAACGCTATTATCAGTGTAACCATCCCACTTCTGTGTCTACTGAAACGCTCGCTGCTCACAATTAAAACCGACGCTTTGCATGTGGAAGAGGTGGAAATGGGGGAGGAAGAGCTTACACAAGGTGATAGCCAGAGCACCCTCACTTTGTCTTCTCAGCAACAATAGGAGGAGCCGGAGGAGGAGGAGGAGGAGGAAGACACGGTTGCCTCCGCTACAGAGGGTAGCCATGGAACTTTATTTCCATCTCTTCAGCGTGGGTGGGCAGAAGAGGAGGAAGAGGATGAGGAGATTGAGAGTCATCCTCCTGGTGAGGACAGCGAAATCTTGCCTGTTGGTACTCTGGCACACATGGCTGACTTAATGTTAGGCTGGCTTTCCCGTGACCCACGCGTTATACGCATTTTAGACAACACGGATTACTGGGTGTTCACCCTTCTGGACCCCCGCTACAAAGAGAATTTCTCATCTCTCATTCCTCCGGTGGAGAGGACAAGCAAAATGGTGCAATACCAGAAGGTTCTTGTCGAAAAATTGCTCCAAAATTTTCCATCTGACAACGCTGGCGGCAGAGTACGTGCTACCTTGGCCAACCGAGAAGGGGAGAAAAGGGGAGCACACAGTAGTTCCGACAAAGGCAGGGCAACACTCTCCAAGGCGTGGGACACCTTCATGACACCCCGCCAGCACCCTCACCCTGATGCGCGGCCTAGTGTCACAAGGAGGGAAAAGTTTTGGAAGATGGTGAAGGAGTACGTAGCAGACCGTGTCAGCGTCCTCAATGATCCCTCTGTGCCTTACAACTACTGGGTGTCCAAGCTGGACACGTGGTATGAACTGGCACTCTACGCCTTGGAGGTGCTGGCCTGCCCTGCCGCCAGCGTTCTGTCTGAGCGGGTATTTAGTGCTGCTGGTGGCATCATAACAGATAAGCGTATCCGCCTTTCCACCGAAAATGCTTATAGGTTGACACTTATAAAAATGAACAAGGCCTGGATTTCCCCTGACTTCTCCACTCCACTGGAGGAAAGCCCCGGGTGAACATAAAGTCACTTTAGATATGTTATTTACAATGATGGGAATACTCTGTATTCCCATTCACCCCTTCCACCCAAAAAACGGATATATGGTTGACTCTTAATCTTCTCATCCTCCTCCTCCTCTTCCATATGCCCTGTGATATAATTTTTATATAGGGCCAGCTCACCAGCGGGCCCTGTGATATAATTTTTATATAGGGCCAGCTCACCAGCGGGCCCTGTTTGACAATTTTTGTATAGGTTAGCTCACCAGCGGGCCTTCTCATATAATGTTTTATTGGGTCAGCTCTCTAGCGGGCCCTCTCATATAATGTTTTATAGCGTCAGCTCACTAGCGGGCCTTCGCATATAATGTTTAGGATGGTCAGCTCCGCAGCAGACCCTCACCCATAATGTTTTAGATGGTCGGCTCAGCAGCAGACCCTCATTCCTAATGTTTTAGATGGTCAGCTTAGCGGCATGCCCTCGCCCCTAATGTTTTAGAGGGTCACCAGCAGGCCATTAATCCTAATTTTTCAAGGGTGTGTATGATGCCCTCCTTTATGTGTAATAAAGGGTGTATTGGAGTGACATTTCAGTCTAATTTTTGGCAGCCCTTTCACTTAGTGCATAGGCTTTATGAGTGTTGGACCACTACCTGAACTATTGTACCACAATGTGAATGAGGCCCTCCATTTTGTGATATACAGGTTGTATCGGAGTGCCTCAGGTCCTCCCATTGAATTAAATAGGGCTGGGGTGTTCGACAGAGCAGAAGGTAGTTCTTGGCTTCATACACTAAGTCACTTCGTCACTTTTACTCAATGGATCAGACCCCACTGTTACGACTATAAATTTTGGACTTAACAAGGGCAAACGGACATGTTGTAAAACCTGTGGTAGCTGCGGCCTCCGTTCCTGAATGCTGTACCTTACCCGGGCCATAACCACGTTGAACACCTGCTTTACGCTGCGCACGTTTCCCTCTTAATCATGGCCCCACTTCCGAAAAATCGATGAAATTTTTTGCAGAATTTTCAGATGATATACAAGTAAATATACAGCAAATACTGTTTGGTAACAATTTTTCGCCTAAAATCGTTTTTATCTTCCTTTTTGTGTGTTTTACGGTCAGTCTGTAAAAATGGCGTACTACGGGCGAAACATCGTTCCCAGCAGCGACGTTGGAGTCCAAGATGCATCCAGACATCCTCCCTATGCTGTCCCTGAACCATTTCTGTGGTGTTTCCATCATTTTCTGACCTTTTCCTATGAACCAGGCACCCTCCCCTCATCAGAGCAGGGGGTGCCTGGTGTAATGCTCGAGTCCTCCCATTGACTTCAATGGGGCTCGAGTGCTCGGCCGAGCACTCGAGCCTCCGGGGGCGCTCGGCCAGAGCACCCGAACACCCGAGCATCGGGGTGCTCGATCATCACTAGTAATAGCGTGTGGCCACATGCTGCATTCAACATGTTGCCATGGTGAAAAGGGTGACATGAGAATCTCGATATGAATAACAGAGTGAGATTCTCATGCAGTCTACATAAATAGCACTGTTAGAAATGTGTCCTCTTCATACTTTGAATGTGATATTTTAGAAGTGAACCCTGATGGAAATGGTGCCTCCTTCTTATTCTGTCATGTGAAGGGGAGAAAGAGAGATGGCGCTCGGACTATGGGAGTGTTCAGAGGTATATTCTCCACAGGGATGCTGCTTGAGCTACTGTAACTGCACTAGATTAACCCTCAGGTGCCCAATATTCCCCATCAATGAATGCAACATTTCATAGCAGGGCCTGAGAATCTCACGCTTTCATGCAGTGCGAGATTCTCAGGTCGCCATGTTTAGCATTGCGACGTGGTGAATGCGTGATGTGGTTACACACTTTTTTGCGTGAGACCTTTAAAAAGGATTGTTTTTGAGATATTTAGCTTTATTTGTTTGCTATTTTATGCAAATTAGAAAGCACTGCCTGACAAACCAGCCAGATGTATATCTTTATTTATATGACGCCACACAGTGTACGCTGAGCCTTACAACAGTAGTATGTTACAATAAATAAATGGGGATAAAACGAGTGTCACAATCATAGAAACAGTAAGAGAGAGGTCTAAATGGGTAATAGGAGACATACAACAGGGTATGAGGGTGTCAAATGCTGTGAGTGCAAGCCAGATGCTAACCTTCCCACCCACCTCTTAGGGTGACCACATGTCTCTGATTGCCCAGGACAGTCCTGGATTTTAAATGTGTGTCCCATGTCCTGGGCAGCACTCTTCTGGGACAATACAAAGTTGCAGAATGAAGACTCCAGAACACAGAGTTTTAATCACTAGAAGGAGAACTGCCTGTTACCTATTGTGACAGGAAGTGATTCCTCTGCTGGGCTAAATGCTAGTAATGCTAGTTTAAAGCTTTGGGTGTGATGTACATGATTCCCACCACAGGCGTCTCTTTCTGTCACAGCAGTCCTCTGTAGTGTGCAGGAGAAAGAGCAGGTTGAGCCCTGATGTCCAGTGGTGTATAATTACCACTTTCACATGGCTGCACTAAAACGGAGGACAAGTACTTTGCTCCTCTTGCCTCCAAAGTGTCCCTGTATGGAAATATGCTCACCTTACCTCCACTAGCTCATTCACAGAAAATGACAGAGACATTTGTAAATCCTGTCAACATGGATGCTCCCACTGAGCTGAGAATGTGCACATTTGACAGTTTCACTGTAAGATTTTTTCATTTAGTATATTATTGGTTTGGTGCATTTTCTCTGCCTGGAAATTAATTTGGATTTATGGCAATAGCAGGGTGTGGTTATGGGTGGGGCTAGCAGATCCCTAGGTTTCTTAAGGGCAATGGGGATGCCATGTTGAAGAGGGTATAGGTAAAGACTGGTTTCTGTTAGCGCATGCACATTTCTGGGAACCTGAAGAATTCTGCACAACACAACTATGGAGCACGAATTCATATTTTAACATTACCTCTTTACAATTTCAGAGAGGCCATAAATGAATTATCCTGGCAGACAAGAGGTTTAAATGTTAGGGTGATGGATACTGGGCAAAGCATTCTTTTTTTTGTAATGCATTGCACACCTCTCTGGTACACAAAGGGTTAACCATCACGACCAAGATCAAGCAAGGCAATGAGGAAGATGTTCTAAGAAGAGTATTGAACAGTTCCGGAGCAATAGGTGGTGCATATAATTTCTCCAAAATTCACAATGCTTTAATCATTTGAGTACTAGGTGATTAACCCCTTAAGGACCCATGATGGTACTGGACCGTCATGGGTTGTTATAAAAAAAAATGGTCCCTGGTCCTTAAGTGACCGCACCGTGCGTGTGCGGTCGGTCCTTAAGAGGTTAAGCAAAGTAGAGCAGAGCATTGCACTGAGCAGACCTCTGGCACTAAAACAGTTAACCCTCTCAGTTCCAATACTACGCCCATTATTCTTAGCACGTTAGACTCATTAGGGTGCAAGAACAAGTAGGAGTCTATGCTAAACAGCCACTGGAATTGGTTTTCTAGTCATACGACTGGCACATGTCAATTTGTTAAGCTACTTAGGTCAAATATTCACTTTTTCTCCTTAACTCTGCTTGTGCCAAGGGAGAGAAGTGTGAAAGTGTATGGGCATTCTGGGCCACATTTCCTCTGCACCTTGTTGTATGTGATATATTAATACCACACAGAGGAACGTTACTCCATTTTCCAGTTCATACCATCGTGCAGGTGTAAGGGTCTTGCTGGCATTAAAGGGACACAGCTTAAACGGACGACTGCACCACTATGATGTCTGGACCAGTCAGCAGGATACTCAATAGTGATCTCAAAATCAAAATCAATAATCCTTTATTTCAAATACAAATATAAAATAATTCCTGCAGATAAAAAGATGTTTCCAGAAGACACAGCAGGACTTACAGAGTGGGTAGACAACAGTTAAATGTCTAGATGATAATCAACGCGTTTCGCGCTAAAACAGCGCTTACTCATGATTAAACAGATCTTAATGTTGTAAGCCTCACCCATTGCTTTTAAATCTACCTTCACCAATCCACACCTTACCTTCATCGGGCTATTAACAAACCACAGCTGCGCTTATCCGGTGGTATAGCGAGGCGCAAAAACACGTCACTGTGAAGCCATTCAAATAACAGAAGGACTACAACTGCTCTCTCCAAGGTGTAGCCCTCAATAAAATGCATCACAAATTACGTCTGACATTTCAGTCAAACACCCGAAAAAGTCAGACTCACAATGCACTTATCTGCATCAAAAACAGAAAAGATCGGGCACACACAATCTATAATAAACCCATGTCAATGATCGCTCACTTGTAGTCCAACGACCCAATGTCGACACTATGACATATATACACGCCTCCCACCGGACAGCACATCCTGGGCTATAAACAACGCCCGACCGAACAAAAGGGTAAAAAGGGTAGACTGATGGAGGCATAATATACGGCCCCAAATATAAACACAAAATATCACAAATACAAAGTATCACAAAATACAAAGCTTAGCCAGATAGACACTCCCACACCAAACTCAATGAACTATTGAAACACATATGCAAATCGAGACACGATAACCATTTAATCCGCACAATGTGTTCCAAATACGTATTTGGTAACCCCTCCAGAACATCATTATATCTGAAATTAAAATATACCCAAATCATGATTACCCAAATACAGCAAGAATGACTATTCATTAGTGGTAGAAGTGTTACTGGCTCAGCTTATTGTTTCAGAGGCACACATATAACAAGCAATAGGTTATAATCATTTAAAAAATATTATACAAAACAACCAACATTTTAGGGACAATTGAAATCTTTCACAAAAAGAAACTCTAATTATCCAAATCAGGATAATACCGCAAATTTAAGTGCAATATATCATAGTATAGTTAAATACAACATAAGACATCATATGGTCAGATATTCAATATGCGGAGTTATATTAACTGTAAGAGCAAAGGTATTGTGTATATGATCAGTTGTGCTGAATGTAGGTTACAATACATAGGTAAAACATTAAGAACTTTACGAGAGAGATTAAATGAACATTTAAGTAATATACGAAGTCATGAGTTTAAGTCTTGTTTAGCAACCCACTTCAAAGACATACATGAAGGGAAGGTGGGTACTCTAAAAGTACAGGGTATTGAGAGAGTAAGGTTGGGCAGAAGAGGAGGAGATCTGGATGCCCAGTTATTGAAACGGGAGGTGTACTGGATGTTCACATTAGATACTAGATATCCTAGAGGCTTTAATAAGGAATATGATGTCTTATGTTGTATTTAACTATACTATGATATATTGCACTTAAATTTGAGGTATTATCCTGATTTGGATAATTAGAGTTTCTTTTTGTGAAAGATTTCAATTGTCCCTAAAATGTTGGTTGTTTTGTATAATATTTTTTAAATGATTATAACCTATTGCTTGTTATATGTGTGCCTCTGAAACAATAAGCTGAGCCAGTAACACTTCTACCACTAATGAATAGTCATTCTTGCTGTATTTGGGTAATCATGATTTGGGTATATTTTAATTTCAGATATAATGATGTTCTGGAGGGGTTACCAAATACGTATTTGGAACACATTGTGCGGATTAAATGGTTATCGTGTCTCGATTTGCATATGTGTTTCAATAGTTCATTGAGTTTGGTGTGGGAGTGTCTATCTGGCTAAGCTTTGTATTTTGTGATACTTTGTATTTGTGATATTTTGTGTTTATATTTGGGGCCGTATATTATGCCTCCATCAGTCTACCCTTTTTACCCTTTTGTTCGGTCGGGCGTTGTTTATAGCCCAGGATGTGCTGTCCGGTGGGAGGCATGTATATATGTCATAGTGTCGACATTGGGTCGTTGGACTACAAGTGAGCGATCATTGACATGGGTTTATTATAGATTGTGTGTGCCCGATCTTTTCTGTTTTTGATGCAGATAAGTGCATTGTGAGTCTGACTTTTTCGGGTGTTTGATTGAAATGTCAGACGTAATTTGTGATGCATTTTATTGAGGGCTACACCTTGGAGAGAGCAGTTGTAGTCCTTCTGTTATTTGAATGGCTTCACAGTGACGTGTTTTTGCGCCTCGCTATACCACCGGATAAGCGCAGCTGTGGTTTGTTAATAGCCCGATGAAGGTAAGGTGTGGATTGGTGAAGGTAGATTTAAAAGCAATGGGTGAGGCTTACAACATTAAGATCTGTTTAATCATGAGTAAGCGCTGTTTTAGCGTGAAAAGCGTTGATTATCATCTAGACATTTAACTGTTGTCTACCCACTTTGTAAGTCCTGCTGTGTCTTCTGGAAACATCTTTTTATCTGCAGGAATGATTTTATATTTGTATTTGAAATAAAGGATTATTGATTTTGATTTTGAGATCACTATTGAGTATCCTGCTGACTGGTCCAGACATCATAGTGGTGCAGTCGTCCGTTTAAGCTGTGGAAGATTCAAAGGTAAAGGAAAACCTTTTTTCGTTTGCACACTTTTTTTGATGTGTTTGGACATTATTGGATGTTTTCTTATGTTGTGATGTGACACATTGGGTTCCAGAGACCATTATATTTATGGGTGAACGGAGCCGCTAAATCAAAGTGTGTTGTAGTATCGGAGTGATTAAAGGAACACAAACACCAATTTATATGTGTGTCCCTATTACTTATATGCATGAAGAGACGCATCATTGAATATTCTAGAAGGGAATGGAGGCTCTGTGCAGCAGATGGAGACCCCTCCTGGAATCACACATCTACTTCTCTGAGCAATATCATAGGGACGAATAGGTCATGCCTGAGCTGACCATGGACTGCTGGGCAGTCTGGGAGCCCTTCAGTCAGGGGAGATGGCTGCTGCTTTGGACTTGTAATTAGATATCAGCAGAGGTCTCTGTCAGGTGCTCAGATTCCCCTAGAAAACCTTAGATGGCACTATGATGCTTCTCTGCTTGCACAGAGACAATAAGGAGACCTTTATATATTGATGGTAGCGTCCCTTTAAAGTCTTAATGAAGGTTGAGTTATCTACAGGTCTGATCATAAATTCTAGTACAGGGATGGGTCAACAGGAGGCCCTCCAGTTTTTCAGGGCTTCAATATCCATCAACCCCAGACAGCCATTTTAGACTTAAACAGACCGGTATGCCTGAACAGCTGGAAAACTTCAGTTTGCCGACCCCTGCACTTGTACATACATACCCCTGATTGCAGCTGTTGGCACTGGAGGGTAATACCAGTGAAGTTTTGCTGGCCAGTTTGTACATTTCCCCCCTGACTTACAGAAATACACTTCTCTATTATGCATCATTGTCTCCAGGCATGCAGGAGTTAAACTGTAATGTAAACCACTTAAATAAACAGCCCCTTGAGCCATTCAGCACTAAATATGAAAATGAGAATATCATATGCTCTCCTTTTCAAGTGGGGGGCTTAATTTCAGGTGCAGGGAAATTTTCAGATTATTTATGCATGATTTGCGAGCATAAATTAAAGAAAAATTACAAAACCATCATAGCACAATGTCAGAAATGTGCAGGCGTCAGAGCAGAGTACAGAGAGAAATGTTTATATGTGGGTCAGTGAGAAAGTTAATTAGGAAAATATTTTTTTCCTCTTGATGCAGTGGGAGAAGAGGAGAGGTAAAGTGTCTTGCTATCAAGCTGGAGAAGACTTGATGTGTTCTGAATGACAGCTTTTAGGATGAAGGACATCGAAGGTGACATTTTGTCAGGTACTCTCACTGTGGGTTTGTTTAAGGGGTGGATAACATTTCCCCATGAATTCATTTTATGCCACTCAAAATGTCCTTTTCTCTTAGTATATTGTTTATGCTTCATCAGCAGAGGGGAAAATGTTTAACAGGGACCAGAGGCAGCACACATTCACACACAGACACACACACACACACACACACATACATGCACACAGACACAGACAGACAGACACATACACACACACACAAAGCACTCACACACACACAGACACAAATATACACACACACACATACACACACACAGACACACAGCGCGCACACACACATACACACACACAGACACACAGCGCGCACACACACATACACATATATACACACACAGACACACACACATCCCGCCCTCAATTTTAGGCTTCTCACTGTATCTGATCCAGCTTTTCTGAAACATCCAAGGCCTGATTTCTCATTAGATACATTAGCTAACTTCCTAGGCCAAGAGGTGGCCTGATGGCCTCTTCTGACCCTAAGAGAATTCTCTTACAGCTCCCTCCATGTATTCAAAACAGGGACATTTTGTAGTTACTAAAAGGTACTCAGCACAGGTACATTTTTTTTCTAAAAATAAGTGTCAAGGATTGGCTGAGCTGCTCTAACTCTGCTATTGATTCTGATGTCTGAGCTAATATAGAGCCCTGCTATCTATTGCTGCTGCCTTCCCTTTCCTGGGTCAGGTTGAATCAGCTGACCTCTCTGACTGTTATCAGCCAACCCTCTCAGGGTATTTAAAGCAGCTTGGCTCACTTCCTGATTGTCCTTGTGTTTGTTGCTGGCTGCTGTGGATCCTCCTGTGCTCCTGTTTCTCTGTGTATGACCCATCTTCCTCTGACAATCCTTCTGGCTCCTAACTCCTGGCTTATTCCTGACATCACTGACTCCTGTGTTCCTTACTCTGGCTTGGCTGAGTACCCGCCTTGGTTCCTGACCCTGACTTGTCTTTTGGTTTATGCTCCTGGATCATCATTCTGCTTTGCTTGTTTTTGTTAGTTTAATAAAGGTGTTTTGCATTTTATATTTTTGGTATCCATCTGGTTCCTGGTCCCTAACAATAAGAATATGTTGAAGGAACACACTAACACCTAAAAATTAACTGGGGTTATATACACTTAAATACCCTGTATTTCTTGCTAGCATTTGTAAAACGTTTCTAAAATGTAGCCTTATAAATGCTGAGGGAGCAGCCATTCTTGCCTTTTCCAGGGTTCCATGTACAACAACAATCTGATGTTATTCTCCAGAATTCTTGGTAAGTGGCTCTGATAAGATACAAAAGCGATGGGCACTAATCACAATAAAATAACTGCCTTTATCATTTATCTCACATTACAAACAGGTCAAACAAATTTAAATAAATGCTCTTTGGTTTACATGCTTTAAAAGGCAAGTTTAGTGATGGTTCATCTTCCAGCAGGACAATGACAAGTTACATTGGATTGGTTTAATAACAAGAAACTGAAACTCAGTGAAACTGATACCTCAATTCGGGTGAGATCTTTTAAAATATAGGGAAAAACATCAACAAATTTTGCAGTGAAAATTTTCATGGGAAAACAATTTCCCACTTTTCCCAGGAGAATTTCCACCCATAGAAAATACATTTCCTCCTTTTTGCCAGTGCCAATACATTTTCTGTGAGAACGTCACCATTTTCACCTATGATTTCTATGACTGTGAGATCTCCTACAGCAATACTGCTGCTGCTGAGGGATAAAGTGGAGAAATGAACATGGGAAAGTAAAGGTCGGGAACAAGCTGAGTCCTACAGTAACATGTACCTTGAAAAAATGATTAGCAGGCTGAATCCCTGTCCTTTGCCCACAAAACTAACCACCTGCTTGTGTAAATCTGGCACAGCTATTCTTGAAAGAGAACAGCGGCTTGGGATATTCTAGCAGGGTGGGTGCAACACATGACATCAATTTTTTTATAGCCTCTGTTTTCAACAAAAGAAAAGGGCAGCACGTCAACCGCCAACATTTTGGCAAGCTTACTATTCCATAGGCATACTCTTGCATTATGTTTGTGCAGGTTGTGACTACTTTCTAAGAACTCAGTAATTGTGGTTTAGCAGTACATAGTAGAAGAACAGTATAACTTTATAGCTTTAACAACATGATTTGTGGAGGTGGCAGAGGCATGTGGGGACTAGGAATGGGTAAAGATTTTCGCCTCAAACCAAAATCAACGAAAAATGGAACTGCCCACCCAGTGGAAAATTTCCCTTGAAAAGTGACGTTTTCCCACTTTTTTCTCCTAACTCATTACATTGCAATCAATGGGAAGACTGAATTTCCCCCCACCTCACGGCAGTTTTCTCTTCTTTTCCTGCAGACATATACAAGGGTGTCAGACTCTCATTCCATTCTGAGCTAGAGAGGATAGGAAAATAAAATGGAATTGAAGCATAGTTTAGGGTTGTTCTCTGTATTAGGGGAGTCTTGGGGCACTCTGGGGGAAAGAAGAGAGAAAGGAGCTTGACCCCAAATACCCCATAATTTGGTAGGGTCTGACTGGCAACACACAAGCAGCGGTGATCCTAGCTCCTTCCTGATCTTGATATTAGTATCTCTGTGTTGGATGTGTCTGGGGGTGTGAGAAGGGAGCAAAGGAAATTGACCCCAAATGCCTCAACATTCTATCTGACTGATTTGATTTGAAAGACACAGGCAGCTGTGGTCCAAGCAAGTTCCTTAATGATCTTGCTGTTATTGCCTCTGTGCTCGGAAAGTCTGGGGAAAGAAGTTAGTTTTGTTTTTGTAATTATAATTTCTTTTTTTGGACATTGATAAGATATTGATAACGTTTTAAGCAGGTGTGAAAAAATGCTGTAAAGTAAGAATGTTTTCAAAAATAGACATGTTAATAGTTTATATTTATCAATTAACAAAATGCAAAGTGAGTGAACAGAAGAAAAATGTAAATCAAATCAGTATTTGGTGTGACCACCCTTTTGCTTCAAAATGGCATCAATTCTTCTAGGTACACTTGTACACAGTTTTTTTAAGGAACTCAGCCGGTAGGTTGTTCCAAGCATCTTGGAGAACTAACCACAGTTCTTCTGTGGATTTAGGCACCTCAGCTGCCCCTCTCTCTTCATGTAATCCCAGGCAGACTGGATGATGTTGAGATCAGGGCTCTGTGGGGGCCATACAATCACTTCCAGGACTCCTTGTTCTTCTTTACACTGAAGATAGTTCTTAATGACTTTGGCTGTATGTTTGGGGTCGTTGTCATGCTGCAGAATAAATATGGGGCCAATTAGATGCCTCCCTGATAGTATTCTATGATGGATAATTATCTGCCTGTACTTCTCAACATTGAGAAAACCATTAATTCTGACCAAATCTCCAACTTAATTTGCAGAAATGCAACCCCAAACTTGCAAGGAACCTCCACCATGCTTCACTGTTCCCTGCAGACACTCATTCTTGTACCACTCTTCAGCCCTTTGACAAACAAACTGCCGTCTGCTACAGCCAAATATTTCAAATATTTTTCATCAGTTCAGACCACCTGCTGCCATTTTTCTGCACCCCAGTTCCTGTGATTTCGTGCATAGTTGAGTCACATGGCCTTGTTTCCACGTCGGAGGTATGGCTCTTTGGCCGCAAGTCTTCCAGTAAGACCACTTGACAGTAGATGGTTTTACCAGGGTCCCACTTTTTTCTGCCAATTCTGAGCTGATGGCACTTCAGGACATCTTACACTGCAAAGGGAAATAAGCATGATGTGTCTTTCATCTGCTGCACTAAGTTTCCAATGGTCCTCAATTTCTGCCTGGGAGAGATCTTGCTGATGCAGTATAACTATCTTGTGTCTTGTTGCTGTGCTCAGTCTTGCCATGGTGTATGACTTTTGACATTAAACTGTCTTCAGCAACCTCACCTTTTTAGCTGAGTTTGTCTGTTCCTCACCCAGTTTTATTCCTCCTACACAGTTGTTTCTGTTTCAGTTAATGACTGTTTCAACCTACATATTAAACTGATGATAGCGTATAGGCTCTATAGAATAACACAGGAATCGAAGAAGTGATATCACTGGATAAGTAATCTCCACTTTATCACCTCTTTATCACACCTTAGTGCATAGTCTCCAATTAGTTTTTTTTTTTATTTGTCCCCAATCGCTCAGTTGGTTTGCCTCGGAATTGTACCAGTTTTTTCCTGTGTGTGTGCCTAGAGCAAAACAAGAGAAGATGTACTTAACCCTCCTTTTTCCTCTGTGGAATTTAACGCTTTGAGTGCTAGAGAGGTGAAATGCATTGGACACTTCTCGGGCATGCAAAGGGTTGAACATTTATCGTTTCTTAAAAACATGAAATAATCAGGTCCAAGGCTAATTTCACACAGGCTACTTTTTTTGTAGCATAATTTGATGCTATAGAGATACATGGGAAAAAAATATAATTTTTTTTTTAAATTGGCCCCCTGTGGCTTTCAAAGGGTTAACATTCTCATTTAACCTTCATATTTGTGTCCTACTGAGCTGTTTTTTTTTTTTCCCCCAGAATTGCTCTTGTTCTTCATATCATCCTCTCTCTAAGTCTTTATTGTCCCTGATTTGTATTGAGACCTGTTGGTGAAATTCTTCTATTGTGTGTGTATGTTTACCATTCTGTTAGCCCTTTGCGTGCCAGAGAGGTATCCAAGGCATTGCAACACAGTGGGGGAGAGGCACTAAAGTGTGATAAAGAGGTGATAAAGCGGAGATGACTTCTCCAGTGATATCACTTCTCCAGTTCCTATGTTATTCTACAGAGCCAATGCACTAAGATCTCCCAAGATGGAAAAATATTAGTGCATAGAAAAACATAGGAACTGTGCATAACCCTCCATGTGTTGACTACTTCTCTGGTAGTCAAAGGGTTAACCCATTGCATACAAGAAATGCATTGGAGACGTCTCTACCATTCAGTGAGTTAAAGGGATAGTAATAATTATTACTAATCCCTATATTAAACGCATATTAAAAATAAATGTATTGCCCCCAGTGTCATCTCTCAAACCTTTATGGTTTGAGAGGTAATCGCTCCTAAAGTTGCCCTCCCCCTTCCCTGCAGTCAGCGTTCTAGCTGACTGCAGGGAAGCCAGTCGTAAGACCATCAGGCGGCTCTGCAGCACAGCCAAGATCACTTTAGAGGGATAGTAATACTTTGTTTTATCTTTATTTTATTTTGTAGGCATTAAAAAAACATGAAGAACGATATAAGTCTTATCTCTCAAACCTTTATGGTTTAAGAGATATTCACAAGCAAAGTATCCCCTCCCCTTCAGCCAGATCAGATGGGAGGTGCCCAGGTAGACTGCAGAGAGGGACAATCTTCAATTAAGATAAGGGAAAAAGCTGAAAAACTTGTCAAGGGGGGAAGGGCTTTCATTGTTCTCATACAAAGAAGCTTGTCCCCTGTTGTTATCTGTCTGGTCTATGGACTGCATTCCACATGTGAGAAGAGATGGCTTACACTAGGTAAAAGGGGCGGGAGGGGAAACTTTGCTTTTGAATATCTCATAAACCATAAAGGTTTGAGAGATAAGACTTATATCGATCTTCATGTTTTTTTAATGCCTACAAAATAAAATAAAGATAAAACGAAGTATTACTATCCCTTTAATAAAAAAGAAATTTTTCACTGAAATGGTCTTCTACGTGTGCTTGGTTTGCTCTTGGTTTTCAAGCACATGTAGAAGACCATTCTAGTGAAAGATTTTTTTTTATTAACGTGACCGCGGCTCTGCTGCAGAGCCACCTGATGATCGAAAGACCGTAATTCCCTTCAGTCAGCTACAACGCTGACTTCAGGGAAGGGGGAGGGAGAGGGCAACTTTAGGAGCGATTATCTCTCAAACCATAAAGGTTGAGAGATGACACTGGGGGCAATACATTTATTTTTAACATGAATGCAATATAGGCAGGGCTCAAAATTTCCACTAGCCAATGGCGAGTGAAAATTTAGCCCTGGCGAGTAGAAATCCAGCCCTGGTGGGTATGTTATGGCTTGCAGTGGAGAGTAGCTTTCCAGGTCTGGCTAGTAGCAAAGGACTTCACATTTTAAGCCCTGATATAGGGATTAGTAATAATCATTACTATCCCTTTAAGTGAAGATGCAGTTATTTTGTTGTCCACGCTCATTCTAATCCCAGGTTCATATTTCTGTGCATCCAGCTTTCCACAATCAAGCCATTTAAACTGAAATTGATCTGTGTCCCCTTTTCACAAGGTCGTCTTCCTGCAGTATTACAAGGTACACTTACGAGTTTAATTTGTGTTGAGTTTCTTATCAGAAGTATAAGTGCAGGTTATACACAGAGAAGCTCTCCAAGCTTGTCTCCCTCCCGAGTAATGGAAAATATATTCTAATGTGCTTCTTTTCTTCCCCACATTATTTAGTCGTAAGCTAGGAGTCTGAGCTAGAATGGAAGGGTGATGATTTTGGCTGCATCCAAAAAAGCTATTTTTTTTTCCTCTCCGCTCCCTGGCACTGTGCCCACTTGGCCCTGAGAGATAGAAATCAGAACTGCCTTCATCAGGAGTACATGAGCAAGCGGGATATGAATTTCTGTAATGATAATATGTAGCAAGCCATTCATTTTCCCTGGGTCCGCTCATTCCTCAGAGGGATTTTCATAACACAAGTGTTAAATATAAAGCTCTGCAGCAGCAGTTTGCACATGCTCTGCAGTGACGGAAGCCTTTCTTTTCAAATGAAATTCCAGCAGAACCCAAACAATCAAACAGCTTAACCCCATGAATGCCGGAGAGGCCTCTAATGCATGTATATCGATATTAACCCTTTGAGTGCCAGAGAGGAATCCAACGCATTGCGTCGCAATGTGTTGGATACCTCTCTGGCACTCAAAGGGTTAAATGCATTCCAGTGTGTGTTGGTGCCAGACTAACCCATTAGCATAAAATTTACTGGGTGATTTGAAGCAATTGTACTTAAAGCGGAACTACCACCGCAAAACAAGTTTAGCTTAAATAACTCCCCAGCTGGCGACTAGCTGCTTAGTGGCGCTAGTCGCCAGAATTATTACCTTATTAAATAGATTTCCCCTTTCTTCCCCATCTGACTGGTAGGACTGATCCCGGACATCTTACCATAGTGACGTCCGCCCGGCTGCGCTGCCAATCCCTTCCGGGTCTAGGAGGCGTTGCTAGGATCCGGCCAGCTCCAAAAGGGACTGACAGTGCAGGCGCGTGGATGTCACTATGGCAAGATGTCCGCGATTCATCCTGCCTGTAAGCTGGGGAAGAAAGGAGAAATCTATTTTATAAGGTAATGATTCTGGCAACTAGTGCTACTAAGCAGCTAGTCGCCAAATGGGGACTTTTTTAAGCTAAACTTGTTTTGCAGTGGTAGTTCCGCTTTAATATTGATTTTTTTTTGTAGAAGAGACTAGGTTAAAGGGATAGTAATGTTTTTAAAATAAAAGCAGCTCCGATTAATCTTCATAGCATTTGGGCCATGGATAGTGTTATTTCAATACTGTCAGAGTTGTAGTTCAAGAGTAATTGAATGATAAAGTATCCCTCTCCTACCCCTTTTACCTAGTGTAATCCACCTCCCCTCAGATGTGGACCAGACAGATCACAGCAAGCGACAATCTTCTTACTGTGATCGTAAGGAAAATCCTGCCCCCTTGACAGGTTTTTCAGGTTTTTCCTTATGATGACGATTGTCCCTCACTGTGATCCATCTGGACAGTCTTGCTGCTCTGAGGTGAGCAGTGTTACATTAGTAAAAGGGGCGGGAGGGGGATACTTTATCATTCAATTACTGTTGAACTACATCTCTGACAGTATTGAAATAACACTCTCCAAGGACCAAATACTATGAAGATTAGTTGGAGCTTCTTTTATTGTGAAACATTACTTTCTCTTTAAAGAAGAACTAACTCTTCCTAATAATTACCCCCACTTAAATTACTGGAGCCAGACAATCCTAATGGCCCCTAGGAATTTTTCATTTTTGCCTTTCTTCAAGAGAGAACAGCTTCAATCAGTCCTGGATTTCCTGTCTGTGGAGGTGGACATAACAGGTTCAAACACAGGACTTCAGGTTGTGCTTACTACATATAGTGATAGTAATACTTCTAAAAAAGTGGAGGCCCGAGTCTCCTTTACTCTTTTTTGAGCAGGTAGGGCTATATTTCAATACCTACAGTTTTTTAGTTCAAGCGCTATTCAATCCGAAAGGATCCCCCTCCCGCCCCTTCTGGCCACCTCCCATCAGATCTGGAATCCGGTAATGCGACCGGATGGATGCAGAGAGGGACAGTCACTAAGTATAAGGAAGACCCTGCTCCCCTTGACAAAGGAGGGCAGGATTTTACTTTTGCTTACTGAAGATTGTCTCTCACTGTGCTCCATCCGGACCAGACTGAGAGGCAGAATGATGTATAAAAATTTATTATACCAAATCTCTAAAAAATTAGCCCACAATTCCACTTACATGGAACAAAACTTTGCATTGCAGTTTGTGACAGCAAACATGTCACCTACCCCAATCATACGTATGGAAAAAAATACCCTCTGTAGTAGGTCCTTACAGTCCCCAGATCTAAATCTGATGTTGCATCATTGATATAAAGTCAGAAAATGGTTTCTCATAGTTTCCCAAATGAGAAGAGACACTCTAAAGTTCACCTGACGTCTATATGAGAAAAGCTATTCTCAATGTTCAGGTAGATATGGACCTAACATATAACTATGATACGAGTAAACACTCACCAACTATAGACACCTACAAATGGTCACACTTCACCCTACTGCCTCCCTCCAGATCCCAAAAAGACTGGAAAAACAGGGAACCTGTCCGGTTGGGATGAAATAATGGGTTGTGTAATGTCCAAATATGTGTGCCTGTACCTGTGAGATTAGGCCACCATCACCTGTAATATATCACAGAACAATCCACCCGATCATTACAATATAGTAATATTATTAGTGTTGAGCGAGCATGCTCGGCCGAAGCTCGGTTCGGCTCGAGCATCGCTCTGCTCGGCACATGGTGGTACTCGTACGAGTACCGCATGTGCTCGCCCGCCATGTTCGGGTCTCCTCCCCGCACGTTTCGCGGCTGCTACGCAGCCAATAAACATGCAGGGAGGCTCTGACATCAGTGTAATGCCAGCAGCCATGTTGGCTGCTGGCATTACACTGATTGGCTGGCCAGAACCCGTGGTCGGGTGCTGTATAGCACCTGACCAGCGAGTTCGGCTCAGTCTTAGCCAGGGAGAGATGAGGATAGGAAGGGAAAGTCAGTGTAGGGAGAAGAAAAGCAATTATGAAAAAAAAAAGAACCAAAAGTCCTTTTTAGTACTACTGTGTGTGGGGGCAGCAGTTTATTTTGTGTGGGGGGGCAGAGAAAAAAAAAAAAATCTTCATATATTCTGTTCACTGTGCCTAGCCGCAGATTAGCAGCACATTCTGTTTAGTGTGCAAAGTTGCAGATTAGAGCACATTCTGTTCAGTGTGCAAAGTTGCAGATTAGCAGCACATTCTTTTTAGTGTGCAAAGTTGCAGATTAGAGCACATTCTGTTTAGTGTGCAAAGTTGCAGATTAGCAGCACATTCTTTTTAGTGTGCAAAGTTGCAGATTAGAGCACATTCTGTTTAGTGTGCAAAGTTGCAGATTAGCAGCACGTTCTGTTTACTGTGCAAAGTTTCAGAATAGGAAAACATTCTGTTAAGTATTCAAACTGTAAAATATCAAAGTCACATATTCCATTCACTGTGCGTAGCCGCAATTAAGAAGCAAATTCTGTGTACTGTGCACAGTTTCAGAATAGGAAAACATTCTGTTAAGTGTTCAAACTGTAAAATATCAAAGTCACATATTCCATTCACTGTGCGTAGCCGCAGTTAAGAAGCAAATTCTGTGTACTGTGCACAGTTTCAGAATAGGAAAACATTCTGTTAAGTGTTCAAACTGTAAAATATCAAAGTCACATATTCCATTCACTGTGCGTAGCCGCAGTTAAGAAGCAAATTCTGTGTACTGTGCACAGTTTCAGAATAGGAAAACATTCTGTTAAGTGTTCAAACTGTAAAATATCAAAGTCACATATTCCATTCACTGTGCGTAGCCGCAGTTAAGAAGCAAATTCTGTGTACTGTGCACAGTTTCAGAATAGGAAAACATTCTGTTAAGTGTTCAAACTGTAAAATATCAAAGTCACATATTCCATTCACTGTGCGTAGCCGCAGTTAAGAAGCAAATTCTGTGTACTGTGCACAGTTTCAGAATAGGAAAACATTCTGTTAAGTGTTCAAACTGTAAAATATCAGTCACATATTCCATTCACTGTGCGTAGCCGCAGTTAAGAAGCAAATTCTGTGTACTGTGCACAGTTTCAGAATAGGAAAACATTCTGTTAAGTGTTCAAACTGTAAAATATCAAAGTCACATATTCCATTCACTGTGCGTAGCCGCAGTTAAGAAGCAAATTCTGTGTACTGTGCACAGTTTCAGAATAGGAAAACATTCTGTTAAGTGTTCAAACTGTAAAATATCAAAGTCACATATTCCATTCACTGTGCGTAGCCGCAGTTAAGTAGCAAATTCTGTGTACTGTGCACAGTTTCAGAATAGGAAAACATTCTGTTAAGTGTTCAAACTGTAAAATATCAAAGTCACATATTCCATTCACTGTGCGTAGCCGCAGTTAAGAAGCAAATTCTGTGTACTGTGCACAGTTTCAGAATAGGAAAACATTCTGTTAAGTGTTCAAACTGTAAAATATCAAAGTCACATATTCCATTCACTGTGCGTAGCCGCAGTTAAGAAGCAAATTCTGTGTACTGTGCACAGTTTCAGAATAGGAAAACATTCTGTTAAGTGTTCAAACTGTAAAATATCAAAGTCACATATTCCATTCACTGTGCGTAGCCGCAGTTAAGAAGCAAATTCTGTTTACTGTGCACAGTTTCAGAATAGGAAAACATTCTGTTAAGTGTTCAAACTGTAAAATATCAAAGTCACATATTCCATTCACTGTGCGTAGCCGCAGTTAAGAAGCAAATTCTGTTTACTGTGCAAAGTTGCAGATTTGCAGCACATATTCCGTGTAATATGAAGAAGGCGGGTAAAAAGGGACGGGGAAGTGGACGTGATCCTGATAGTTAAGGGCGCGGGTCAGGACGCGTAGAAACTGCGCCTGGTGCCAGAGCACAAGACAGAAAGACATCCACCATACCTAGCTTCATGTCTCAGTTTACAGGGCGTCGCAGGACATCACTCTCGAGGTTCGACCACTGCGAACAGGTGGTCGGTTGGATGTCAGCTGATACTGCTTCCAGTCAGTTAAGCACCACCCTGTCTTCCACCAAGTCCACTCTCAGTAGCCAAGAGTCTGGTCAACATAATCCTCACTCTGATCATCCTTCCTCCCACCATAGAGGATCTGGTCAAAGAAGTGATCCCACACTGGGATATAGTGAGGAGCTCGTCTCATCACCAATCCTTAATTTGAACCTCTCTCCAAGCACGCTTGCAGAGGAACATGACATCTTGTGCCCTGATTCACAACCTCTAGAGGGTACCCAATCACAAGAAGATGACAGAGGTGAACGGCATTTAAGGTCAAAGGAAGTGGATGATGATGATGATGAGACACAGTTGCCATTAAATCAACCACTATTACTGTCTCAAGACCTTGATGAGGAGGATGATATACAGTTGTCAATGACTGAGTATGTGGTGGGATCAAGACATGAGGAGGATGATCAGAGTGAGGAAGTGGAGGAGGACTTGGTGGACGATGAGGTGACTGACCCCACCTGGGAAGGTGTAGAGCCGAGCGATGACAGCAGTCCTGAGGGTGAGCCATCTGCAGCACCGCAACAGGCTGGAAGAGGCAGTGGTGTGGCTACAGAAAGAAGGCGGACCGCACCAAACCGGCCCGCAAATGTTCCACGGAGCACCCCCTTGCGTAAATCTCCCTTGCCAAGGGGTAGGTGTTCCGCGGTATGGCGTTTTTTTAAGGAAAGTGCGGACGACAAAAGAATTGTAGTTTGCAACCTGTGCCACACCAGAATGAGCCGAGGCATGAACACTAGAAACCTCACCACCACCAGCATGATCCGACACATGGCATCCAAGCACCGTAATAAGTGGGAGGAACGCCTGGATCGCCCATCTGTGTCTGCAGGCCACACCACTGCCTCCTCTTCCCCTGTTTTCGGTGCCGGCCAATCGCCTGTCGAAGGCGCAGGCCCGCATACCTCCCGCCCTGCACCTGTACCATCTGAAGCACCATCAGCGACCACATCCACTTCCCTGTCCCAGCACAGCGTCCAAATGTCGTTACCCCAGGCATTTGAGCGCAAGCGAAAATACCCAGCCACCCACCCACAGGCCATAGCACTAACCTCACACCTTTCCAAATTACTGGCCATCGAAATGCTGCCATTTAGGCTTGTGGAGACTGAGTCCTTCCGCAGCCTGATGGCAGCAGCTGTCCCTCGGTACGCAGTCCCCAGCCGCCACTACTTTTCCCGGTGTGCCGTCCCCGCCTTACACCACCATGTGTCCCGTAACATCACCCGTGCCCTGACCAACGCAGTTACTGGGAAGGTCCACTTAACGACTGACACATGGACAAGTGCTTGTGGCCAGGGACGCTACATTTCCCTGACGGCACACTGGGTGAATGTCGTGGAGGCTGGGAGCGACTCGGACCCTGGGATGGCACAGGTGCTACCCACGCCGAGGATTGCGGGCCCTACCTCCATCAGGGTTTCCGCCAGCACCTACGTTATTGGCTCCTCCTCCTCCGTTTCCACCTCCGAATTCTCTGCGCGCAGCGCCACTCACCCATCAGCCGGTAGCTGGAAGCAGTGTAGCACTGCAGTGGGGAAGCGTCAACAGGCCGTGCTGAAGCTGATCTGCCTTGGGGACAAACAGCACACAGCCTCAGAGCTGTTGCAGGGGATTAGTCACCAGACCGAGCAGTGGCTCTCGCCACTCAACCTGCAACCAGGCATGGTTGTGTGTGATAATGGGCGTAACTTGGTGGCGGCTTTGGAGCTCGGCAAGCTCACACACGTACCATGCCTAGCGCATGTATTTAATTTAGTGGTTCAGCGATTTCTAAAAACCTACCCCAATTTGCATGATCTCTTGACCAAGGTGCGCCGCGTGTGTGCACATTTCCGTAAGTCATCTACAGCTTCAGCCGGCCTGTTGAAGCTGCAGCAGCGCTTACAATTGCCAGCTCACCGGCTGCTGTGTGACGTGAGCACTCGCTGGAACTCCACCTTCCACATGTTGGCCCGGCTTTGTGAGCAGCAGAGGGCAGTAGTGGAGTACCAGCTGTTACACGGTCGTCGCCTCTCCGTTCAACTTCCTGTAATTAGAAGTGAGGAGTGGGAATGGATGTCAGACCTCTGTGAGGATTTACGCAATTTTGAGGAATCGACACAGATGGTGAGCGGCGATAACGCTATTATCAGTGTAACCATCCCACTTCTGTGTCTACTGAAACGCTCGCTGCTCACAATTAAAACCGACGCTTTGCATGTGGAAGAGGTGGAAATGGGGGAGGAAGAGCTTACACAAGGTGATAGCCAGAGCACCCTCACTTCGTCTTCTCAGCGACATTTGGAGGAGGCGGAGGAGGAGGAGGAGGAAGACACGGTTGCCTCCGCTACAGAGGGTAGCCATGGAACTTTAGTTCCATCTCTTCAGCGTGGGTGGGCAGAAGAGGAGGAAGAGGATGAGGAGATTGAGAGTCATCGTCCTGGTGAGGACAGCGAAATCTTGCCTGTTGGTACTCTGGCACACATGGCTGACTTTATGTTAGGCTGTCTTTCCCGTGACCCACGCGTTATACGCATTTTAAACAACACGGATTACTGGGTGTTCACCCTTCTGGACCCCCGCTACAAAGAGAATTTCTCATCTCTCATTCCTCCGGTGGAGAGGACAAGCAAAATGGTGCAATACCAGAAGGTTCTTGTTGAAAAATTGCTCCAAAATTTTCCATCTGACAACACTGGCGGCAGAGTACGTGCTAGCTTGGCCAGCCGAGAAGGGGAGAAAAGGGGAGCACACAGCAGTTCCGACAAAGGCAGGGCAACACTCTCCAAGGCGTGGGACACCTTCATGACACCCCGCCAGCACCCTCACCCTGATGCGCAGCCTAGTGTCACAAGGAGGGAAAAGTTTTGGAAGATGGTGAAGGAGTACGTAGCAGACCGTGTCAGCGTCCTCAATGATCCCTCTGTGCCTTACAACTACTGGGTGTCCAAGCTGGACACGTGGTATGAACTGGCACTCTACGCCTTGGAGGTGCTGGCCTGCCCTGCCGCCAGCGTTCTGTCTGAGCGGGTATTTAGTGCTGCTGGTGGCATCATAACAGATAAGCGTATCCGCCTTTCCACCGAAAATGCTGATAGGTTGACACTTATAAAAATGAACAAGGCCTGGATTTCCCCTGACTTCTCCACTCCACTGGAGGAAAGCCCCGGAGGAACATAAAGTGACTTTATATATGTTATTTTATTTACAATGATGGGAATACTCTGTATTCCCATTCACCCCTTCCACCCAAAAAACGGGTATATGGTTGACTCTCTTCCATATACCCGGTGATATAATTTTTATATAGGGCCAGCTCACCAGCGGGCCCTGTGATATAATTTTTATATAGGGCCAGCTCACCAGCGGGCCCTGTTTGTCAATTTTTGTATAGGTCAGCTCACCAGCGGGCCTTCTCATATAATGTTTTATTGGGTCAGCTCTCTAGCGGGCCCTCTCATATAATGTTTTATAGCGTCAGCTCACTAGCGGGCCTTCGCATATAATGTTTAGGATGGTCAGCTCCGCAGCAGACCCTCACCCATAATGTTTTGGATGGTCGGCTCAGCGCACGTTTCCCTCTTAATCATGGCCCCAGTTCAGAAAAATTGAGGACATTTTTGGGAGAATTTGCCTTTGCGCACGTTTCCCTCTTAATCATGGCCTCAGTTCAGAAAAATCAAGGAAATTTTTGGGAGAATTTGCCTCTGCGCACGTTTCCCTCTTAATCATGGCCTCAGTTCAGAAAAATCAAGGAAATTTTTGGGAGAATTTGCCTCTGCGCACGTTTCCCTCTTAATCATGGCCTCAGTTCAGAAAAATCGAGGACATTTTTGGGAGAATTTGCAGATGATATACAAGTAAATATACAGCAAATACTGTTTGGTAACAATTTTTCGCCTAAAGTCGTTTTTATCTGCCTTTTTGTGTGTTTTACGGTCAGTCTGTAAAAATGGCGTACTACGGGCGAAAGATCGTTCCCAGCAGCGATGTTGGAGTCCAAGATGCATCCAGACATCCTCCCTATGCTGTCCCTGAACCATTTCTGTGGTGTTTCCATCATTTTCTGCCGTTTTCCTATGGACCAGGCACCCTCCCCTCATCAGAGCAGGGGGTGCCTGGTGTAGTGCTCGAGTCCTCCCATTGACTTCAATGGGGCTCGGGTGCTCGGCCGAGCACTCGAGCCTCCGGGGGCGCTCGGTCAGAGCACCCGAACACCCGAGCATTGGGGTGATCGCTCATCACTAAATATTATGTGTCATAATGGATATAACCAAGACATATAAACAGATATACTAATCAATAAAAAAGAACAATAGGGTGACATTATGTCTACGTCACGGAGTGACTAGGAAATAACAACACTTGGCAAGCACAGATGAACTTTTTTTAAAAACAATAGTGGCAGCAAGGAATAATACAATAGTGGCAGCAATGAATATCACACTTTCACGAGGCCAGGGAAGAACAGTGCACTCACTTTCCTCACCCTTCACTAGGCTAGTCAGATAGGCCTACGTCTGTACCCAGACATTAGAGTAACTCAGGCAATGGTAGCGAGTAGTTCCAGACACTGGAGCACACAGTGGCGACTCTTAACTCCACCACCTCCACGAGACCAGGGAAGGACAGTGCAAGACAGCCAGCTAGTATCCAAATGGCCCTAGGAACCTTCACAGACTAGATGGGACTTCCTCAATCATAGCCGACAGGTGAATATAGCGCAACTATACCCTACCGCTAGGGTATACCAAAGGCAAGGTAAACGGCACCTAGAGGGCTAGGTGAGGCAACACTCAAACCGGAACGACCACGGGAGGTCAGTAACACGGACTGACTGACAAGCACCACTACAGGTAGCAAGAGCTGTAAAAGGTAGGCCCAGGCAGCAAGGATCTCAATAGCCGGGGCTGGGTAGCTGAGGCTGGTAATCGCAACCGGAACGCAACAGAGGGAGAGTAACCAGAGGCAGCCAGGGGTCAGAGCCGGATCAGATAGTCAGACGGAGCAGAAGTAATACACAGGAACAGCAATGGACCAACACAGCACTAGGCTCAGGTACACCATGAATGGGCACAGGTAATAGGACATGCTGAGGTTTAAAAGACCTGGCAGGTGGGCGGAGAGATGACATCACAACCACAGTGACCTATAAGAACAGCGACTTGCATAGAGCGACAGTCAGGAAGTAACCATGTCACTGTTACAGCAATTACCCACTGGAGGCAATCAGGGTCACTGTGATAGTCTGGTCCATACCTTAAAAGATAGTTTTGTTCTACTTAAGTGGAATTGTTGTCTAATTTTTTTAGAGATTTGGTATAATACATTTTTATACATTTGCATATATTGTTATCCTTTTTTCTCACCTACATGACTAGCGCTCTATATCCTAATGTATATATTGTTGTTTTGTGAAATCACCATTGAAGACAGGGTGTTTTAATAGGTGGCAGTTTTTCGTGTTTTTTAACACATTCACCCCACCATTGCGCTATATACTTTTCTACTCTGGGAAATATAGAGCTACTTGCTCAAGAAAGAATAAAGAAGACTCGGACCTGTGGTTCTTAAAGGATTAAGGTCTCAATTTAAAGGACCCCGATAAAACAGCCAGTAGGGCAAAATTGGATAACAGCCCGTTAGCAAAAAGTGCCAGCTGAGCTGTTCAATTGCCCTACCAGCTTAAAGCACAACAGTCTTTAGACCACAGAAAAGGACTCAACTTTGAGCAGATTCCTCCAACCCCCCCTCTCTAAACTGATTGGCTGGGAGGTGTGTGAGCACATATCCGAGCCAATGGCTGTGAGCCCTTTTGAACAGAGACTGCTCATACATAAATTCAGTCTCTGTTCAAAATTCACTCACAGTGGAAAAGGCATCGGGGCCCTTCAGGTACAAAGGGGAGGGGAGGGGTCTGCTCAATCTTACTGTCTCCACCGCCAGCGCAAACATTGGTGGATATGAAGAAAAGGGACATAGTTTTAACCCTTTGGGTGCCAGAGGGTTAATTATTTGTTTTCCACCCATAGAAAATGTTTCTGTGCAGAACATTGGGGACATTTGTTTTAAAATGTTGGCATCTTGGACAATATTAACTCTCATATCATGTGCATTGCTTAACTCTGTGAGTGCCAGAGTGCTACGCAATGCATTACGTTGCTTACCCCTCTGGCACTCAAGGGGTTAAACTGCGCACAGATGTTCCTGTTATTTTTAAGGCATTTGTGTTAATATATTAATATCTATTAATATCTCCCTCTGCATTTCTTCATAGTACAGGTAATGGAATTGCTTATGGTGCTTGAAAAACTGCCAACGGGGTTTTTTTTTTTTTGCCTAACGGGGTCCTTTAAATCTAGGCCTAAGTAGGATCCATCATTCTGTTTGCTTTAGTTTGAAAACATTTGACATGAACTATCACATCTGCATTCAATAAGACCTGGGGGAGATGCACTAAGGCGTGATAAAGACGTGATAAAGTAGAGATAACTTCTCCAGTTCCTATGTTATTCTATGGAACCAGTGCATTAACCCTTTGAGTGCCAGAGTGGTATGCAATGCATTGCCTTGCATTCTCAAGTGGGACAGATCTTGGTGAATAGGCTCTATAGAATAACATAGGAACTGGAGAAGTGATATCACTGGAGAAGTTATCTATCACCTCTTTATCACACCTTGGTTCATCTCCCTCTGATAGCCAGGGCCGAGATGCACTAAGGTTCGATAAGGGCTCAGGGTGGCGATGTTGTGTTGGATCTGTTTCAGAGGCACCTCTCCTATATGCACTAACATCATATCCCCATCAATCCGCCACCAATCCACCGCCATCGCCATCAATCTGCCATGCCTTTGACAGGATTATGATTTTTCACTGAACACATCAAAAATGGCTCCTTTCCATTTGGAAATGCAGGTTAATGGGCCACTGTCTTATTTTTGTGGGTGTGTTTATATGTTAATGTGGCTGTTCGCCACATGCACAAAGCTCTGGTAGCTTCCTCTGCTGTCAGAGCTCACAGTGTCAACATTGCCTACCTGAAGGTGGCGATGTTGGGATCTCCTGGTACATCTCTATGGAGCCAGAGGACAGTTTGCTGTCTTTGTTAAAGAGCAGAGACAGCAGCTGCCTTCCCTTAACCCATTTCAGTGCCATAGGAATGGTCATTAAATACCATTGTGGCACTGAAAGGGTTAATAGCTGCACTATTAACAGCAGTTTATTTTGATGTTATTATTTCTTTAATTTAACCTTATGAGTGACAGAGGGGTAAGCAACGCATTGTTTTGCACTCTGGCACTCATTGGGTTAAAGTTAAATGGGCTTGGATCTCTGGGTGAAGAATGCGTGGAACCAGCACCTTACCCATTAGGCTGTGGTTACTGCTTTCAGTGGAACACTTAATTAATATCAAATTAAGGGTTACAAAGTACAGAACTAATGATTATATACAATATTATTGACAGGAAGATCTTCAAAACATTGTTTCACAGTGCATCGGGGTCTCTCTAGCAAGCAAGGGGTTAAAATAATTGCATTAATATCTAATAAAGATGTACTGTGTTTCTAACAATAAGGGGCTGGATTCAAATGCAGGTGATAATTTTTTCTCTGCTTTTATCTCCAGGTATCACCATAGACTTCAATAGGAACATTTTTTATAAAATGGGAGGTAACATTTATCTCCTGCATTTGAATCCAGCCCAAGATTACTTAACCCTTTTGGATGCTGGAGAGATTGCCATCTTCATACTGTTTTGGAGATCTCCTTAGAATGTAAGGGGTTACATTAGTCTGGTTCATATCTAATAATAATATACTGTATTTTTAAAAGTAAAAATTGCTTAAAGGGACAGTAATGTCCCATAAAAAATGCTTAGAGTTTTGTAGGGGTTAAAAAAATAAACGATATGCCACAAATCCTATCTCTCAAAACGCTATGGTTTGAGAGATATCCTCCATTAATATGCCCTTCTCCCTGAGCTGTAAGCTGACAACAGGAGATTCCAGTCCGGAGACCGACAAGCGGCTCTTCAGCAGAGCCTCAACAGCGCAATTTAAAAAGAAATACTTCTTTGGAACGGTCTACAAAGTGTACCTGATTTGCAAGCACACTATTTAGACCATTCCAAAGAAGTATTTCTTTTTAAATCTCTCTATTGCGGCTCTGCTGAAGAGCCGCCTCGTGTCGGCTGACACAGATCTCCTGCTGTCAGTTTTACAGCTGACATCAGTGAGGGGGGAACTTTAGATGCGAATATCTCTCAAACCATAAAAGTTTGAGAGATAGGATTTGTGTCATATCGTTTATTTTTTTAACCTCTACAAAACTAAGCATTTTTTTATGTGACGTTACTGTCCCTTTAAACCTGTACATGTTATCAAGATTTCCATTGCTTAACAATCCTTGGACGAAATCTCTAACACCAAGTGGTTAAATTAATTTGGCAGAAACCTAATGATCAGTGAAATAATTTTTAACAATAATTGTTTAATTTTTTAGATTTATCAATGAGTTGTGTATTCTATCTCGCATCCTAGATTTATGGAAATGATCAGATTTCCACTTCTAGAAACCAGTGCACAAAGGTTCAAGTTGATTTGCAGTTCAGTGACCCCAGCAGCTGGGTGCCTGCTTGGTGCTGTGCCAAGTAAACATTCTCTGAATATTTATTAGTTATTATTAGTATATGTCAATGTTGTCACATATGGAAGTTTTATTCACCACATAGAACCTTTTAGACAACAAATTAGCAGAGAATGTTTCAATTATCTCTTTCCTGGCTCATCTTTGTTTCACAAAGTATATATCAGTTCTGGCTATCTCTGTACTGGTAAAAGGACACATTGTATGAAACTTGTGCTTTCCGATAAAATGTATCATCATTCCCATAGATAAAGCAGGAAGTAATATTTTATCAATACAGCAGCTCTGCTGTATGTGTGCATACAGCTAGTTGCAAGGTCCAGACTGGGTGAGACAGGGGTCAATGGGTCACCTCTGCTCTAAGCCATTGT
Organism: Rhinophrynus dorsalis; assembly: GCA_037306005.1. Lineage (NCBI taxonomy): Eukaryota > Metazoa > Chordata > Amphibia > Anura > Rhinophrynidae > Rhinophrynus > Rhinophrynus dorsalis. The sequence continues at coordinate 29,598,695 of CM074722.1, forward strand.
CTCTCCCTTAAATTCAGCTCTGATTACGTGTGTTTTTTCCCTTTCTGTTCTCTGATCCCCCAAATAAAACACTTTCTACATCCAGTCAGCAGATTTTTCATTGTCTGGATATTGTTTCTCTCATTTGTATCCAGAGAAGCAGAGTGCAAAGCATTGATCTGTCTTGATTACAGTGTAACTAAATCCTGTATTAGTAACTAAATCCTTACTTAGGCCTGGATTATTCTGCAGCCGAATTGCTCATTTCAAGTAACTGAAATGAATAGACCGTTACAAAGATAATAAATAATATTGCATAAGTCCATACTCGGCACAGTCAGTCCTGTTGCAGTGAAGGTAATTAACCCTTTGAAATGCATAACATACCTCTCTGGCACTCAAAGGGTTAAGTTCAACCTTTGGCTCATTACCCAGAGACATATATAGATTTCCTGCTGCCAAATAACTTAGTCTACATCCTGTTTTTGCCTACTAATACACAGTATATGCCTGCATGTTCCGTTTTGAAGGAAATGTATCTAATCTTCTCTTAAATGTATCCATTGTATCTGCCATAACCACATCCTTGGGCAAGGAATTCAATAATTTAACAGACCTCAGTGTAAAAATACCCTTTCCTTTGCTGCAGTCAAAGCTTCCTTTCCTCTAATTTCAAGGGGGGCCCAATGTTATTTGATCAGGCCCTGGAATGAATAGCTCACCAGATAGATCCTTATATTGACCTTTCATATACTTGTACATGTTAATGAATGTTAAGTGATTATAATGCAAAATAGAGACTTCTTCTATAAGCGTACCTAAGCAATTTGAGTGTTAGTGTTTTCATCAACAATCTCCACTCCACTGATAGTCAAAGTGTTGATAATTTAAACACAAATAAAGGTGTTTAAATCATGTGAGTATACAGAGAGATAGATAGATAGATAGATAGATAGATAGATAGATAGATAGATAGATAGACAGATAGATAGATGAGATAGATAGATAGATAGATAGATAGATAGACAGACAGACAGACAGACAGACAGACAGACAGATAGATAGATAGATAGATAGATAGATAGATAGATAGATAGATAATATAGATAGATAGATAGATAGATAGATAGATAGATAGACAGACAGACAGACAGACAGACAGACAGACAGACAGACAGATAGATAGATAGATAGATAGATAGATAGATAGATAGATAGATAGATAGATAGATAGATAGATAGATAGATAGATAGATATGAGACATAGATAGATAGATAGATAGATAGATAGATAGATAGATAGATAGATAGATTGATAGATATGAGACATAGATAGATAGATATGAGATAGATAGATAGATAGATAGATAGATAGATAGATAGATAGATAGACAGACAGATAGATGATAGATAGATAGATAGATAGATAGATAGATAGATAGATATAGATGTATCGATAGATAGACAGACATATATATATAGATAGATGTGTGATAGATAGATAGATAGATAGATAGATAGATAGATAGATAGATAGATAGATAGGGGTTTACGTGGAAAACCAACAGAGATGTATCATAATGGGGTTGCAGGAGAAAGCTTTATATTTGCTATGCAGTGACCTTGGTACAGCCTTTGCTGTTAGGATAATGACAGCTGGAGAAGGCAAGACACTTCTACATGTTATCTATATGGTGTATATAAGCATTTTATTGCACAGGCCTTCCCTGCTGGCCTCTGTTTTCAGTAATGAAAGATGGCTGCACCAGTCCAACGAGGAATAAAATAGTGAAAGATGATAAAAAATATTTCCTTTATTATCAAAAATCGTTAGAATCATTAAAATACAATCAATATCTTACGGACAGCAGAGGTAAGGTCTCATGTCTCATGCAGTGCAAAGGCTACATAGTCCACGCGTTTCGCGCTAGATGCGCTTAATCATGACCATCAAGTCAAACATAGGATTGGCAACATTTAAAGGTATAGTAATACTTCGTTTTATCTTTATTTTATTTTGTAGGCATTAAAAAAACATGAAGAACGATATAAGTTTTATCTCTCAAATCTTTATGGTTTAAGAGATATTCACAAGCAAAGTATCCCCCCCCGTTCAGCCAGATCAGAAGGGAGGTGCCCAGGTAGACTGCAGAGAGGGACAATCTTCAATTAAGATAAGGGAAAAACCTGAAAAGCTTGTCAAGGGGGGCAGGGATTTCATTGTTCTCATAGGAAGAAGATTGTCCCCTGCTGTTATCTGTCTGGTCTATGGACTGGATTCCACATCTGAGAAGAGATGGCTTACACTAGGTAAAAGGGGCTGAAGGGGGAAACTTTGCTTGTGAATATCTCTCAAACCATAAAGGTTTGAGAGATAAGACTTATATCATTCTTCATGTTTTTTTAATGCCTACAAAATAAAATAAAGATAAAACGAAGTATTACTATCCCTTTAAACACTCCAACACCAATCACATTAGATATCTAATTAGTGGTTACAAACTGCCCCACCTCCAATCTCTAAATCCAGAGCAAAAAAACCATCCAGTCTAATTGATGCACCTGATATCCACACCAACCAAGACAACCACAGAATCAGCGTCTACACATAACTGAACCAGTCGCTGCATTATACCACCACAGCAACCACTGGATAGACATTCAAATATGTATATTAATCAATCAAACCCCCTAAGCGCTACAAAAGCACACCAATGCACCGCAGAGCGACACATCAAAAATCAAATATATCGCAAGGCTGTACATCGTGCGCATCACCAGCACCCAAAGGGTTAAATGACAGCTATAGAGGTATTATAATCACTTTCTAATAAGACAACGTTCTGAGTTACCGGGTGATGGACGGCCAAAGTGCATCTAGGCTGTTTTCAGGGCGACCTCACATTGTCCTCCCAAGAGTCCCAGTTTTACTAGATGTACCGTATTTAATCCTGTTCTCTGGGTGCTACCCACATCAATGTGGCTGCTTTTTCTTGATATAGGAAAGGAAGAAAAAGTCTGCAGGAGGATCTTATATGTTTCCATAGATCTGGGGGCCTCCATTCACAATTCCACTGAGGAACTACCCGGACAGAGCATTAACTCTTTGACTGCCAGAAATATGCCCAATGCGTCACAGTGCATTGGTCACCCCTGGCGCTCAAAGGTTTTTCTTTCGTGTGTATGTGAGGGTGGTGACAAGGTGTTAAATATTTCTTTTAACCCAATGCATTGTGCCCCCCCGGCACTCAAAGGGTTAAGTGGTGAAGATGATAATAATAACCCTGTAGACAGGAGTCTCAATAAAAAGAGGAAATAAAAACAAAATACTTTATTACAGCATTTAAACCAGATAGGACACAGAGAAGCACAGATCTGTCTCCAGGGTTTTCCTCTGCCAGAGTTCTGCATATCATAATCAGGAGAGGACATGGTGTATAGGATCTGTTGAGGGAGACTGGGGATACAGCCCTCCCATATCTACGTGTCTGCTTTATTACTCACAAACCTGTACATGAACATTCCTGTTTAATCCTTTCAGTGCCATATACCTCTCTGACACTGAAAAAGTTAAGATATTAAAGGGATAGTAATACTTAAAATGCAAAAAAAAATATGTTGTAGGGTTTATCCCCCTGAGTAAAACAAGAGTACTCCCACTGCTGAAAGGTGTTTCATTCAAAAGTTATTAATTTTCAAAGTTGAATTTTTTAGGTGCAATATCACGGTGGCCTGAAATTGTACAGTGGCGCTGTTGCTGCACCATCCTATGGAGATTTATGGTCAACTGACCAGAACTATCCATAGGGTCGTGTAGCAACAGTGCCACTCTACAGTTTCAGGCCACTGTGATATTGCACCTAAAAAATTCAACTTTGAAAATTAATAACTTTTGAATGAAACACCTTTCAGCAGTGGGAGTACCCTTGTTTTACTCAGGGGGATAAACCCTACAACATATATTTTTTTACATTGTAAGTATTACTATCCCTTTAAGGGTCAGTGGCTATACCCAAAATATGCATTTTATATAGGGAAATACGCAATGCTCAGTCCAACAAAATAAGACTGGTAAGAAGAGCTTGGGGAAAGCCGACTGTACCAAACGGGAGCAATAAGCATTTTTTCCAAACGTCTCTTGATTTTAATTGTTTTTTTTTTAACCCCTTGACTGTCATTGAGGTCTCCACTGTATTGCTTTTACAATGTTTTGGGTACCTCTGGAGCATTCAAGGAATTGAAAAACCCCATTTAACCCTATTGATTGGCAGCGGAGTGTCTGATGCATGTGTTGGACACCCCTCTGGCACTCAAATGGTTAAACTAGTGGGCATTATCATTTTGTCCCCTCTAATGAGGATAGTTTGTCCCAGAAGTACCGTGGTTCTTGGAACATCAGCCTCCTTGTACGCTTCATATAGTCTCCTGGGTAATTTCCTGTATAAAGTGGGTTCTGGGCTGCTTCACCCCCCTCCCCCAGTTTTAACCCTTTGCATGCCAGAGGGGTACACAACACAAGGTGTTGCATACCCCTCTGGCACGCAAATGGTTAAAAGAACACTCCCAATAATGAACTACCAATTGATTTAATCATAATGACCACTATGAATCAATTCTGCATGGCCTGGTTGACCAAATTCATATTTAACCCCTTAGTGACTGCCCATTCCAGCAGCGGGAGGACATTAAAGACCACTGCACTTTTTTTTTTTTTTTTTTTTTTTTTTTTGTGCATTCAATTCTGAGATTGCCCGGAATTCCACAACGTGCCAAGACAGTCTATGGGCCTTAACTGCCATACCGCTGAGATGGTCCTGGCACATCATTAGTATTTAAGGTGTTAATAAGTATAGGATATCATATTTATAGAGGCAGGCATGATTCTGCATCACAGAACTCTCTGTCACTCAAAGGGTTAAAGGGATGGTATCACTTAAAATGTAAAAAAAAAGGTACTGAAAGGTACTTTATTCAGAATGTATTACAGCTCAAACTTGATTTTTTAGGTGCAGTATCACAGTGGCCTGGAACTGTACAGTGGCGCTGTTGCTACACCATCCTATGTACAGTTCTGGTAAGTTGATCATAAATCTCCATAGGATGGTGTAGCAACAGCACCACTGTACAATTTCAGGTCACTGTGATATTGCACCTAAAAAATCAAGTTTGAGCTGTAATAACTTTTAAATAAAACACCTTTCAGCATTGGGAGTACCCTTGTTTTACTCAGGGTGATAAACACTACAATATATATATTTTAAGTTCAGTGGAGGTTTTTTATTAGGAAACATTAATGGTGCTTTAAAAGGGGTAATTCTGGTTTTTATGTTATATTTAGGCTAGTCTTATGTTTACCCTATATATTTTTAACCCTTTGAATGCCAGAAAGGTACCCAGCGCATTGCTTTGCGTTGCATATGTCTCTGGCACTCAAACGGTTAAAAGCATTGAATCTGAGTTGTAACTAGTCTTTGGAAGGCCCAGATGAAATTAGCAAATTTTTTTGGGGCCCATACCACAAAATGACTTTCACATTGGCATATGTAGGACCTTTTGGGCCAGCTCCCTTGGATGCTGGGCCTTGGCACACCTGCGCAGTAGCTACAACCCCTGCGTTGAATGCTAGCAATAACTTCGAGGCAGTGATCCCTCTCTAGCATCTGAGGGGTTAATCTTTTTACTACAAATGTGTCTACTACAGGATATTCCATTAACCCACAACATATTTCTCACATAATACTTTACTATATAAATCCCAACATTTCAAATGGCAAAGAGGGACAGTTTTAGGTGGTGTTGCCGGGGGCGTGGCTGGTGGACGGGTATATTACAGAGAAATTTTAGGTTATTTTATGACCTATTGACACCTCTTTGTGTATCTGAATAACTGATTTAAAGCAAGACCAAAAAGGTGTGCAACGCATTGCAAAGCCCCACATTACACAAGAGAGCGTGTGTGTGTGTGTGTGTGTGTATGTGTGTGTGTGTGTGTGTGTGTGTATGAGTGTGTGTGTGTCTGTGTGTGTGTGTGTGAGTCTGTGTGTGTCTCTGTGTGTGTGTCTGTGTGTGTGTGTGTATGTCTGAGTGTGTGTGTGTCTGTGTGTGTGTCTGTGTGTGTTTCTGTGTGTGTGTGTGTGTCTGTGTGTGTGTGTGTGTGTGTGTTTCTGTGTGTGTGTGTCTATGTGTGAGTGTGTGTGTCTGTGTGTGTGTGTGTGTGTTTCTGTGTGTGTGTGTCTATGTGTGAGTGTGTGTGTGTGTGTGTGTGAGAGTGTGTGTGTGTGTGTGTGTGAGTGAGTATGAGCACATCTGCATGTTCTGCATCTATTGTTTTGTGTCTAGCATTATGTGTATAACATATAAAGCTTTGAATATTGAGTATAGGTTTTTGATTATAGTGTTTAGTGTATAGTGTATTGTATGTATCATTTTGCGTGTAGCATTTTGCATATTGCGTATAACTTTTTCATACTGCATATAACGTATTACGTTTTGCATATTGTGTGTAGTGTTTCGAAAACGGCATTTTGCATATAGCATTTTGCTTATTGCATGTAGAGTATAGTGTTATGCATATATCATTTTGTACATTTCGTATATCGTTTTGCGTATAGCGTTTTGCATATACTGTATTGCATGTAGTATACAGCGTTACATTATGTGTATATATTTTTTCGTATTGAGTATAGAGTTTTGCAAACAGTGTATAGGGTTTTGTTTATAGAGTATTGCTTATAGTGTTTTGCGTATAGCATTTTGTGTGTATCATTTTCCTTTGTGTGTATTGAATTGTGCGTGTATTGCATGGATATTGTGTGTATATATTCTGTGCATGTGTGTGTACTGTGCATATTGTCTCTGCGCCTGCATGCAATTGCAAAACGCGTGAGACAATGAGTCTTGGAGACCCTGATGTCTGCCTTTACACAAAGAAAAGATGGAATGGTGCTCGTTTGCAGACTTAAAGTATTAAATGAAAGCAATTTATTTGAACTACATATGGCAAACAGACACAACGAATTCACCTTATCTCACATCTAACGTGTTTTGCACCACATGGTGCTTACTCATACACAACACTGTGTACTCATACGCAAACACTGTTATCTAGTCTACAATGTAACGTCTCTCATTCAAATTACCCAATCAGAAGTCCACAGCAGACAGCCCCATGAATTCAGTCAAAAGAGATAATTAGGTAACCACCTTGATATCCTACTGGTCATGGGATATACTACCGTCGACATAACCGACTATTAAGAGTAAGAATTAACCCCTTATCTCCTTTTACAACTAGACAACAGGTTGCATTGATAAAGATTATAACTCAATAGATTAAAAATTCTTTATTTCCAATCAACATAAAACCATTATAATGAAAAAGACTATGAATCTAACGAGAAGCATCTGATATAGTTTCATATAAACTCACTAATCAATATTTAAAATATTGGACCTTTACACACAGCATGTCACATTATATTCTTTGTTAAGACCTTTTGGCATGCGAGTGCCAAGTGTAAAGATCCAATATACTTCACGATATGATAACCTAGATAATATATCACCACCTCTAAAAGAACTATTAACCCTTTCTATACCTTGCACAGAAAACATATATAAACATCCATTATGCACCATACAGAATGTGAAGCTACCCCTGTTTTAAAGGGATAGTAATACTTAAAATGTAAAAAAAATATGTTGTGTTGTGTCCTCTGGACAGCTCTGGTCCCGGGACCATAAATCTCCATAGGATGGTGTAGCAACAGCGCCACTGTACAATTTCAGGCCACTGTGATATTGCACCTAAAAAATTCAACTTTGAAAATGTATAACTTTTGAATGAAACACCTTTCAGCAGTGGGAGTACTCTTGTTTTACTCAGGGGATAAACCCTACAACATATATTTTTTTAAAATTTTAAGTATTACTATCCCTTTAAAGTCTCTGCAGTTGACATTGCTGACATGTTCCCTAATCCTTTCTCTAAGACATCTGCTAGTTTTACGCACATATTGTACATGTTATTAAGTATATCACATTGCGTGTACCACAATTAATATACTGTTTAATATGATGTTCAGCAGCATCATCTGCAGAGTAAAACTTTTTGAGGGGCTAATCCACCTGCAACAGTGACATTGACTATGATTACATTTACATGATCCCATCACAGTTAACCAGGTATATTTCTTACTTTTCAAGCTATCATTAAGATGTACACTCGGGGACAATGTCTGCGCCAAAGTTTTTGCCTTCCTTGAAACAAACCTACAACCCTTATCTTCTATAATAGATTGTAATTGTTTATCAGCAAAAAGTACCGGTAGATGTTTCTTAATAACCTGTACTATTTTAATGTATTCACAACTATAGTTTGTAGAAAAAACTACAGCCCCCTCCACTTTTGTCACAATGAGATTTATTATATTTGATGTCTTTAGATTTCTCCATCAATAGTTTATCTCTAGTAGTGTTTTTTTGCAATGGAAACCGCTCTATCCAACATCCAATGGGGATAGACCCTTGCCAGAAATCTCCTTTGAAGTTCAACACTAGCTCCATCGAAAGCAACATCAGTAGAACAGGTCTTCATTAAACAGAGAAACTGTCCCACCGGTATGCCTCTGATGGTATGACGTGGATGACCCTGATGTCTGCCTACATGTTTGAATCTATATAAACAGAATATTATTGGAGATTAATCCTCTGCAGTGCATCTTTGATTATAAGATATTGTCTCTGCTCCTACACATTTTGGACCAAACACAGACACTGGGAGCTGAAGGACAGGATCACTTCAGACCCCACAGAACACAGGAACCTGTACAGAGCCTGAAATATTACTTTTTAATCAATCCATTTTTAGGCAATTAACGTGCCTTCATCAGGACAAAACAAGCATCTCATATTGAAGTGGACATAGTAACACAAGTGTAAATTCGGTGTCATCGGGATACACCCCAAATAGAGCAGAACAAAGCAATTAACATAGTGTCTAGGCAGAACCTGCTGAGAATATGCCACCACAGGTGAGAAAAATGTGTTGCACTCCAGCTAATTAAGTTTAATTAAAAGGCAAATGACTTAAAGGGATAGTAATACTTCATTTTAACTTTATTTTATTTTGTAGGCATTAAAAAAACATGAAGAATGATATAAGTCTTATCTCTCAAACCTTTATGGTTTATGAGATATTCACAAGCAAAGTTTCCCCTCCCGCCCCTTTTACCTAGTGTAAGCCATCTCTTCTCAGATGTGGAATCCAGTCCATAGACCAGACAGATAACAGCAGGGGACAATCTTCTTCCTATGAGAACAATGAAAGCCCTGCCCCCCTTGACAAGTTTTTCAGGTTTTTCCCTTATCTTAATTGAAGATTGTCCCTCTCTGCAGTTTACCTGGGCACCTCCCTTCTGATCTGGTTGAACAGTGTGACATCAGTAAAAGGGGCGGGAGGGGGATACTTTATCATTGAATTACTCCTGAACTACAACTCTGACAGAATTGAAATAACACTCTCCAAAGTCCAAATACTATGATGATTAATTAGAGCTGCTTTTATTATGAAACATTACTATCCCTTTAAAGCCTTAGGTTCATTTAAAGCTTTGGCAGTATATTTTATTTTTAAAGGAGCAGAAAAGTTTTATTTGTGGCATAGCCTGCCCCTTTCTGCAGCAAATTGCTTCATCTTTCTCCCCCAGAGGCACCACAGGACTCCCTTCTCTTGGGGGGGTCCACAACAAAAAGTTCCCAGGTATGTTACTATCCCTTTAAGCAGTGGTCCCTTTATCTTCCAGAATATGGCCCTACGTCACCTGTATGTCATCAGATAAGTATTGAGCTGGAGTATGCTGCAGCGGCAGGTTTATCCCTTGAGCGACAGAAGAGGTCTCAAGTACCAGCGATTATTATTATTATTATTATTAATAATCTTTATTTAAATAGCGCCAACTAATTCCAAAGTGGTGCGCAATTGGTAATAGAGGTATTAGATAGTACAATCAAATGTGAAGAACAGAAGGATCAGAGGGCCCCCTGCTGGTGAGAACTTACAGTCTAGAGGAAGGTAGGTTTGACACAGAAGGAGTAAGTGCTATTGGGTGTAAGTGCCTCCTGTCACATAAACTGCCAGTCAGTGGGTGGGAGAGAGAAGTGCTGCTGAGTGCAGTGGCCCAGGAAGGGGTGATTCTTAGTGATAATGTTTATAGAGGTAGTTGATAGGCTTCCCTGAAGAGATGAGTTTTCAGGGAGCATCTGAAGATTTAAAGGCTGGGAGAAAGTCTGATGGGACAGGGGAGGAATTCCAGAGCTCGGGTGCAGCACAAGAGAAGTCCTGTAGGGGGAGTGGGAGGATGTGATAAGAGCTGTGGAGAGGAGAAGGTCGTGTGCAGAGCGAAGATGGCGAGAGGGAGCGTATTTGGAAATGAGAGATGAAATACAGGTGGTGCAGTGTTAGTAAGGGCTCTATAAGTTAGCACCAGGATTTTGAATTTAATTCTGTATGTTAATGGGATCCAGTGTAGGGACTGACAGAGGGTTTTGGTGTCAGAGAAGCGATGAGTGAGGTAGATTAGTCTTGCAGCAGAGTTCATTATGGACTGTAGTGGGGTTAGTCGGATGAGAGGAAGGCCAATTAGTAAAGAGTTACAGTAGTCAAGACGGGACATGATGAGTGCTTGGATTAGTATTTTGGTAGTGTCTTGTGTGAGAAAGGGTCGGATTCTAGAGATGTTGCGGAGATGGAGGCGGCATGATTTGAAGATTGACTGGATGTGAGGAATAAAGGAAAAGGCAGAACTCACTGAACTCAAAGAGTTAACTCTTTGAGTGCCAGAGGGGTGAAAGCAATACGTTGCACCCCCCTCTGGCACTCAAAGGGTTAAGCATCAGCGCTATCTTCATTTTCCCAGCATTCCGTTATACTGGTTGCTTGCCATGCATATGTATCTCCCCTGTTCTGAATTTCCAGACTTATTTATTCAGTGTCCTATTGAAAACAGGTTTTACGCTACATTTAGCTCAGCAGGATCCAGCTCACTTACAGTAGAAAAATCACACTTGTATCCTGCGCTGCACATCATCACCAGCCATCTCACCCAGACGCTGCCGACCTGAGAGATGACGAAGTAATGTGGCCTTTGTATGTAAGTTTCAATATCCATGTCACACATCATGTTGTTTTATTTTCGTACCTGTCAAAGTCAGTGGCGGTATCATAAAAGCCACACAGTATTATCGTTTAAGTGATGTTTAGTTCATTCTAAGGATAATTAAAACCTGCCTACATGTTGTGCTAACGATCTGTTTGTAATATAAATCATTTTAGAGAAATGACCCTTTGTTAGTGAAACAGCCTGGCGCGTTATGCAAACTGTACAGGGAATTAGCGTCTACTGTCACAATGTATCTCCAAACACTCTAAAGGATAATCATGACAGCTTTATCCAATGGGCAGAGTAGGCACTTGCCCAGGGCCCATCATAAACAGGGGGTCCACCAATGGAAGCCCTGCCTAAAGAAAATAGTTAAAATGGTGGCCCACCGGCACATCTCTTAGAATTCCAGTGGAACCCGTTTTCAATTATTTTCTCCAGGAGCGAAGAACTGTAGCGCCCCATTGCTGTGCTGTCCTCCACACCAGCTACTTCCAGGCAGCACTGATATTATCTCAGTACAACCTAGAAGTGTCAGGTAAACAGGATGTGGAGGACAGCACCGCTACTGGAAAAAGGTAAGGTGTTGGTCGGGCAGAACATGTATGCAGGTACTGAGTACCATTGAAACCAGGTTGAGGGGGCACAAAGTGTATGTGGGGACTGTTACTACCAGTGAAATCAGGCTGGAGGGCACACAGTGTTTGTGGGGACTGTTACTACCAGTGGAACCAGGCTGGGGGGCACACAGTGTATGTGTGGACTGTTACTACCAGTAAAACCAGGCTGGGGGGCACAAAGTGTATGTGGGGACTGTTACTACCAGTGAAATCAGGCTGGGGGGCATACAGTTTATGTGGGGACTGTTACTACCAGTGGAACCTGGCTGGGGGGCACACAGTGTATGTGTGGACTGTTACTATCAGTGGAACCAGGCTGCGGGGACACACAGTTTATGTGGGGACTGTTACTACCAGTGGAACCAGGCTGGGGGGCACACAGTGTATGTGGGGACTGTTACTACCAGTGGAACCAGGCTGGGGGGCACACAGTGTATGTGGGGACTGTTACTACCAGTGGAACCAGGCTGGGGGGCACACAGAGTATGTGGGGACTGTTACTACCAGTAGAACCAGGCTGGAGGGCACACAGTGTATGTATGGACTGTTACTACCATTGAAATCAGGCTGGGGGGCACACAGAGTATGTGGGGACTGTTACTACCAGTGAAACCAGGCTGGGGGCACACAGAGTATGTGGGGACTGTTGCTACCATTGAAACCAGGATGGGGGGCACACAGTTTATGTCGGGACTGTTACTACCAGTGGAACCAGGCTGGGGGGCACACAGTGTATATGGGGACTGTTACTACCAGTGGAACCAGGCTGGGGGGCACACAGTGTATGCTGGTACTGTTACTACCAGTAGAACCAGGCTGGGGGGCACACAGTGTATGTGGGGACTTTTACTACCAATAGAACCAGGCTGGGGGGCATACAGTGTATGTGTGGACTGTTACTACCAGTAGATCCAGTCTGGGGAGCACACAGTGTATGTTGGGACTGTTCATACCAGTAGACCTAGGCTGAGGGGCACACAGTGTATGTGGGGACTGCTGCTACCAGTGGAACCAGGCTGGAGGGGCACATAATGTATGTAGGAACATGTGAGTACCAGTGGAACCAGGCTGGAGGGCACACAGTGTATGTATGGACTGTTACTACCATTGAAATCAGGCTGGGGGGCACACAGAGTATGTGGGGACTGTTACTACCAGTGAAACCAGGCTGGGGGCACACAGAGTATGTGGGGACTGTTGCTACCATTGAAACCAGGATGGGGGGCACACAGTTTATGTCGGGACTGTTACTACCAGTGGAACCAGGCTGGGGGGCACACAGTGTATGTGGGGACTGTTACTACCAGTGGAACCAGGCTGGGGGGCACACAGTGTATGCTGGTACTGTTACTACCAGTAGAACCAGGCTGGGGGGCACACAGTGTATGTGGGGACTTTTACTACCAATAGAACCAGGCTGGGGGGCATACAGTGTATGTGTGGACTGTTACTACCAGTAGATCCAGTCTGGGGAGCACACAGTGTATGTTGGGACTGTTCATACGAGTAGACCTAGGCTGAGGGGCACACAGTGTATGTGGGGACTGCTGCTACCAGTGGAACCAGGCTGGAGGGGCACATAATGTATGTAGGAACATGTGAGTACCAGTGGAACCAGGCTGGGAAAGGGAGAACTAGCATTTTTTTTTTCAAATGGGATTGTGTACAGTTCTTGTACATGAAGCAAAGTGCATGCACATGACTTTTATTGTTAATTAAAATGCTCAGAGTGGTGTTGGCGGAGTCGTACATTTCCTCTTTTATCCTTATCTTTTTTAGATGGTATAAACTTGGCAAAGACAAATTAAAGTGCTAGGAGTGAGGAACAGTAGTATAAAGTTAAGTGTTAAAAAAACAAACTATTTGCTTGTTTGAAAATTAGTTTTTTTAAAGAAAAAAAATGTGAGAATTTTTAAGGGCAATATTAATCAAGATCTTCTTAATGTAATTTTTAAATCTTTACATTTTCAAATGTGACTATTTTACATATGAAATAGGGGCGGACTGACCATACGGGCATTCGGTCACGGACAAAAGGCCCGGGACCGAAGGGGGCCCGTTGCCGCTTCCAGAAATTATAATTTTAATATATTGTGTCTGCTGCCACTTAGGGGCCCGTCTGTAGCGCTGCTCTCCAACTACGGGCCCCGGCGCGCCGTTCTAGTAATACAGAGCGCTGGGAGATGACATCATCTCCCAGCCTCTGCATTACTAGAGGCGCGCGGGACTTCGCACAGTGTTAAGCCACGCCGCTAGACCACCAGGGACTGGAGGAAGGGGCAGTGTGGAGATGAAGGGGCAATGTGGAGATGGGAGCATTGTGGAGGGGGCATTGTGGAGATGAAGGGGGCATTGTGGTAGGGGAAATGTGAAGATGAAGGGGCATTGTGGAGATTTCTGCAGGGGGCCCAGACCTCTTTTTGGACCAGGGGTCCTGGGTCCTGTCAGTCCGCCCTAGATATGAAAATATTGTCCTTCTGTTACCACCAACTCACGACCTGAAATTTCTTTCATTATGATGACTTTTTTAACATCGCGCCTTTAGACTCAACTCTAGAATATGAAAACATTTATTTTTTTCCCTAATCTTATGAGAGTCAGAGGTGTATCCAACACATTCCACTGCTGTTCTGGGATTCAAATGGTTAAAAAATACAAACATCATACAAAGAAAATGTTGATTATGGCACAATTGCTCAATTACAAAAAAATACTTTTGCCTTTATGCTTACCAAGGAACTCCTGCTCCAAGAATCTCAGCTATTTGTTGGAATATGTCTCTTTCTCTGAACTGGATACTTCCCTGTTACCAACTACATTTTTCCAGTGCCAGATCATGGGCAAGGTGACCTAGGCGCTTGCCTAAGCCTGGTGACTTTGGGGGACCGTCGGCCCAGCCAAATTAGCTGCAGTGTTATGGAGCTGCATCAGGACTGAATCCCTGAGTGTACCTGTTGACAGCACCAGTCCCCCACTCACCTGCATAGCAGAAAGGTACAGATGCCAATCCAGTACCTTCTCAAATCCCAACATGTTTTTGCAGGGACAGCCAATGAGAGAGAAGAGTTTTGTGAGGATGCTCAGTTCTCATTGGCTGGCTAGTGCATATGACGGAAGGGACGTCAGCAGTGTTTCTAAGAGGAGCTCAGAAAGAGAGAGAGCGCAAGTCTTCTCGCCAGCAGGCTATCCTTGCTGAGTGAAAGAAGAAGTCACAAAGCTGACACATGAGTGAATTTTTTAGTGATTAACCCTTTGAATGCCAGAGAAGCACGCAATGCAATGCGCACTCGTCTGGAACTCAAAGGGTTAAGATAGAGCCCTATTCAAGTAGCCAGTTTCAAGTAGTATATGGAGGGGACCAAGCAGGAGGGGAGGCCCAATTTGGGATCCTGCCTAGGGCCCTGTGGAGTCTTAATCTGGCTCTACACTCTTCAGACTGAGCATCAAATCCTGACCTTTACTAATAAATAAGCCGTAACTTATTATAGATAATAAACAGTAAGGTTTAGTCGCATTCGGTCAAAACCACGTTAAGCTTGCCTCCCCCATCACAGCACCTTAAATCGGGCCAAACCCTATCTGTCTCACATCTACGTGAACATGTATTTAGAATAATATAGTCAGGGCTCAAAATTTCCACTCGCCACTAGCCAATGGCGAGTGAAAATTTAGCCCTGGTGAGTAGAAATTCAGCCCTGGTGGGTATGTCTTGGCTTGCAGTGGCGTGGAACTTTTCAGGTCTGGCTAGTAGCAAAGGACTTCAAAATTTAAGCCCTGATATAGTTAAAAAGCAGAGATACCACCTTACCTCTACTGTGAGTAAAACCCATTGTGAGTGAAATAATGCAGTTAATTATACCTTTCTTACTTATAGCTAGACCCTGAGTAGACGGATTTGTGCTCTTCTGACCACACATATACGTGAACACTATGGATAAGCTAGTCAGTACATCAGCAGTCTGTATATTTTATGTATATTTTTGTAGGCATTTTGGGAGATTTGGGCTCTTCCCTTCTTGGTTGGTAGCCTCCTGTACTCAGATGCTTCTTGTATTTAGGGAAGATATAAATGTCTCCATTATTTACCTCACAATGCTTTTGCTCACAGTAGAGGTAAGGTGATATCATTGCTTTTTAATTTCAACATACTAAATACATGTTCACTTAGATTTGAGGCTGATAGGAACTAATCAGAGGTCAGGAGAGCTTATCATGGTTTTGGCCAAATGCTCGTGATTAAACCTCGTTGGTTATTATCCATAGTAAGTCACAAGTTATTTATTTTTAAAGGTTAGGATTTGATGCACAGGCTTGTCTTTGTTTCTTTTTTGTATATGTAGCCATGATATGGCTCTCGCTGCTCTCCTGACTACACATATGTGTAATTATTTGAACAATATTAATATGCTAGCTTGAGCTCATCAGAAATGTGCATATTTTGACACTTTTCAGTTTACTCTGCTTTAGGCTGACCAGACCTCCCCTTTAACCGGGGACCCATAGGAAATAGGCATATTTCAGAAGTGCACCAAAGTCAAAGCAGCCCTGCAGTATGCATTTTTCATATGCGTCCCCGGTTAGAGGTGAAGCCTGGTCAGCCTGCTCTGCTTAGGCCTACTCTCTTCCAAATTCCACCACATTCTAGTCACTCTGACTTTGCCCAGCCCATTCTCTGACAATCTAGAACAGAGCTGTTCAAGTAGGGTGGCCACATTTCCATTCTGCCATTCAGGAACACTGCAGAGATGAGAACAGTAGAGTACGTATCCTCGGCTCTAGTGCAGCTATGTGGGAGGGGTCACTATACATCACTGGTCATCAGTGGACAAACCTCTTTTCTCAGGCACCCCAGAGAGTTCTAATCACTAGAGGGAGGTCTGACCATTAACTGCTGTGACAGAAAGTGATGCCTGTTGCAGGCTACGAGAAAAATAGTGATGCCTGTTGCCCAAAGCCTTAGACTACCATTACACTGCAACAAAATTGCACTGCAGCCCCTGTTTGATGTCCGGATCAAGGCTCTCTTTCTAGTGTTTAGGGCTCTGTCTGGAAGCCATTTCCTTGTAGCCCAGCAGAAGTATCACCTTCTGTCACAGTAGGCAATGGGCAGTTCTCCTAGTGATTAGAACTGTGCTCTGGAATCTAAATTCAGGGACTTTGTATTGTCCCTGAAGGAGGCTGCCAGGGACATGGGACACATATTTCAAATCAGGGACTGTCCCTGACAATCAGGGACACGTGGTCACCCTATGTTCAAGTCCAGTCCTCAATGGCCACCAACAGGATTTCCCTGATTAAGTACAGTTGAGTCAGTCAAAATAATGAGCTACTGATTAATTCACCTATGCTTAATAAGGAAACCTTAAAATCCTGGCCTGCTGGTGTCTCCTGAGGACTGATCTTCAACAGCTCTTATCTGGATTAAACCCCACTCCTGAATAGTAGTGTTGAGCGAGCATGCTCAGCCGATGCTCGGATCGGCTCGAGCATCGCTCTGCTCTGCACATGGCGGTACTCGTACGAGTACCGCCATGTGCTCGCCCGGCATGTTCGGGTGGCGGGGATCTGTGCCGAAGGAGGCACAGATCTGAAGACGCTCCGCTGGACCACCAGGGACTGGAGGTAGGGGGCATTGCGGAGATGAAGGGGGCATAGCGGAGATGAAGGGGGACATTGCAGAGATGAAGGGGGCATAGCGGAGATGAAGGGGGACATTGCAGAGATGAAGGGGGCATTGCAGAGATGAAGGGGGCATAGCGGAGATGAAGGGGGACATTGCAGAGATGAAGGGGGCATAGCGGAGATGAAGGGGGACATTGCAGAGATGAAGGGGGCATAGCGGAGATGAAGGGGGACATTGCAGAGATGAAGGGGGCATTGCGGAGATGAAGGGGGCATAGCGGAGATGAAGGGGGACATTGCAGAGATGAAGGGGGCATTGCAGAGATGAAGGGGGCATAGCGGAGATGAAGGGGGACATTGCAGAGATGAAGGGGGCATTGCAGAGATGAAGGGGGACATTGCAGAGATGAAGGGGGCATTGCAGAGATGAAGGGGGCATAGCGGAGATGAAGGGGGACATTGCAGAGATGAAGGGGGCATAGCGGAGATGAAAGGGGACATTGCAGAGATGAAGGGGGCATTGCGGAGATGAAGGGGGCATAGCGGAGATGAAGGGGGACATTGCAGAGATGAAGGGGGCATTGCAGAGATGAAGGGGGCATAGCGGAGATGAAGGGGGACATTGCAGAGATGAAGGGGGCATTGCAGAGATGAAGGGGGCATTGCAGAGATGAAGGGGGCATAGCGGAGATGAAGGGGGGCATAGCGGAGATGAAGGGGGACATTGCAGAGATGAAGGGGGCATAGCGGAGATGAAGGGGGACATTGCAGAGATGAAGGGGGACATTGCAGAGATGAAGGGGGCATAGCGGAGATGAAGGGGGACATTGCAGAGATGAAGGGGGCATTGCGGAGATGAAGGGGGCATAGCGGAGATGAAGGGGGACATTGCAGAGATGAAGGGGGCATTGCAGAGATGAAGGGGGCATAGCGGAGATGAAGGGGGACATTGCAGAGATGAAGGGGGCATAGCGGAGATGAAGGGGGACATTGCAGAGATGAAGGGGGCATTGCAGAGATGAAGGGGGCATAGTGGAGATGAAGGGGGACATTGCAGAGATGAAGGGGGCATTGCAGAGATGAAGGGGGCATAGCGGAGATGAAGGGGGACATTGTGGAGATGAAGGGGGGCATTGACCAGGCACCCTCCCCTCATCAGAGCAGGGGGTGCCTGGTGTAATGCTCGTGTCGCCCCATTCAATTCAATGGGGCTCGGGTGCTCGGCCGAGCACTCGAGCCTCCGGCGGTGCTCGGTCAGAGCACCCGAGCACCCGAGCATCGGGGTGCTCGCTCAACACTACTGAATAGTATAAATGAAATCAACCACCCCAAAGGAACTTTCCGCACTTCAAAGCACAGGTTCCCCTATGTTCTTATGTATGCATATAGGCCCCTTTCAAGTTTTCTCTGGGTGTATCAGATTCTCAACTCTAGACCTTGGGACACAACAAGTTTTTAAGGCTATCACTACCTAAACTATAAACACATCCCAACGCATCCTTACATCAATACAATATAATCCTCTAAACACTGCAACTCATGTGTAAACTTTCATATTCAGGGAGCGTTCATTTAAATGTGTACTGTTTGTTTTGAGAAATAAGAGCTACAGTCGGTTAGGTTATGTACACTGTGCTCATATGCAGCTTTTATCTTATCTCAGTCCATTTACAGACAATCCTGGATGATTCTGCAGAAACAGGGTGCAAAAACAAGAAAAAAATCTAAAAGTGGCTTTTATTCAAGACTTCCGTAATACTTCATTTTATCTTTATTTTATTTTGTAGGTATTAAAAATACATGAAGAACGATATAAGTTTTATCTCTCAAACCTTTATGGTTGCAGGTTCAGCACTGACAACAGGTTCAACACTAGTGGCAGCAGGTACAGAAATGGTGGCACTGGCAGCACGTCTTGCAGCAGGCACAGGCAGCTGACCTGCCCTGCTCTCACTAGTACTACCCTTTTCTCCCTTCCTTCCATTCCCTTTTCTTTCTTCCTTCCCATTCCCTTTTTTCCCTCCCTTCCTATTAAATTCCCCAAGATCCCTTGGGGTGATTTAGTGAGACTAGGCAGCATTGGTTTAGTACTACTAGTCACTTCCTCCTCCTCAGACTCAGTGGACAAATAATGGTCCTTCCAGCTCCTCCACTGATTATTTTTTACCCTGCTCATAGTGATAGGAGTCACTATGAGCCTTTGCTGCCTCAATTTTTGCAAAATATCACAAGAGAACAGCACAGCACGTCTATCTCGCTCTGTAGCTGCTTCTATTGTGTTTGCCTTCAGCGAAAATGTGAAAAACTTTGCCCAATGGGTGAAAGATGTGAAAATTTTAAGAGCTAGTTTTAAAGCAGATTTTCACGTGAAAAAGCGGATAACAATGTGGTTTTTGCGAAGTTTCCCATGGAACACGGCGACAAGTTTTGCCCATCCCTAATTATAACCTTATCTATACTGTAACATTTGTTGGTTTGATTAGACTTAAATTGCTGTATATTTCTGGAGTCATTCCTACTGGTTCTACAGTCTATACATCTTTTACACCTATAAAAACCTTTAAAGGGATAGTAATGTCAGAAAAAAAGTATTAAATATATGGTATATACAATTAAAAGAGAGTACTTGCACTTCTTTGTATCTCTCAAACCGTTATAGTTTGAGAGAGATATGAAAATAAAGTTCTCTGGTCCCTCCCCTTTCTGCTTGACGAGCTGTAAAGTGTTCAGAAGCAGATTCTGGTCACTTGAGCAGATGTTGCTCTTCAGCAGTGCTGATATAACTATATCTAAAGAAAAATACTTAATTTGGAACGGCCTACAAAGTGTCCCTGGTTTGCAAGCACACTTTGTAGACCGTTCCAATGAAGTATTTATTTCTAAATAGTGTGATTTCAGCCTCTGTCTGATCAAATGACTGGAATCTGCAGCTGTCCGCTAGATGGCAGACTTGAGTGAAACAGCCAGGAAAAGGTAACTTTAGCAAGTTATATCTCTCAAACCATAAAGATTTGAGAGATAAGACTATGCTATGATGTCATATTTTCAATTATTGTGCTGGTTTACTCCATGTGGGAAACACAGAACTATGACATCATAATGTGAATGCCTTATGTCGTCAGGTAAAGAAGAATTATTGATGTAGTTTCCTTCTTGCTTGAGACACATTACTACGACATCATAATGTCAATGCCTGTTGGCTTAATTTAAAGGAGAATGATTGATCTGGTTTCCTCCATGTTGGAAACATAGGGCTATGACATCATAATGTCAATGCCTATTGGCTTCATGTAAAGGAGAAGTGTTGTGCTTTTTAAGCCGTGTTGCAAACACAGAGCTACGACATCATATTGTAAATGCCTAAGGTTTCCTGGTAAAGGAGAATTATTACTCTAGATTCCTTCTTGCACTAGAAACAGTATAATGAAAACATAATGTCAGTGCCTATTGGCATCATGTAAAGGAGAATTATTGTGCTTTCTATGTCATTTTGGAAACACAGACCTATGTCATCACAGTTTCAATGACTAATATCTTCAAGTCAAGGATAATTATTGATCTGGTTTCCTTCTTTCTTGTAGAACAGTAATTGTTACATAGTAATTTAGGTTGAAAAAAGACTTGCGTCCATCTAGTTCAACCCTTTTCCTATTCTTGTTTACCATTGTTGATCCTAAAGAAGGCAAACCCCCCTCAATACAGCAATTTCAAATTCTGCCTTAATGGGGGTAAAAAAAATCCTTCTTGATTCCAAATGAAAGTCTGATTTCTCCTTGGATCATCAAGTACTAAATATTGATCCCAATACATAGCCCTCTATGTTCTGCTCTTTTAAAAAAGTATCCAGGCCCTTTTTAAAGGCATCTAATGTATCCGATAGCACCACCTCCTCAGGCAGGGAATTCCCTACCATTATTGTCCTTACTGTAAAGAATCCCTTCTGCTGTTGAAGATGAAATCTCCTTTCCTCAAGTCTAAGAGGGTGGCCCCTTGTCCTTTGTACTGTTCTGTTAATGAACAGGTCTTTGGAGAGCCCTTTGTATGGGCCCTGAACATATTTATATAGTGTTATCATATCCCCACACAATTTCTCTACTGTGTACAAGTTTAACTTTTCTAGCCTTTCTTCATAACTAAAACTTTCCATTCCCCTTATTAGATTTGTAGCCCTCCTCTGCACTTTCTCTAATTCCATAATGTCCCTTTTCAGAAAGGGCGCTCAGAATTGAACAGCATATTCTAGGTGGGGTCTTACCATGGACCTGCAAAGAGGCATAATAATATTTTCCACCCTTGAGTTAATACAACTTTTAATACATGCCAATATCTTATTGGTCTTTGCAGCTGCCAGCTGGCACAACACTCTACTGCTAAGTCTGTTGTCTACCATTACTCCCAAATCCTTGTCATTAGTAGAAACCCCTTTTAAACTATATGTTGCATTTTTATTATTATAACCAAAATGCATAACTTTACACTTGTCTATACTGAACCTCATTTGCCATTTGCTTGCCCAGTTACCCAATTTGTCCAAATCCTCTCGTAATGAAGAGACATCTGGTTTAGACTTTATTACCTTACTTAATTTTGTGTCATCGCAAACACTGATACAGGTTCCCTATGCCCTCTGGGAGATCATTAATAACTAATTAAAAAGAAGAGGACCTAGGACAGATCCCTGAGATACTCCACTTGTTACGTTTATCCAATTGGAGAACTTCCCATTTACTACCACTCTTTGCATTCTATCTTTCAGCCAGTTTCCAATCCACGCACTAAGGTTTGCCCCTAAGCCTATTTCATTCAATTTGTACAGTAAACTCTTGTGTGGGACTGTATCAAATGCCTTGGCAAAGTCTAAATAGATCACATCAACTGCCACTCCCAAATCTATATTTTACTCACTTTTTCATAAAATGCGATCAAGTTAGTTTGATAAGACCGTCTTTCACAAAGCCATGTTAGCTCCTGCTAATGATATTCCTGTTCAAGATTAATTTTTGACTATTTTCCCTTAGCAACCCTTCAAACAGCTTCCCAACACAGATGTCAAGCTTACAGGTCTGTAATTTTCCGGCTGGGATTTTGATCCCTTTTTAAATATGGGCACCACATCTGCTTTACGCCAATCCGTGGGCACCATAACGAAATAAAAGAATCCATTAAAGTCAAATATAACGGTCTGCCCAGGGCCTGGCTTTGCTCTTTAAGTACCCGTGGGTATTACCATCCGACCCAGGGGCTTTGTCTACCTTAACCACATTCAATTGTTTCCATTGGGTTTTTTTTTGGTAAAAACAGAAATATCTGCTTTCTCTGTCTCCCCACTGACCATCTCAACATTATCAGAATTTTTTGCCATTAATGTATTTAAATAATTGTTTTGGGTTGCTCTTGCTCTCCTTAGCAATAATTTTTTAATTCTCCAGTCTAGCAAATTGCTTTTTTACAGGTTGTGTTTGCATTCTTGTATTCTGCAAATGCCTCTGCTGATCCCTCACCTTTATAATGTTTAAAAGCCACTTTCTTGTTATTTATTTCATGAATTACTTTACTGGTTAGCCACATTGGTTTCAATTTGCTTCTTTTGTATTTGTTTCCAAAGGGGATACATTTATATGTATATTTTTGCAAAGTTATTTTGAAGGCATTCCACTTACCTTCTGTGTTTTGTCCTGAAAATATTCTATCCCAGTCAACCAAGGGATGAATTAAACCTGCTAAAGTTGGCCTTTTTAAAATTCAGTGTCTTGGTGTAACCCATACCAAATTGATTTTTTTAATTAATCTCAAACGATACCATGTTATGGTCACTATTCCCCAAGTGCCACCTTACTTGGATGTTAGAGATAAGTTCTTCATTGTCAGTTATTACCAGATCCAGACACGCATCCCCTCTGGTTGAGGTCTGTACAGAAACTTACAGCTTTTAGCAGAATTATAAGTTTCATTTTTCCAATTTATATCTGGATAATTAAAATCCCCCATAATTATAGTTCTCCCTATTTGAGAAGCCTTTTCTATTTGCATTAATAGCTGTGGTTCACCGATGTTTAGTGGTTTATAACAAATACCCACTAATATTTTCTGGGCAGTTTTACCCTCATTGACTATTTCAACCCACAGGGATTCCACATGTTCACTACGGTCATCACATATATCTTCCCGCAAATGAGGCAATAATGCTGGTTTGACATACATACAGACCCACCACCTCTTTTGTTTGACCTATCTTTTCTAAACAACATGTATCCCTCCAAATTGATTGACCAATCATGTGTGTCATCCCACCATGTTTCTGTTATGCCAATGAAGTCATAGTTTTCAATTTCAGCTACCAGCTCCAATTCCCCTATTTTACCAGTTAAACTTCTGGCATTTGCAAGCATACAGTTTATGCCACTGCCATGTTCCATTTGTGATTTAATTTTGATGTTGTTTATAGGCTTCTCCTTATCATCTGTATTAACCCAGCACCCAGATCCACCCACCTGGTTAATAACTACATCACCTTCCCTTTCTATACTGTCTAGCCCAGCATTTATTGGCCTGTCCCACCCTCCCTAGTTTAAAATCTCCTCCAACTGTCTAGCCATTCTCTCACCAAGCACTTGAGACCCTTTTGCATTCAGGTGCAATCCATCCCTACTATAGAGATTGTACCCCAAAGCAAAATCAGCCCAGTGCTCTAAAAACGCAAAGCCCGAACCTGGGACACTCAGAAGACTGCAAACCATTTATTTGCTGTAATCAGAGCCACAGATTACTCTATCTCTTCTCCTAATAATAGAGTCCCCTACCACCACAACCTTCCTAGGCTTCACTTTCCTATGGATCCCCTCTGTGTTAGAGGAACTGTTATCCCTTCTGTAAGGGAGAACAGTCTTCTCCAGCAATTATACTTCTGGGTCTGCCTTCCCAACATCTTCACTTAAATGAACAAATTTGTTGTGATGGAAAAACTCAGGACTGGTTGCCCTCTTCCTGTTCCCTCCCCCCGTCCCGCAACCACTTCTAACTGTCACCAAACTATGAGCCTGGTTCCCTTCTAGCTGGTCTCCTCCCCCTTTGCTAGGTGACCCAGCTAGAGTCTGCTCTGTTAGCAAGAGACCCCTCTCTAGGTTGTCAATATATCTCAGTGTTGCAATATGACTCTCCAGAGCTCCAGTCTCAGCTTCCGGAAAGGCCACTTGCTCACACTTACCACAGCGGTATGGAACCTGGAACTGCTGTTCCAAGCATGTAATGTGACATCATAATGTCAATGCCTATTGGCTTCATACAAAGGAGAATTATTGTACTGTTTTACTCCTTGTTAGAAACCCAGAGCTATGCTATCATAATGTTAATGCATAATGTCTTCACGCAAAGAAAAATTGTTAGTCTGGTTTCCTTCTTGCTCAAGACACATTACTATGACATCATAATATCAATGCCTATTGACTTCATGTAAAGGCGAATTATTGTGCTGGTTTACTCCATATGTGAAACAAGAACTATGACATCATAATGTCAATGCCTATTGCCTTCATACAAAGGAGCATTATTGTGCTGGTTTACTCAGTGTTGGAAACACAGTATTATGCAATCACAACGCCAATGCCTATTGGCTTCATGTTTAAACCTTGTTGGAATAACAGAGCTATGACATCATAATGTCAATGCTAATTGTCTTCAGGTAAAGAAGGATTATTACTCTGGGTTCCTTTTTTCCTCGAGACACAGTACTATGACATGTAATATGCCTGTTGACTTAATTTAAAGGAGAATTATTGTGCTTTCTATGCCATTTTGGAAACACAGAGCTATGACATCATAATGTCAATGCATATTGCCTTTGTGCACAGGATAGTTATTGTGCAGGTTTACATCATTTTGGAAACACAGAGCTATGACATCATAATGTCAATGACTAATGTCTTCAGGTAAAGGGAAATCATTACTCTGGTTTCTTTCTTGCTTGTGAAACAGTACTATGACATCATAATGTCCATGCCTAATGTGAATACCTATTGGCTTTAGATAAAAGGAGAAATATTGTGATGGTTTACTCCATGTTGCACTATGACATCACAATGTTAATGACTATTATCTTCAGGTACAGAAGAATTATTGCTATGGTTTCCTTTTTGCTGGAGACACATACTATGACATCATAATATCAATGACTGTTAGCTTCATGTAAAGGAGAATTATTAAGCTGGTTTACTCCGTGTTGGAAACACAGTATTATGACATCACAGTGTCAAAGCATATTGGCTTTATGCAAAAAATAATTATTGTGATGGTTTACTCCATTTTGAAAACAGAGCTAACATCATAATGTTCACGCCTAATATCTTCACCTAAAGGAGAATTATTACTCTAGTTTCCTTCTTGCTTGAGACACATCACTATATCATCATAATAGCAAAGCCTCTTTGCTTCATGTAAAAGGAGAAATATTGTGATAGTTTACTCAATGTTAGAAACACAGGAATATGAAATCATAATGTCAGCGCCTATTGGCTTACAGTAAAGAATAATTGTTGCTCTGGTTTCTTTCTTGCTCAAAAACACAGTACTATGACATCATAATGTCAATGCCTAATGTCTTCAGGTAAAGGATAATTATTACTCTGGTTTCATTTTTGCTCGAGACACGGTACTTTGACATAATAATGTCAGTGCCTACTGGCTTCATGTAAATGAGAATTATTCTGCTGGGTTCCTCCATGCCTATTGGCTTCATGTAAAGGAGAATTATTGTGCTGGTTTACTAACTGTTGGAAACAAGCGCTATGACATCATATCAATCCATATTGGCTTTGTACAAAGGAGAAGTATTGTGCTGGTTACTACGTGTTAGAAACACAGCTATCACATCATAATGTCAATGCTTAATGTCTTCTGGTAAAGGAGAATTATTACTCTGGTTTCCTACTTGTTTGAGACACAATACTATGACATCATAATGTCAATGCCTGTTGGCTTCCTGCAAACGAGAATGAATGTGCTGGTTTACTCCGTGATGGAAAGACAGTATTATGGCACCACAATATCAATGCCTATTGGATTCATGGAAAGGAAAATTATTTATGCCGTGTTGTAAACACAGAGATATGACATTAAAATGTCAGTGTTAAATATCTCCAGGAAAAGGAGAATTATTACTCTGCATTGCTTCTTGCTCAAGGCACAGTACTATGACATAATAATTAGTGATGAGCGAGCACCCCAATGCTCGGGTGTTCGGGTGCTCTGACCGAGCACCCCCTGAGGCTCGAGTGCTCGGCCGAGCACCCGAGCCCCATTGAAGTCAATGGGAGGACTCGAGCATTACACCAGGCACCCCCTGCTCTGATGAGGGGAGGGTGCCTGGTCCATAGGAAAAGGGCAGAAAAGGATGGAAACACCACAGAAATGGTTCAGGGACAGCATAGGGAGGATGTCTGGATGCATCTTGGACTCCAACATCGCTGCTGGGAACGATCTTTCGCCCGTAGTACGCCATTTTTACAGACTGACCGTAAAACACACAAAAAGGAAAATAAAAACGACTTTAGGCGAAAAATTGTTACCAAACAATATTTGCTGTATATTTACTTGTATATCATCTGCAAATTCTCCCAAAAATTTCCTCGATTTTTCTGAACTGAGGCCATGATTAAGAGGGAAACGTGCGCAGAGGCAAATTCTCCCAAAAATTTCCTTGATTTTATTGAACTAAGTCCATGATTAAGAGGGAAACGTGCGCTGAGCCGACCATCTAAAACATTATGGGTGAGGGTCTGCTGCGGAGCTGACCATCCTAAACATTATATGCGAAGGCCCGCTAGTGAGCTGACGCTATAAAACATTATATGAGAGGGCCCGCTAGAGAGCTGACCCAATAAAACATTATATGAGAAGGCCCGCTGGTGAGCTGACCTATATAAAAATTGTCAAACAGGGCCCGCTGGTGAGCTGGCCCTATATAAAAATTATATCACAGGGCCCGCTGGTGAGCTGGCCCTATATAAAAATTATATCCCAGGGCATATGGAAGAGGAGGAGGAGGATGAGAAGATTAAGAGTCAACCATATACCCGTTTTTTGGGTGGAAGGGGTGAATGGGAATACAGAGTATTCCCATCATTGTAAATAACATATATAAAGTGAGTTTATGTTCCCCCGGGGCTTTCCTCCAGTGGAGTGGAGAAGTCAGGGGAAATCCAGGCCTTGTTCATTTTTATAAGTGTCAACCTATCAGCATTGTCGGTGGAAAGGCGGATACGCTTATCTGTTATGATGCCACCAGCAGCACTAAATACCCACTCAGACAGAACGCTGGCGGCAGGGCAGGCCAGCACCTCCAAGGCGTAGAGTGCCAGTTCATACCACGTGTCCAGCTTGGACACCCAGTAGTTGTAAGGCACAGAGGGATCATTGAGGACGCTGACACGGTCTGCTACGTACTCCTTCACCATCTTCCAAAACTTTTCCCTCCTTGTGACACTAGGCTGCGCATCAGGGTGAGGGTGCTGGCGGGGTGTCATGAAGGTGTCCCACGCCTTGGAGAGTGTTGCCCTGCCTTTGTCGGAACTGCTGTGTGCTCCCCTTTTCTCCCCTTCTCGGTTGGCCAAGGTAGCACGTACTCTGCCGCCAGCGTTGTCAGATGGAAAATTTTGGAGCAATTTTTCAACAAGAACCTTCTGGTATTGCACCATTTTGCTTGTCCTCTCCACCGGAGGAATGAGAGATGAGAAATTCTCTTT
Organism: Rhinophrynus dorsalis; assembly: GCA_037306005.1. Taxonomy (NCBI): domain Eukaryota; kingdom Metazoa; phylum Chordata; class Amphibia; order Anura; family Rhinophrynidae; genus Rhinophrynus; species Rhinophrynus dorsalis. The sequence goes on from CM074722.1 coordinate 29,626,811, forward strand.
GTAGCGGGGGTCCAGAAGGGTGAACACCCAGTAATCCGTGTTGTCTAAAATGCGTATAACGCGTGGGTCACGGGAAAGGCAGCCTAACATAAAGTCAGCCATGTGTGCCAGAGTACCAACAGTCAAGATTTCGCTGTCCTCACCAGGAGGATGACTCTCAATCTCCTCATCCTCTTCCTCCTCTTCTGCCCACCCACGCTGAAGAGATGGAACTAAAGTTCCATGGCTACCCTCTGTAGCGGAGGCAACCGTGTCTTCCTCCTCCTCCTCCTCCTCCTCCGCCTCCTCCAATTGTCGCTGAGAAGACGAAGTGAGGGTGCTCTGGCTATCACCTTGTGTAAGCTCTTCCTCCCGCATTTCCACCTCTTCCACATGCAAAGCGTCGGTTTTAATTGTGAGCAGCGAGCGTTTCAGTAGACACAGAAGTGGGATGGTTACACTGATAATAGCATTATCGCCGCTCACCATCTGTGTCGATTCCTCAAAATTGCGTAAAACCTCACAGAGGTCTGACATCCATTCCCACTCCTCACTTCTGATTACAGGAAGTTGAACGGAGAGGCGACGACCGTGTAACAGCTGGTACTCCACTACTGCCCTCTGCTGCTCACAAAGCCGGGCCAACATGTGGAAGGTGGAGTTCCAGCGCGTGCTCACGTCACACAGCAGCCGGTGAGCTGGCAATTGTAAGCGCTGCTGCAGCTTCAACAGGCCGGCTGAAGCTGTAGATGACTTACGGAAATGTGCACACACGCGGCGCACCTTGGTCAAGAGATCATGCACATTGGGGTAGGTTTTTAGAAATCGCTGAACCACTAAATTAAATACATGCGCTAGGCATGGTACGTGTGTGAGGTTGCCGAGCTCCAAAGCCGCCACCAAGTTACGCCCATTATCACACACAACCATGCCTGGTTGCAGGTTGAGTGGCGAGAGCCACTGCTCGGTCTGGTGACTAATCCCCTGCAACAGCTCTGAGGCCGTGTGCTGTTTGTCCCCAAGGCAGATCAGCTTCAGCACGGCCTGTTGACGCTTCCCCACTGCAGTGCTACACTGCTTCCAGCTACTGGCTGATGGGGGAGTGGCGCTGCGTGTAGAGAATTCGGAGGTGGAAACAGAGGAGGAGGAGCCAATAACGTAGGTGCTGGCGGAAACCCTGATGGAGGTAGGGCCCGCAATCCTCGGCGTGGGTAGCACCCGTGCCATCCCAGGGTCCGAGTCGCTCCCAGCCTCCACGACATTCACCCAGTGTGCCGTCAGGGAAATGTAGCGTCCCTGGCCACAAGCACTTGTCCATGTGTCAGTCGTTAAGTGGACCTTCCCAGTAACTGCGTTGGTCAGGGCACGGGTGATGTTACGGGACACATGGTGGTGTAATGCGGGGATGGCACACCGGGAAAAGTAGTGGCGGCTGGGGACCGCGTACCGAGGGACAGCTGCTGCCATCAGGCTGCGGAAGGACTCAGTGTCCACAAGCCTAAATGGCAGCATTTCGATGGCCAGTAATTTGGAAAGGTGTGAGGTTAGTGCTATGGCCTGTGGGTGTGTGGCTGGGTATTTTCTCTTGCGCTCAAATGCCTGGGGTAACGACATTTGGACGCTGTGCTGGGACAGGGAAGTGGATGTGGTCGCTGATGGTGCTTCAGATGGTACAGGTGCAGGGCGGGAGGTATGCGGGCCTGCGCCTTCGACAGGTGATTGGCCGGCACCGAAAACAGGGGAAGAGGAGGCAGTGGTGTGGCCTGCAGACACAGATGGGTGATCCAGGCGTTCCTCCCACTTATTACGGTGCTTGGATGCCATGTGTCGGATCATGCTGGTGGTGGTGAGGTTTCTAGTGTTCATGCCTCGGCTCATTCTGGTGTGGCACAGGTTGCAAACTACAATTCTTTTGTCGTCCGCACTTTCCTTAAAAAAACGCCATACCGCGGAACACCTACCCCTTGGCAAGGTAGATTTACGCAAGGGGGTGCTCCGTGGAACATTTGCGGGCCGGTTTGGTGCGGTCCGCCTTCTTTCTGTAGCCACACCACTGCCTCTTCCAGCCTGTTGCGGTGCTGCAGATGGCTCACCCTCAGGACTGCTGTCATCGCTCGGCTCTACACCTTCCCAGGTGGGGTCAGTCACCTCATCGTCCACCAAGTCCTCCTCCACTTCCTCACTCTGATCATCCTCCTAATGTCTTGATCCCACCACATACTCAGTCATTGACAACTGTATAACATTCTCCTCAACAAGGTCTTGAGACAGTAATAGTGGTTGATTTAATGGCAACTGTGTCTCATCATCATCATCATCATCCACTACTTCCTTTGACCTTAAATGCCGTTCACATCTGTCATCTTCTTGTGATTGGGTACCCTCTAGAGGTTGTGAATCAGGGCACAAGATGTCATGTTCCTCTGCAAGCGTGCTTGGAGAGAGGGTCAAATGAAGGATTGGTGATGAGACGAGCTCCTCACTATATCCCTGTGTGGGATCACTTCTTTGACCAGACCGTGTATGGTGGGAGGAAGGATGATCAGAGTGAGGATTATGTTGACCAGACTCTTGGCTACTGAGAGTGGACTTGGTGGAAGACAGGGTGGTGCTTAACCGACTGGAAGCAGTATCAGCTGTCATCCAACCGACCACCTTTTCGCAGTGGTCGGACCTCGAGAGTGATGTCCTGCGACGCCCTGTAAAATTAGACATGAAGCTAGGTATGGTGGATGTCTTTCTTTCTTGTGCTCTGGCACCAGGCACAGTTTCTCCGCGTCCTGACCCGCGCCCTGAACTATCAGGATCACGTCCACTTCCCCGTCCCTTTTTACCCGCCTTCTTCATCTTACACGGAATATGTGACTTTGATATTTGAGTTTGAAGACTTAACAGTATTTCTTCCTATTCTGCAACTGTGCAGAGTGCACAGAATAGGCTGCTAAACTGCGGTGACGCACACTGAATGGAATATGTGACTTTGATATTTTACTTTGAAGACTTAACAGTATTTCTTCCTATTCTGCAACTGTGCAGAGTACACAGAATAGGCTGCTAAACTGCGGTGACGCACACTGAATGGAATATGTGACTTTGATATTTTAGTTTGAAGACTTAACAGTATTTCTTCCTATTCTGCAACTGTGCAGAGTACACAGAATAGGCTGCTAAACTGCGGTGACGCACACTGAATGGAATATGTGACTTTGATATTTTAGTTTGAAGACTTAACAGTATTTCTTCCTATTCTGCAACTGTGCAGAGTACACAGAATAGGCTGCTAAACTGCGGTGACGCACACTGAATGGAATATGTGACTTTGATATTTTAGTTTGAAGACTTAACAGCATTTCTTCCTATTCTGCAACTGTGCAGAGTACACAGAATAGGCTGCTAAACTGCGGTGATGCACACTGAATGGAATATGTGACTTTGATATTTTAGTTTGAAGACTTAACAGTATTTCTTCCTATTCTGCAACTGTGCAGAGTACACAGAATAGGCTGCTAAACTGCGGTGACGCACACTGAATGGAATATGTGACTTTGATATTTTAGTTTGAAGACTTAACAGTATTTCTTCCTATTCTGCAACTGTGCAGAGTACACAGAATAGGCTGCTAAACTGCGGTGACGCACACTGAATGGAATATGTGACTTTGATATTTGAGTTTGAAGACTTAACAGTATTTCTTCCTATTCTGCAACTGTGCAGAGTACACAGAATAGGCTGCTAAACTGCGGTGACGCACACTGAATGGAATATGTGACTTTGATATTTTAGTTTGAAGACTTAACAGTATTTCTTCCTATTCTGCAACTGTGCAGAGTACACAGAATAGGCTGCTAAACTGCGGTGACGCACACTGAATGGAATATGTGACTTTGATATTTTAGTTTGAAGACTTAACAGTATTTCTTCCTATTCTGCAACTGTGCAGAGTGCACAGAATAGGCTGCTAAACTGCGGTGACGCACACTGAATGGAATATGTGACTTTGATATTTTAGTTTGAAGACTTAACAGTATTTCTTCCTATTCTGCAACTGTGCAGAGTGCACAGAATGTGCTGCTAAACTGCGGTGACGCACACTGAATGGAATATGTGACTTTGATATTTTACTTTGAAGACTTAACAGTATTTCTTCCTATTCTGCAACTCTGCACAGTACACAGAATGTGCTGCTAAACTGCGGCGAAGCACACTGAATGGAATATGTGACTTTGATATTTTAGTTTGAAGACTTAACAGTATTTCTTCCTATTCTGCAACTCTGCACAGTACACAGAATGTGCTGCTAAACTGCGGCGAAGCACACTGAATGGAATATGTGACTTTGATATTTTAGTTTGAAGACTTAACAGTATTTCTTCCTATTCTGCAACTCTGCACAGTACACAGAATGTGCTGCTAAACTGCGGCGACGCACACTGAATGGAATATGTGACTTTGATATTTTAGTTTGAAGACTTAACAGAATGTGCTCTAATCTGCAACTTTGCACACTAAACAGAATGTGCTCTAATCTGCAACTTTGCACACTAAACAGAATATATGAAATTTTTTTTTGTTTGTTTTTTTCCCCCCACACAAAATAACCTGCTGCCCCCACACACAGTAGTCCTAAAAAGGACTTTTGGTTCTTTTTTTTTCACAATTTTGCTTCTCCCTACACTGACTTTCCCTTCCTATCCTCATCTCTCCCTGGCTAAGACTGAGCCGAACTCGCTGGTCAGGTGCTATACAGCACCCGACCACGGGTTCTGGCCAGCCAATCAGTGTAATGCCAGCAGCCAACATGGCTGCTGGCATTACACTGATGTCAGAGCCTCCCTGCACGTTTATTGGCTGCGCAGCAGCCGCAAAACGTGCGGGGAGGAGACCCGAACATGGCGGGCGAGCACATGCGGTACTCGTACGAGTACCGCCATGTGCCGAGCAGAGCGATGCTCGAGCCGATCCGAGCATCGGCCGAGCATGCTCGCTCAACACTAATAATAATGTTAATGCCTATTCGCTTCACATACAGGAAAATTAATACTCCTGGATTCCTTCTTGCTCGAGACACAGTATTATGACATCACAATGTCATTGCCAATTGGCTTCTTGTAAAGGAGAATTATTTCTCTGGTTTCCTTCTTGATCGAGACAGTACTATGACATTATAATGTCAATGACTATTGCCTTCATATAAAAGGAGAATTATTGTGCTGGTTTACTACGTGTTGGAAACACAGTATTATGACATCACAATGTCAGTGCCTATTGGCTTCATGTAAAGGAGAATTATTATGATGGTTTATTCCATTTTGTAAACACAGAGCTATGACATCATAATGCCCATGCTTAATATCTTCAGATAAAGGAGAATTATTACTCTGGTTTCCTTCTTACTTGAGACACCAGTACTATGACATTATAAAGTCAATGCCTATTGACTTCATGTAAAAGAATTATTTTGATAGTTTACTCCATGCTAGAAACATAGTAATATGACATCACAATGTCAGTGCCTATTGACTTACGGTAAAGGAGTATTGTTGCTCTGGTTTCCTTCTTGCTCAAAAAATAGTACTATGACAAGATAATATCAATGCCCAGTGTCTTCAGTTTATTGAGAATTATTGCTCTGGTTTCCTTATTGCTTGAGAAACAGTACTATGACGTCAAAATGTCATTGCCTATTGGCTTTATGTAAAAGAGAATTATTGTGCTAGTTTACTCCATATTGGAAACACAGTATTATGATATCACAATTTCATTGCCTTTTGGCTTCATGTAAAGGAGAATTATTGTGCTGGTTTACTCCATGTTAGAAAGCCAGAGCTATGAAATCATAATGTACATGCCTAATATTTTCAGTTAAAGGAGAATTATTACTTTGGTCCCCTTCTTGACTGAGACACAGTACTATGACATTGTAATGTTAATACCTATTGGCTTCATGTGAAAGGAGAAATACTGTGCTGTTTTACTCCGGGTTGCAAACTCAGAGCTATGACATCATAATGTCAATGCCTAATGTCTTCAGCTAATGGAAAATTATTACTCTGGATTCATTCTTGCTTTAGACACAGTATTTTACATCATAATATCAATGCCTATTGGATTCAAGTAAATGAGAATTATTGTACTGTTTTACTCCATGTTGCAAACACAGAGCTATGATATCATAATGACAACGACTAATGTCTTCAGGTAAAGGGAAATTATTACTCTGGTTTCCTTCTTGCTTGTGAAACAATACTAAGACATCATAATGTAAATGCCTAATGTCTTCAGATCAAGGAGGATTACTTCTCTAGTTTCCTTTTTGCTTGAGAAACAGTACTATGACAGCATAATGTCAATGTCTATTGGCTTCATATGAAGGATAATTACTGTATTTGTTTACTCCATGTTGTTAGCATAATATTATGACATCACAATGTCAATGCCTATTGGCTTATTGTAATTGAGAATTATTGTGCTGGTTTACTCCGTGTTGATAACACAGAGCAAGAACATCATAATGTAATTGCCTAATATCTTCAGTGAAAGGAAAATTCTTACTCTGGTTTAGTTCTTGCTTGAGACACAGTAGTATGGCATCATAATTCCAATGCCTATTGGCTTAAAGTAAAGGAGAATTATGCTGGTTTCCTCTGTGTTGGAAACAAAGAGTTATGACATCATAATGTCAATGTCTAATGTCGTCAGGTAAAGGACAATTATTACTTTGGTTATATTCTTGTTTGAGACACAGAACTATGACATCATAATGTCAATGCCTATTGGCTTAATGTAAAGGAGAATTATTGTGCTGGTTTGCTCCGGATTGGAAACACAGTATTATGACATCACAATATAAATGCATATTGGCGTCATGTAAAGAATTATTGTGATGGTTTGGATCCGTGTTGGAATCACAGAGCTATGACATTATAATGTGAATGATAAATGTCTTCAGGTAAAGGAAAATAATTACTCTGGATTCCTTTTTGCTCGAGACAAAGTACTATGACATCACAATGTCAATGCATATTGACTTTATGTAAAGGAGAATTATTGTGATTTACTCCGTTCTGGAAACACAGAGCTATGACATCATAATGTCCATGCTTAATGTCTTCAGCTAAAAGTGAGACACAAATTATGACATCATAATGTCAATGCCTATTGGCTTAAAGTAAAGGAGAATCATTGTGCTTGTTTACTCCATGATGAAAACAGAGTATTATAACATCAACATGTCAATGCTTATTGGCTTCATGTAGAGGAGAATTATTGTGAACTATTGCAGAACTAACTTGACCTTTAACCCAGTAAGAAGTAGCAGTCATTATATCGAAATGTTTAAAAAAATTAGTCATCATTGATATTGAGGCATTTAAAATATTATGGACTGACTGGGCAGAATAGCGGAACAGTAAAGACTAGCTGTATAGAGGAGTCCACACCACAGTCTACGCTGGATTGTGCCAATTTAAAACGTGAATGACTACATTTTATAACATAAGAACTGAATGCCATCAAACCTAATCTTTGTTTCCCTGTGTATACTCTTTGAGCATCTCCGTGTGAGTTAAACCAAAGTTGGAGACTATCTAGGAGACTGATAACACAACAGTGACAAGAACAGAGTTACTTAATAGCAAGTGGATGCTGTTGATTTTATATCCACTTTATTGATTGATCGTAATTGGATTTCCATCTCTGCTCTTTTACATACAACACCCTGGATTCTGACACTGAATGTGAGGTCAGACAGGAGGACAATTGGACAAACACGGAATACAAGATTCTAAAGTGTAAGTGGATATTGCGGTATTTATTATCCGAATGATCTGCTTTTTAATGGACTTTTTCTTTCATACATTTTGGATAGTTGGAGAGGAGGGACAATTTCCAAGATACCTAAAGGACATTCACCCCGAAGAGGACCCCAATATTATACATATATATAGGTAAAACGTGTATAGTAACTGTGTGATTGCCTAAATATACGTGTATACGTGCATTTTACAGCTACAAAATCCTAATTTGCTCTCTGAACTATTTACTTGCTTCTTGATCCAAGAGATACATTGTCAATCAGTCCTGGATCCCATGTCCACGGAGGCAGACATGACGGTTGCAGGCAGGACCGCAGAACACAAGCTACTCCTACTGCATGCAGTAATCTTAATAATTTCATTGACCAATGGGTAGATTCATGCACTTTACCTGCTTCAATCTGAATACTGAATACTGTCATGCCCGTTTCCATGGACAGAATATCTACATAGTAACACAGTAACATTGTAAATTAGGTGGGAAAAAAGACACAGGTCCACCAAGTTCAACCTTTCCTGCTGCCAAATAAATGAGTCTTTATCAGACCTTCCTGTTTCACCTACTAATACACAGTATAACCCTGTATGTTCCCTTATGAAATAAATGTATCTAATCTTCTCTTAAATGTATCCATTGTATCTGCAATTACCACATCCTTGGGCAAGGAATTCCACAATTTAACAGACCTTACTGTAAAAAAATCCTTTCCTCTAATCTCAAGGGGTGGACCCTGGCATATATATACCACTGATTGAAGATGTTCGCTCTTGAACAAAGGGAAAAGTCATAGGGGCCATTAGGATTTTCTGCCCATAGTAAGGTAAGTGGTGTGGTTATTATCAAGAGGAGTTACTTCTCATTGAACCATAGAAATCTCACCATTCTGTGCTACTAGTGATATCTTCATAACAGGTTTGAGTATCACTGTATAAGTGTTCTTGGTGGATATATACATATCAATGTACTGTTTCCTTTGCTGCTTCTGATATAGTGTTTGCTATAAAGTTTGAGAATATAAAAAAAAATCTCATTTTCAGAAATGCAAAACAGGTTCACAGCAGCATTTTGGTTACTATATTCTTTCCTTGCCGAAGCGTGAATTATTCACAAAGGCGACAATTTTCCTTGTCAGTTTTAACACGTTATTATGTTTAACATGCAATTCATAATCCTCACCTGCTTCTGAACAGAACTCAGCATGGCTTCAGATATTTATTAATTTGTGCTAATTAAAAGCTTCACTTTTTCTCCCCCAATTCAATCCAAAGGAAGAAAAAAAAATGAACTGAAAGACAGTGATTTGTTCACTATTTCATTTCTGTATTTTACATTAATGAGGGACAGAGCAGAGGACACTGGTTAAATGCCCCCACCCTACCATAGTCAAGGAGAATATCTGACTGTTGTAAATGGCAAAGGGAGAGAAATATGGTTAACCCTCTGAGTGCCAGAGGGGTATGCAACACATTGCTCTGCAATGCGTTGCGTACCCCTCTGGCACTCAAAAGATTAAAGCGGAGCTACCACCGCTAAGCAACTTTGTTTCTAATAATTCCCTATCTGGCGACTAGCTGCTTAGTAGCGCTAGTCTCCAGAATTATTACCTGGTTATGGAGAAATATGCAGTCATCCTCGGCTGACAGGCAAGACAGAGCGCGGACATCTTGCCCTAGTGACGTCCGCGCGTCTGCGCTGTCAGTTCCTTCCGGAGTCAAATGGCTCCTAGCAACACTTCCTACAGCCGTCTGGGACTGACAGCGCAGGCACACGGACGTCACTAGGGCAAGATGTCCGCGGTCCGTCCTGCCTGTCAGCTGAGGATGAATGCATATTTCTCCATAACCAGGTAATAATTCTGGTGACTGAATTTGCAGTTCCTTTTAACCACTCAAACAGTTAAACAGTTGCTTGCAAGATTAGATATAAATGTGGCTAGGAAAGGGAAACAGGCACATACTATCCCCACCAGTCCAGTAATCTTTTATCTAAGGAGACCGGAAGCTAAGCATCAGGGCAGACATTTTGTCTGGGCTCCTGCGCTGTCAGTCCTGGTCTCCATTGAGAAGCATTGCAGTGTGCCACAAGGTAACCGGAAGGGACCGACGGTGCAGGCGCGCAGACTGCACTAACCTGCCTGTCAGTGTCTGAAGATAAAGGATTTCTTTACAATTTGCTACTTTTGAGAGGTCATAGTTATATTATAAAGCTAGTCGCTACCTGCTAAAGCCGCAATGTTTTATTGAATCCAAAGGCAGTATAGAAATAACAGGCAGCTAATTTCTATCTACCCCCACTAGAAGCCAAATGCATTTTGGGTAAACAATTTGCAGTTTAACAATGGCTGATAAAGTGCAAGTTGTTTGCAAAAAAAAAAGCATACGGCTTCTAGTGGGATATTAGTTGCTTGCCATATTATAATGCCTTTGGAATAACCATTTTTGTGTCAGAGGGGTATGCAACGCATTGCAAAGCATGCATTACATACCCATCTGGCACATAAAGGGTTAAAAAAGTGACAATCAGCCAGATCTACTTCTAGGGCAGCTAAGTGTTGGAGATATCTTAAAGGGATAGCCATTTTTTTTTTTTTACAAAAACAGCAGCTCCAATTAATCTTCATATTATTTGGGCCGTGTAAAACGTTATTTCAATATTGTCAGAGTTGTAGTACAAGAGTAGTGGTGGGCAAAATTTATTGCTGTATTCCTGTGAGAAATTCAATGAAAACCACTTTGTTGTTCACTTTTTTCGTGGTAAAATCCGCTTTAAAACTAACGATTAAGATTTTTGCATTTTTCACCCATTGGCTTAAATTGTTCGACTTTTTTTCAATGGCTAGAAAGTTTCCACCCATTGATTTACATGGTTTTCACCTTTTTGCTATAAAAAAGTGATGTATTTGCAGAAGTCAAACACAATAGAAGCAGCTACAGAGCGATGTAGACGTGCTGTGCTGTTCTACAGTGATCTTTTTCCAAAATGGAGGCAGGAGAGGCTCATAGTGACTCCTATCACTATCAGTAGGTTTAAAAATATTAAATGGAGGAACTGGAAGGACTATTATGTGTCCACTGAGTCTGAGGAGGAAGGGACCACTACTGAACCAATGCTGTCCAGTCCCCCTAAATCACCCCTAGGGATCTTAGGGAATTTAATGGGAAGGGAGGGGGAAAAGAGAATGGGAAGGGAGGAAGAAAAGGGTAGTACTAGTGACAGCAGGCCAGGCCAGCTGCCTGTGCCTTCTGCTAGATGTGCTGCCCCTGCTGCCACCATTATTCTCCTGCTGCCACTAGCACTGTGCCTGCTGTCAGATGGGCTGCCCCTGTTGCAACCAGTGCTGTGCCTGCTGCCAGTGCTGAACCTGTTTCCAATGTGCTGAAGCTGCTTTTAGTGTGTCTTGTAATACTCAAGGAGGGAGGAGAAGATGATGCCAAGGACCCTAGGTCACACTTGCCATCACCAAGCAGTCCCGCCAGTTCTAGTACTAAGAAGGTCCAGCAGCTTGTTAGTGTCAGGAGTGAAGGTGGGGGTAATCAATATCCTCATATTACTAGTGACTGTGAGGAGGAAGACTGTGTGGCTGAACTTGATGTGGTTGTTGTTAGTAGTAGTAGCAGCCGGTGGGACTAGTGTTAGGGGAGTGGTAGGGGAAGCATTTGAGAGCATCCAGATCCTGAGGCAGTAGCAGCAACATCATCAGCTGCAAGCACAGACAGTGAAGGGGAATGTGGAGGAGAAGAAGAAAGAGGCCATTCTTCTCCATCTGTTCAATATCCTCTGAAGTCATGGGTGTGGGACTATTTTTCTCTTGGGGCAGACACAATGCAGTCATCACCAACGGCACTGTGCACAATTTGTGACAAGTCAGTGAGAAGGGGAAAGGAGGGAACACACCTTGGCACAAGCGCCCTGATATCACACATGAAACACAGACACCATGACATTTATGTCAAACATGTTAAAGACACCCACCACAGAAATCAAGCACTGCTGTTGTTGTAACCCCTGACTGTCCAGAAAGGCAACAAGAGGCGATGTGGAGATCAAGGAGGAGGAAGAATAGAGAAACCCAGGTAGAGACTGGAAGTTCCATGATGAGCCCTCCACAGCGCTCCCTTGATATACTTGTATTAACATCTGATGGCTGCTGACACTGAAGAGGACCACAGGTATTGGAGGAAGCGGGTGGAGGGGAGAGAGACATCGGAGGAAGCGGGTGGCAAGCTTGTATTTGCTGCCCACTTCCTCCGATACCTCTCTCCTCACACATCGGCATTGTCCCCTGCCTGGCGACGCACATTCTACAACTTCGCCCCTTCTCACTGTTTTTTGTACCAAACCAGCGGTTGCTTGAGTAAATGCTGGCTTGGGACTCTCCAATCACAATACAGTAGACGAAAGGCCAATGACAGATGGTCTAACAAATACCATGACTCAGACATGATTACATTTCAAATACAAAAGGGTTGATGAACTCAGACAATGGACACAGACTTGAGGGGTTTGAATGAATTACCACACGGCAGGGGGTCTTACTACAGTTCACAACCATACAATGGCTTAATTAACACACAGCAGGGGGTCTTACTACAGTACAACATAGTGAATGGCTGGAGTGGCTACAATACACATTTTGGGGACAGTGGCCCAAGGTTGGAGCTTTTCTTTGACTACTTTGAATGCCCTGCTCCAACCTTGACCATTCCCCGAGCTGCCAACGGTTCCTCAGCTTAGGCTATGGAAGATATTTGCATGCCTACTCCAGGGATTCAAGTGACCCAGCTTTTGACTCTTGCCCCCCGCCACTGAACGTATGGTCCGATGGCGATGATCGCGCACCGTGCCGGCACCCTCCGACTGGTAGTCGGTGAGTGTGTAAGCCCTCAACCACAACAATACGGTAAACATAGACTATTCGACAGTACATTAAACACAATCTATGAACACAGGTTTTTAGCCAGTATCTCATTTATGAATGTGAATGCTTGACTCACCTAGCACAGGGCAGTTCTGTTCAACTCTACTGCCTTTTCACATAAAGTAGGACACAAGTCTTTGTATCCAGGGTAATGGCTGGCCAGTTCGTACAACAGGGCCCAAAGCAGAGTCCAACAGGGCAAAATGTCCACAGTCTCTGGTGTTCCTTGGTTAACAGTCTCAGGCCCAGACAAAGGCTCCAGTAACGGACTATGATCCGTTACATATAGTATTGCTTGAATATGACCAGTAGGATGAACGGTTTCCAGGAAGACAGTGATTTCAATTATTTCTGATGAAGGGGTAATTTTATTACTTTTTATAAGCTGGAATTGTCAATAAGGAATTATTTGAAAGAAGACAAGTCTGTCTTGGATGAGCCCATCAAGTAATCATAAAAGACAACACAAGGGCCTAGATTCACTAAAGGTTGATGCTGTGGCGATATGATTTTTTCTATGTACACACACATAGACATAATCACTAACATTTTTGGATGCAAGGCGAGGGATGGAGAAGGTCCCTATTAGCATACAGGATTGTTGAAGTGCTCTTGATGTGGAAGGGCTTTCCTCCCTTCACTCATCACAAACATTGTGACAATTCTGAATTTTAACAGCATTCTTTCTGCTTCCCTACTTGGCCAGTAGGGGAGTGAACAATATGCTTTCAGCACCATGGACAGCGTCACTCCCTTATACATTCGAGTGCCATAGGGATGTGCATTACTCACCCATGTGGCACTCAAAGGGTTAAAAGGGTACACCAAGCACTGCACAATTATCAACTTAGCTCTGTCATATTATTCATGTTGTGCACTCATGGGAACAAGGCTGGGGGTCAGGCAGAATCTATGGGGATTTGTGGTTACCACTTGCCCCCCCAGGCCTGGCTCCATGCACAGTGATAGCCGTAGAACCCCATATACATTGCTTGTTCCCATGCCCACTGATAGCTGTAGAACTCCATATACACTGCTTGGCCCCCAGCCTTGTTCCCTTGCCCACTGGTAGCTGTAGAACTCCATATACACTGTCTGACCCTCTCCAGATTTTCCCCTTGCCCAATGCTAGCCATAAATCCCCATGGGCACTCCCTGGTCAAGGGAAGAAGGCTGGAGGTGCCAGGCAGTGTATGTGGGGCTAACACACAATGGTGATGATCCCCATGTTGCCCCCCCTCTTGTTAAATTTAAAATGCACTGCCCCTGCTGACATACTTCCCCCCCCCTTGTTGAATTCAACATACAAGGGCCACCTCTGTGGCTAGACTACGAGGTTAGGTGTGCTAGCACAGTGTTGCTTTCTGAGGGTTTTTCAATCTGCTCAATGAGTTTTCAGGAGGGTTGTCTAGAGAAAAACTTAGTCTGTAAAACAAGTTTCATGGGTTAGTCAGGAACAGACTGGCCAAAGAGGTGGCCACCAGATCTCACCTATAACCGGGGATTCATAGGAAATAGGCATATTTCAGTACTTCACCGAAATCAAAGCAGTCCTGCAGTATGCGTTTTTCCTATGTGCCCCTGGTTAAAGGTGAGGTCTGGTCAGCCTACTTTTAAACCTTTGACGCAATGCTTTGCATACCCCTCTGACACTCAAAGGGTTAAAAATGTGAGTGATGGAATGCTACACAGCTCTGTACTCAAAGCAAAGGGTTAAACTACATCCTACCTCTGGTTACCATATAATAGGCTGACCAGACCTCACCTTTAACCGGGGACGCATAGGAAAAATGCATACTGCAGGACTGCATTGATTTCAGTGAAGTACTGAAATATGCCTATTTCCTATGTGACCCCAGTTAAAGGTGAGATCTGGTCAGCCTACCATAACCCATTACATTTTTATCCCAACACTGAAATAATTTTGTATTTTATTATTTTCCATAATGTATGTTTCATAGGATAGAAACCTGTCCCTCCCTGGCTGCATACCTCCCAATTGTCCCTCTTTAGGAGGGACAGTCCCTCTTTGAGACCCAAATCCCTCTGTCCCTCTTTCCCGCCCTGGTTTCCCTCTTTTCAGGAGATCAGACTGTGTGGTGTGTATATAAGTGTATCACATTGCTCCACAGCAATACAACTCACATTATAGACTTCAGTATATCCTATATAATAATTCGCTAAGTTGTGTGTAACGCCCGACATGCGCAGTAGACACTGCTGCACGTGCGGCAGTCATGCGCAGTACAGACTGCCCGCGCCGCGGCTGATACAGAGCTGGGCGCTCCGAAGGAGCGTCCAGCTCTGTATCAGCAGTGGCGCGGGCAGTCTCTACTGCGCGTGACTGCCCCGCGACCGGCTGCCAGAGGCACTGTGGCCCGTGTAACGGGCTGTTCAACTAGTATCTATATAAATTAGTTTGTGTAAATAAAAGACTTTGGTCTTGTTCTAAATCGTTTACTCAGTTACACAAAGAGGTATCGTTAGGTCTTAAAATAACCTAACAATTGTCAGAAATGCCCCACCCACCAGTCATACCCCCAGCCACACCCCCTAAAACACAAGTGTCCCTCTTTGGCCTTTTGAAATGTTGGGAGGTTTGCTGGCTGTGTAAGATACATGTGAAACTGGAAGTTAGAAAATTTCAGAGGATGCAGAATCTGTAACTTGAAACAGGCCGAGTCAAGTCCTGACCATTACTCTTGATTGGAAAAGCTGAGATTGCCATCTCTAGCATCAATTCCTGCTGAAACTGCTTTAAGGGTTAATTTTTTTTGCAGCAGGTTTTTTTGCAGTCATTTTCCATTGCAGTGCTTTGTTATAAATAATAATATATAAAGCCTTGTGGATAGTACATGTGCAAAGTAAAAAGGCTTCCTCCCAAACTGCGGAAAAACAGCACATGCAATTCGCAGAAGATCGGGTGGGGGATGCCATTTTCCTTTGTACTCATCACTTCCTACTTTGTTGTGCATATTAACCCTTTGAGTGCCAGAGGGGTAGGCAACACATTGCAGAGCAAGGCGTTGCGTACCCCACTGCCAATCAAAGGGTTAATACAGGAAATCGTCTGGATAGAACAGGGCGTACAAAGAAAAATGTCATCCCCCAGTTTACTGAAAAATAGTATATGCAATTTCAAATATCTTAAAGGAACCCTATCACCTATTCATAAGCCCTCCAAAATGTACTTATTAATTTTGGGGATCCACTCTGCGCAGAATTAGTTCATGGTGGCCATTGTAAATCAGTGTGTGGAACATCCAAGGTGTTAACCCTTTGAAGGACAAAGGGGTATGCAATTAATTGCAGTACAATGTGTTACGTAGTCCTCTGGCACACAAACGGTTAAACACATCCACAATGCTTTGATCATCAGCAGATGGTTTAAACGGCTGATGTATGTGTCCTTCAGGGTTAATATAGAATGTTCTACCCCCTCTCTCCTCCTCTGTTGTGGGAGAAGTCAGGGGTAACTTAGCTGTGACAGAACAGTTGCTGGCTTCATGGTAACAGGAATGAATTCAACAAAAACAGAAAAGTTAATGATATTTGACATCTTGTCAACAATCCTGGCAGACTTCCCTTTCCCCTCTTTTCTTTTAAGCAAATGATGTATCTGCAACATTATAGCGTTTTCCGTAATAACAGCATCTCTGCTCTGGAGCCGAAAAGAGCCCCAGATTGTATGTAACTGCATAAAGGCAGCAGTTTAAATGCCATTTTTATGAAAATATAGAGCACAGAGAAGAAATAAATGCATTTGCAGGTGACAGAAGACACCTGTAAGAGACATAAAGGGGGGGGGACACTAATACAATACAATTCTGAGTTAAAATAGGCCTAGGGTTATGTGCTACTCCTGCCTATTCTTTATGAACTAAAGAAATTTATTGAAAAACCTCTTACCGTCACTTTCGCTGTGTGTGTGTGTGTGTGTGTGTGTGTATTAACTCTTTGAGTGCCAGAGAGGTATGCAATGCATTGCTTTGCAATGCGTTGGGTATCCTTCTGGCACTCAAAGGGTTAACACAGGGGGAGAATTATAAAACTGTAATCTGTAAAATTGACGTAAAAAGACGTAAGGATATGTATAAAAATTTTGCAACATTTTTGCAATGAGTAGAAATGGTCTTGACCAAAGAAGAATTGTGTTGCTTCAAATTTAATAAAGAAATGCGTGAACCGCACCAAAAATAAAGGCAGTTTTAGTGATTAATCCTTAATGCCATGTACAACCTGCTCTTAAAGGGTCAGTAATATCCTATAAAAATATTTAGATTTAGAGACTGAAAAAATAAACTAATTGCAGCAAACCCTATCTCTCAAATTGCTATGGAAAGGTCTACAAAGTGTGCTTGCAAACCAGGCACACTTTGTAGACCGTTCAAATGAATGAATTATTTTTAAGTACCGCAATTTCGGCTCTGCTACAGAGCCTCCGCGAGTCACACAACCTGATTCTCCTGCTGTCAGATTTACAGCTGACATCAGGAGAAGGGGAGGGAGGGGGGCAGTGGCATAACTATAGGGGTCGCAACCGCGACCGGGCCCGTCACTCCAGGGGCCCGGCTGCCCCCTGTGACCCCCTCCTCCTGGTGCCGCAAGCTCCCTCCTGCACTCTAGTAATGCAGAGCGCTGGGAGATGACATCATATCACAGCGCTCTGCATTACAGAAGAGGACAGCGTGGGAGCACGTTGTGCCAGCCCGTCTCTTCTGCCACTCCACTGGACCACCAGGGATTGGGAGGTAGGAAATGGAGGCATTGTGGAGGACCCGGGGGCCAATGTGTTCGGGCGTTGGGGAGGCCCATGGCACTTCTTGCACCAGGGCCTGGACCATTCTAGTTACGCCTCTGGAGGGGGGGAACTTTGAATCCCTATATCTCCCAAACCATAGTGATTTGAGAGATCATTTTTTCAATCTCTACCTAAATCTAAATATTTTTTATGGGGCATTACTGTCCCTTTAATGGAAGGATATAGTGAGTTATGTATGTGAAAAAACAATATCAGTTGTTAATTTTCTGCAGATTTTTTTCAGAATATTCTCAGATAGACATATATAAACGTTACTTATTTATAAGTATGACCTGTCGTTGTGCAATTTTTTAGCTATAGTTCTTAACCCATTGACTGCCAGAGGGGTACCCAAAGCATTGCAGAGCAATGCTTTGTGTATCTCTCTGGCACTCAGAGTTAACCATTCACTAAGAAGGCTTTTTATACATCTCCCCTACTGCTCCGTATTCATTAAGTTTAACTGTGCAATTTTGGACAAATAAACTGCACCATGATGGTGGTGGTGTGTGAGGTGTCACAATTCCATTTGATTTAAATATATCTGATTTTCAACCCCTAGTGATACCTGGGAACTTGCTCATATGGAGCCCCCATAGAGGGCTCATTTGCTGCCGACATAGGGAAGTCAGTTACATGATTCTCATCATAAAGGGTTGGGGCTTATCTGGGTGGGCAGGATTTGAGTGTGTTTGTGAAAGTAGTCAGAACAGGGTGGAAAGGAGGAGAAGTGGGAGGAAAGTGTGAGAAATAGGAAGAACAGGGTGGGAAGGAGGAGAAGTGGGTTGGAAGAGGGAGAAACAGGGTGGGAAGGAGGTGAAGTGGGAGGAACAGGGTGAGAAGGAGAAGTGGGAGGGAAGTGGGGGGAACGTGGTGGGAAGTAGGAGAAGTGGGTGGTGAAATGGAAGGAACAGGGTGGGAAGTGGGAGGAATAAGGTGGGAAGAAGGAAAAATGGGAGGAGGTGGGAAGGAGGATAAGTGGGAGGAAAAGGGTGGGAAGGGTAGGAAGTAGGATAAGTGGGAGGAAAAGGGTGAGAAGGATGAGAAGTAGGAGGGAAGTGGGAGGAACAGGGTAGGAAGGAGGAGAAGTGGGAGGGAATTGGGAGGACCAGTATTGGAAGGAGAAGTGGGAGGAATAGGGTTGGAAGGAGAATTAGGTGAAAAAGGGTGGGAAGGAGGAGAAGTGGAGGAACGGTGAGAAGGAGGATAAGTGGGAGGGAACTGGGAGGAACAGGGTAGGAAGGAGGCAACGTGGGAGGAACAGGATGGGAAGTGGGAGGAAAAGAGTGGGAAGGAGGATAAGTGGGAGGGAATTGGGAGGACCAGTATTGGAAGGAGAAGTGGGAGGAATAGGGTTGGAAGGAGAAGTAGGTGAAAAAGGGTGGGAAGGAGGAGAAGTGGAGGAACGGTGAGAAGGAGGATAAGTGGGAGGGAACTGGGAGGAACAGGGTAGGAAGGAGGAAACGTGGGAGGAACAGGATGGGAAGTGGGAGGAAAAGAGTGGGAAGGTGGATAAGTGGGAGGAAATGTGAGGAACAACGTAGGAAGGAGAAGTGGGAGGGAAAGGATGGGAAGGAGGAGAAGTGGGGGGAATGGTGTGGAGGATAAGTAGGAGGAACAGGGTGGAAAGGAGGAAAAGTGGGAGGGAAGTGGAGGAATAGGGTGGAAAGGAGGAGAAATGGGAGGAACAGGGTAGGAAGGAGGAAACATGGGAGGGAAGTGGAGGAACAGGGGTGGGAAGGAAGAGAAATGGGAGGAACAGGGTAGGAAGGAGGAGAAGTGGGAGGGAAGTGGAGGAACAGGGGTGGGAAGGAGGAGAAATGGGAGGAACAGGGTAGGAAGGAGGAAACATGGGAGGGAAGTGGAGGAACAGGGGTGGGAAGGAAGAGAAATGGGAGGAACAGGGTAGGAAGGAGGAGAAGTGGGAGGGAAGTGGAGGAACAGGGGTGGGAAGGAGGAGAAATGGGAGGAACAGGGTAGTAAGGAAGAGACGGAGGGAAGTTGGATGGAACAGGGTCAGAAGGAGAAGTGAGAGGAAAAGGGTGAGAAGTAGGTAAAGTGTGAGGAACAGTGAGGAGAATAAGTGGGAGGGAAGTGATAGGAACAGGGTGGCAAGACGGAAAAGTGATAGGAACAGGGTGATAAGGAGGAGAAGTGGGAGGAACAGGGTAGGAAGGAGGAGAAGTGGGAAGAACAGGATCGGAAGGAGTAGTGGGAGGAAAAGGGTGGGAAGGAGGAGAAGTGGAAGGAACAGTGAGAAGGACGTGAAGTGGGAGGGAAGTGGCAGGAACAGGGTGAGAAGGAGAAGTGGGAGGGAATGGGAGTTACAGGGACGGAAGGATAAGAAACTCACCACTGCAGGAGAATCATCCTTTGTCCCTGGAGACCTGGTAATTCAGTCTGAAAAGCGGAGTCTCCAGGGCAGATCTGATGAGTTCCCAGCTATGCCCCTTTAATGCTAGAGAAGTCTCCAACACATTGCTTGGCAATGCATTTGACTCCTCTCTAGCATTCAAGGGGTTACAAATCTAAATCCATTTAAAATCGATAGGAGTGTGTGGAATTTACACTGAAACACTGTTGCTTGTGGTTTCCGCCAGATTTTTCACCTTTTTAGCGTGACGAACGAGGGCCCGGGCCCTTGAATATAATTTTTTTTAACCCCTTGAATGCTAGAGAGGTCTCCAATGCATTGCTTCTCAATCAAGGGTTTAAAATCCCACTTTAATTTAAAAGAGCAGTAAACTTTTT
Source organism: Rhinophrynus dorsalis (assembly GCA_037306005.1). NCBI lineage: Eukaryota > Metazoa > Chordata > Amphibia > Anura > Rhinophrynidae > Rhinophrynus > Rhinophrynus dorsalis. The sequence goes on from CM074722.1 coordinate 29,647,075, forward strand.
TTATGAAAACACATATTTTGTAGAGCATTTCCTGCTGAATAAAACAAGGTTACTTCCATCGCTGCAGCCTGTCAGATGTTTTATTCAAAATTTATATCAGTTCAAATAACCAGGAAGTGAATTTACTGTGTTTACTTCCTGATAATTCTGACAGGAAGTGACAGGCAGTTTCTATCACATTCTATGGAGAACTGTATGTCTCTGACTTTTCTGACTTTCCACTCCATTAGAATCTGACAGGAAATCTAATTAGAATTTGACCACTAGAGGGCACTGCTAATATAAAAAACCATGGGTTTAAACTGTAATAATTCTGGAAATATAAATCCCTCGGCAGTGGGAGTACCCTTATTTTACTCAATAGGAAAATCCCTACAATATATATTTTTTCATAAAAAAAAGTTTACTGCTCCTTTAACAGGAATTTTTATTTGCCCCCTATGGTCCAATTGATTTACTCCAGAATAATTCCAGTTTGCTTTTATGAATCTGGGCCATAGAGCCTTCTGCATATAGAAAACAGGAATAGTTCTGGTACAAACCAACTGCACTAAGAGGACCACACGTCCCTTTATATCAGGGACTCATCCAAAAACATCATTCTGCAGGAATGTACATGAATCAGTGCAATGTGTGTTTTTTTATAAGCGTCCCTGGGTTAAATGGGCAGTAAACTCTTTTTAAGAAAAATATAAATTGTAGGGTGTTTCCTCTTTAGTAAAACAAGGGTATCCCCCCTTCGGAGAGATGCATATTTCCAGAATTATTACATTTTAAACCTGTGGGTTTTTTTTTACATTGGCAGTGCTCTTTAGCGGTCAAATTCCAGTTAGTCATTCTTTACATTCTAATGGAGAGGAAAGTCAGTGACCTACAGTTTTCCATAGAATGTATTAACTAGAGTTACTTCCTGTCAGTTAGAACTTTCAGGAAGTAAACAGAGTAAATTCACTTCCTGGTTATTTGAACTTTTATATCTTGTGAATAAAACTGACGGCAGTGGGAGAGATTTTATTTTACTCAGCAGGAAAATCTGTATAACATATAGGTTTTCATAAATGTTTAGATCTCCTCTAAAGAGATATGTGGTCACCTTCACCTGCACCATAGAGGAGAAATACAAATCCCCTCCAAAAGCAATTCAAGTTGTTAAAAGCCTCATTGAAATCATTGGGAAATGATTTCATCCCTAGGTTGCATTTATTCTACCCCTGATCTGCTCCTTTTTTCTTTTGTATACATGGCCCTTAACCCTTTAGATACCACTGAGGTCTCAGGAGAAATGATTCTTAATGCTTTGAGGGCCAGAGGGGTAGCACTTAAAGGGTAAATGCTCTGGAGCATACAGAGGCTTAAATATGTCTGTTACTGGTGAGAGCATATCAGGCGCTGGTGGAGACATTTATTCAGTGTGATAACTGGAGAGAGATGACAGCTATTTCCTATTTGTGGGGCATTGAGGTAATTTGCACATCTGTTTCTGAGAAGAAGAAATGTCAGAACAAGAGGTCGTGCTCTCAAACTGGAGAGTTGCTGCACATGGAAAATAGGATGAAGAATTACTTAACAAAAAAAATGTAGTGGATTCACTGAATTGCCACTCCACACTGCCCTCCCTGTCCTCCTCCTCACACTGCCCAGCTCCACATTGTCCACACTACCTACCTCCACACACACTGTCCACTCCAGCCTCCTCTACACACTGTCCACCTCTACTGCCCACCTCCACACTGCCCACATTGTCCACACTGCCAACATTGTCAACACACTGTCCATACTGCCCACCTCCACACTGCCCACATTGTCTACACTGCCCACCTCCACACACTGCCAATATTGTCCACCTCTACACACTGCCTACCTCCACACTGCCCATCCCATACTGCTGCACAAACTGCCCATCCTGTCCTCCTCCACACACTGCCCACCTCCACATTGCCCACCTCAATGCTGCCACTCCCACACACTGCCCACCTCCACATTGTCGACACACTTTCCACACTGCCCACCTCCACACACTGCCCACATTGCCCCTCCACAAATTGTCCACACTGCCCACCTCATCCTCCTCCACACACTGCCCACCCCATCCTCCTCCACAAACTGTCCGCCCTGTCCTTCTCCACACACTGCCCATCCTGTCCTCCTCCACACACTGCCCACCTCCACACTGCCTACATTGTCCACACTGCCCACATTGTCTACACACTTTACACACTGCCCACCTCCACACTGCCCCTGCACAAATTGTCCATACTGCCCACCTCCACTCACTGCCCACCTGCACACTGCCTACCTCATCCTCCTCCACAAACTATCCACCCTGGCCTGTCCTCCTCTACACACTGCCCACACTGTCCACCTCCACACTGGCCACATTCTCCACCTCAACACTGTTAGAATAAAATTATCCTTAGGATTTATTATATACAGATTCAGGTGTTATTTTAATTATATACCTCTTCTAAACAGGAAGGTGTAACGCTGAGTGGTATTATCCAAATACAGAACAGACACTCACTTCATGTTGAGAAGTCCTGCTGGAATCTGGTGAGGTGCCCTGCTCCTGAATAGGGATGGGCGAAAATTTCCGCCTCAAACTGAAATCTGCGAAAAATGGCACTTTCCGCTTGGTGAAAATTTTCCCACGAACAGTGCAGATTTTCCACCTTTCTTCTATTTTTTTTTTCGCCTAGCTCATTCCATTGACATTCCATTGAAATGAATGGGAACATAGTTGTTAAACACAACACATAGCAAATATTATTTTTATTTCCCAAAGGCATAGTATAAAAGGGGCATGAGGGTGCCTGTGTTGGTGGGGTGTGGGGAAAGAATCAGTTGAACAGGGGATGATTTTTGGGGGGGTTGTTTACTGGGATTGGGGGACAGTTAATAAAAAATAAATATAAAATAAAAACCATAAGACATGGTATAAAGGGGTCTGAGGAGGGTGCCTATGTTGGTGAATGAATTAATCATTTGCACAGGGAATTTGTTTTGGGGGGGGGTTCTTGACTGCTATTGGGGGGACAGTTAATAAAAAATAAATCAATAAAATAAAATTTGTATGTAAAGTGACAGAGACAGGAACCCCTGACACAAGCTGCCTGTGGGGTGGACTGATACTTGATTTGATAGAGTATTTTCTAGAGGATGATTTGTTTGATTTGTTGTTAGAGGCCTTTGTAGGACTTAGACTTATTAGAGGCCCAAGCCCTGAAGAAACATTGATTTGTAGGACTTAAGCTAGTTTGGCACAAGCCCAAAGGAAACATTAATTTATAGGACTTAAGCTTGTTTGGCACAAGCCCTAAGGAAACATTGATTTGTAGGACTTAGGCTTGTAAGAAACAAACCCCCCAAAAATTGTGCTTTTGAGAGAAAAAAAAAATTACCTACTGGCCTAATGCCAGCAGGTCATGTTGGCCAGTTACCACTGTCAAATGTCTTCCTGAGTCCTGAGTTGTTTAAGCAGCAGAATGATTAGGCAGCTGAAAGGGAATAGGATCAACAATAGCAGTAACATGGAAGATGGATGATGAAGGTTCCATTTGTCACGACTGGCTCCAATGATGCACCTGAGTCAGTAGCAGCACAATAAGTAGCTCCCAGTCTATGTGAAGAAAAGAAGAAGTTGGCCAATAATTTTTCTCCACCAGCACCTGCTCCAAAATCATGGGTGTGTTATTAGAATAGAAATGTTTCCCTTGAGAGCAGGAACTGTGGCTCTCAGCAACTGCAAGATGCCCAGTATGTGTGGTAAATCACATCTGGGGGTACAACTGAATCCAAACACCATGACACCAGAACCAAAGTACTGCCGCTGTCACTATACCCCTTGTCCAGACCCCGCTAAGGGTACATGACAACTTGCTGACAGTTTAATAGTAATGATGAACCCTTCCTCCCAGAATCCTAGCATATTCTGTTAGATGGAATCTCCTCAGATGCCACCTGATGACCTGGTATCAATTGTCCTCCACCAAACTGGCATGTGTGGTCAGTGCACCATACAATGTGCAATGGGGAGAGATGAACTTCCATATCCTAACATTATCAGAGTGGCTATCATTTGGCAGGGGAAGTAACGATGAATGAGATAGACTGGCAGGAGATGTACTTGTTACCCTAGAGGGAGAAGGTGATGTTGATGGTGAGCTAGTTGTTTCGCTCGTCATGGAACTTCCAGTGTCTGTCTGGGTTTCTCTATTCTTCATCCTCTTTGATCTCCACCTCGCCTCTTGGTGCCTTTCTGGAGAGTCAGGGAGTACAGTAGCAGTGGCTCTAGATTCCTGTAATGGGTGTTTGGCTTTAACATGTTTGACGTAAATGTCATGGTGTCTGTGTGTTATCAGGGAGGCTGTGCCAAGGTGTGTTCCCTCCTTTCTCCTTTTTACTAACTTGTCACAAAATTTGCACTGTACTATTGTTGATGATGACTGCACTGTGCCTGCTGGAAGAGAATAATAGTCCCACATCCATTACTACTTGGGGGAGGGATAGGGAAAAGGTAGAGAAAAATGGCCTCTTTCTTCTTGTCCTCCACATTCCCCTTCACTTTCTGTGGCAGTGGATAATGCTGCTGCTGCTTCTGCCTACAATTAGGACCAGGATTATTGCTGCTGCTGGCAAGTGGAACCTGTCCTAGTCCCGCATCACTTGTTGATCCCATTCCCACTGTGTCCACGGTGGTCTGTGGCACACTAGCCTGCTCCTCAGCATCCTGCTGCCCTTGCATCTCAGCAGCAGCAGAAATTAAATTCCTCAAATTACAAAAGCTGACTGCTAGTGGTGGTGGTGATGCCCATCCTCATACCTGTCTCCCATTCCTTCTCAGTTTCTGCTCTAAAGGCCATCAATGACTCTTCCACCCCAGCTTTTCCACCATCATCATCATCACCACCACCACTAGTCCCTACCTGCTGCTGCTCTATTACAGATATCTCACTGCTGCTTGGAGGAGGTGACGAGCAATGTGTCACACTTGGCATCATCTTCTCCTCCTGAGTATTACAAGACACACTAGGAGCTTCAGCACTGGTGGAAGCAGCTTCAACACTGGTGGCAGAAGGTTCAGCACTGGCAGCAGGACTGTACTGGTTTCAACAGGGGCAGCAACAGTGTCAGCAGAGGCAGCACATCTAGCAGCAGGCACAGGCAGCTGACCTGTCCTGCTCTCACTAGTACTACCATTTTCTCCCTTCCTTCCCATTAAATTCCCCAAGACAGTAGTGGTCCCTTCCTCTTCAGACTCAGTGGACACAAAGGTCCTTCCAGCTCCTCCATTGATTATTTTTCACCCTGCTCATAGTGATAGGAGTCACTATGAGCCTTTCCTGCCTCAGTTTTGACAAAATATCACAGCAGAACAGAACAGCATATCTGTTTTGCTCTGTAGCTGCTTCTATTGTGTCTGCCTTCTGCAAATATGTCACACTGACTGCCTGGACATGTGAGTATGCTGAACTCCAGCTTTATCCATTGATATTCAGGCTTATTGCTTTCTCTCTAGTACATTATAGATTCAGATTTGGAGTCTGAGATGAGACCTAATTTGCAAGAGACAAAACACAAAATGTCTGTTTTTATTCCCTGAATCCAAGAGACCATCCCAAAGAGGTAGATGCTTTTCTTCAAATTTTGATATGTCTTCAAATGGGAAAAGTCTTCCCTCTGATCCAAAGGATCCCCAAGGTCTGGAAGAAAGTAACTGTGATTCTGATTGCTCCTTTTTGGCCCCCTTTGTGTGGTTCTCAGACCTTCACTGCCGCTTGATAACGGAACCCACATGGCTTTCTCACTGAGTGGACTTACTCCTCCAAGGTCCTGTACCTCACAGTACCCCCCAGTGGTTGTCCTCTACAGTTTGGAAGTTGAGAGGGAGCTGTTAACCTCTCAATATATGTGATTGAGACTGCTTCAGAGCAGGAAAAAGGTTACTACCCTGAAGTAGCTCAAGCTCTGGAAGATATTTTCCAACTGGTGCTTGGCTAGGCACCCTTGTCCTCAAACTGAGGGGATGCTTGCTGTCCTTGATTTTTTTTTATAAGTATTTGATAAAGGTTTGTAACCTGCAACTTTGAAAGGACAGGTCTCCGCTATAGGATCCCAGATAAATTCTCCTATAGTTAAACATCTTCTCATATGGAGATTCTTGTCTGCTATCTCCAAAATTAAACCACTTTCTGTACATCCTGTTCCCCTTTGGACCTCAACCTGATCCTTAATCAACTAACTGTGGCTCCTTCTGAATCATTGAAGGAGGTCTCTATGAAATGTCTAACCCCCCAAAAAAAGCCTTTATGATTGCTATCAGTTCCGCTAGAGGAGTGGAAGAGATTCAGGCTCTTTCCATGAGAGGACCTTACCTGATATTTCATCCTGATACAGAAGTCATTTGTCTTCCATCAGAATTAGTTTACAAGGTGTTTCCTACTTTCACCATTCACAAGAGGTGGCTCACCTTCTTTTTTTTGTCCTGATTTAGACTTGAATTAGCACACCAACATGCACATCAAATATTGTCTCCACATTTATCTGGATCATTCCAAGTAATGGAGGAAATTTTCAACTTTGTTGCTTTCCGTCTCAGGACCATCTAAATGCAAGGGAGCCCCTAAGCAGTCCATCGCACATTGGATCAAGCATTCATTTCTCTTTACCTGCAAAGCCTTCCGGACACATCCTTCTTACTTCCTGAAGGCACATCCCATGAGAGGTGTGGCAGCTTCCTGGCAGACAAGACCGATGCATTTGTAGAACAGCTTTGTAGAGCATCCAAAATTGCCAATACCTTTCCCAAATATTATCATTATGATGTTCTTTCAGTCAGCTGCAGCCTTTGATTGCAAGATTTTTCAGGCAACTGAATCTTACCTGTTCCCACTCTCTGATTCTTTGGTGTATTTCCATGTTGGTGAGCTGCCCGGGATGGCAAAGAAAAGGTGAATTCTTACGTACCTGGGACTTCATTTTCCTTGTATATCCCAGGGCAATACTTGGGTCTTCTCCCCCAGTTAATCTTTTTGGGCATTATATTTTGTGTCTCTCCTTTCTTTGTTTTTAACGCACAGATGAGGGTAGGTGGAAGGCCCTTTTATGGGTGGTTTAATCTGATGTTCTTGTTCTGTCCTGAGGAGCATCCTCCATGTTGTTATGTTGCCCTAGAATATACAAGGAAAAGGAATTCCCAGGTAAGCAGGAATTCACCCTTTCTCGGTTTTATTTATTAAAACCCTTTGAGTGCAAAGCAATGCAATGCTTACCACTCTGGCACTCAGAGGGTTAAAGGAAATAGGCTATCTCCTAATAATAGCAAACACACCCACTCATCTTACTATGACCGGAAAATCCTAATGACCTCTATGAAATTTGCATTTTGTGCTACGTTCAAGAGATAACATCTTTAATCAGTCCTGGATGGCATGTTAACCCTTTGAGTGCCAGAGAGGTATCCAACTCATTGCGTTTACAATGCGTTGGATACCTCTCTGGCACTCAACGGGTTAATGAAGGCATAGAGGACTTTTGCTGGCGATTTTTCAAACAGAATGTGAGAGCCTACTTAACCCTTTAAGTACCAGAAGGGAGCACAATGCACTCAAAGCAAAGCATTAGAACATCTTTTAAAGGGTTAATATTATCATGTACAATGAGCAGAGTTTGTGTCCTTCAGTCCTGATAATGATCGTCCTGTCCACCTCCATGGAGATGACATTCCGAACTTATTGAAGATGTTATACCCTGAACCAAGGGCAAAATTCACAGCAGCCAATAGGATTTTTGAGGTAAGTGGGGAAGTTTCTATTACAAGGTGCTACTTCTCCTTTAAAGGGATAGTAATACTTCTTTGTATATTTATTTTATTTTGTAGGCATTAAAAAAACATGAAGAACGATATAAGTCTTATCTCTCAAACCTTTATGGTTTAAGAGATATTCACAAGCAAAGTATCCCCTCCCGTTCAGCCAGATCAGAAGGGAGGTGCCCAGGTAGACTGCAGAGAGGGACAATCTTGAATTAAGATAAGGGAAAAACCTGAAAAACTTGTCAAGGGGGGAAGGGCTTTCATTGTTCTCATAGGAAGAAGATTGTACCCTGCTGTTATCTGTCTGGTCTATGGACTGCATTCCACATCTGAGAAGAGATGGCTTTCACTAGGTAAAAGGGGCGGGAGGGGAAACTTTGCTTGTGAATATCTCTTAAACCATAAAGGTTTGAGAGAGAAGACTTATATCATTCTTCATGTTTTTTTTAATGCCTACAAAATAAAATAAAGTTAAAACGAAGTATTACTATCCCTTTAAGGCTCAAATTCAATCAGTAAAAGCTGAAATGTCATTTTAGCAATCTCCCCAATTTTTTGAAACTTGCATAGGAATGTGAAAGTTGATAAATCAATCCGTTTCCCACTGGTCTGATACTCCAAGAGAGCGACCCTTAAAACACTTAGGCATAGCATGGAAAACACCCCACACAGAATATTCTATTTATAAGCAGATTCAGTTTTTCCATGAATGAGATCTAGCCTCGCAGCCATGTGTAACCCATTTTGTGTTTTTTTTTTCTCCCCTGCTGAGTGTATGGACTTCTAACGAGACCCTGATGGGAACTTGGGTTTTAAGACATTATTCACAGCAGGTTATTTGATCTTTATTTGCCGAATGCATTCAGCTGTGTCCCTATCTCTAAACAATATGAGGAATAAAATTCACGGCACGCTCCATCGCTTCTCAAGCTCATCTTGATTTGCGGAGACAATTACAAGAGCCTTCCTCCAGCGGCCGATGTGTTCTGAGCTCTCCCCTCCAGTCTCAGCCTCAGTGGAAAGATTTTCCCAGCTCCCTTTATTTTTAACCCTTTGGGTGCCAGAGGGGTACCCCTCTGGTATTCAAAGAGCTGACCCTTTCATCCAAGTTCCACGAGAAAGGGTTAAGAATTAAAAAAAAAATAATAGTTTGTTTAAAAATAAAACAAGAGCACTGAACTTCTTTCCATGGGGGTCAGTTATCAACTAGGCAGAATAGGCAACTGCCAAGGCTGGATTTACACCCCATGCATCCCAAGTTCCTCCCATGACTACACCCCCTGTTACTCACATGGCCCCACCCCCAGACCCATCCACTATTTCGTGGCACAGAAAATACCCTTAGACTATAACACAGTGTTTCTCAACGTTAGTCCTCGGGGGACACCAACAGTGCAGGTTTTCAGGTTGTTCCTGCTTAGTCACAGGTGAGTAATTAGTGGCTCAGTCATTGTGATTGATTCCAGGGCCGGATTTATAATAAGGCAGAGTAGGCATCCGCCTACAGGCACACCCCATAGAGGGGCGCCTATCATTGGGATTGTTGTTGCATGGCTAGCACAGATTTTGCATCTTCCGCCCTCACTCCAGTCTATCTGCAAAACTGTGTCGCTCACATTGTGTGTGACAGTCAGGAAAATGTCAGACTTCAGTAGCTCTTGAGGATTCCTGGGAAAGATAGCGGCGAGTGAGTGCACCAGCATCCAGCCCAGGTGAGTGAAGACTGAATTTGAGGAAGGAAAAGGTTCTTTCTCTATGTGCTGAGTGATCCCACTGCCCGGGTAGATGACTGCTAGTGTCGTGCGGTGCTCTCTTTTTGCAGAAATTGCAGCTGGCCTGGCTGGCACCTACCTGGCAGCCTGGCACAGCAGTCACAATAAAGAGGGATTTGGGTCTCAAAGTGGGGGGAGGGGGCACTTCAGATTTCTGTGCCTACAGGCTCCTGAGATGTAAATCCAGCCCTGATTGATTCACCTGTGGTTCATTAGGGATATCTTGAAAACATGTCCTGTTAGTGTGCCCCGAGGACTGGAGCTGAGAATCATTGCTATAACATGAAAAGCTCCAAAAAAATAAATAAATAAATAAAGGCTTTAACCCCTTGGTTGCTAGATAGATCTCTCTAACATCCAAGTAATTAAATACTATCCTATAAAGGAATAGGAAGCTGGTGCTTGGATAGTAAGATTGTTCTGGCCACACCCACAATTCAGAATGTGGGTGTGGTCAGCACAGCTGGAGCTGTCTACTTTGCCTAAAGGGAAATAAATCCATGCTAACTGCCTGTGGTGGCACATTGTCAGAGCTTTCACAGCACATCTGGCTAAACTTATGATTTTGGGCAGCTCAGTGCCAGCCCCCCACTGAATCAGATACTAGGGGGAATATGTACCTCCCCATAGCATAGCAGTTGTAGTCTCCAACAACAGAACCACAAGATTGCCGACCTCTGGCTTAGTATATTGGAATTATACAGGAGCATGTTCACAATCATAGGCCCCTTACCCTTATTTTAGTTCAGAATCAGATTTGTACATGCTCCGTACTAAGTCCTGGTTTAGGGCAGACAATATATTTACAGTATATTTATATTGTGATAGTAATGTTTCACAAAAAAACTGCTCAATTAATCTTCATAGTATTTGGGCCATGGAGAGTGTTATTTCAATACTGTCAGAGTTGTAGTTCAAGAGTAATTGAATGATAAAGTATCCACCTCTCACCCCTTTTACTGATGTAACACTGCTCACCTCAGAGCAGCAAGACTGTCCGGATGGATCGCAGAGTGGGACAATCTTCAGTGAACATAAGGAAAAACCTGTCAATGGGGGCAGGGTTTCATTGTTCTCACAGTAAGAAGATTGTCCCTTGCTGTGAGCTGTCCGGACAAGAGACTAGATTCCACATCTGAGGGGAGGCGGCTTACATTAGGTAAAAGGGGGAGACTTTATCATTCAATTAATCTTGAACTACAACTCTGACAGGATTGAAATAACACTCTCCACGTCCCAAATACTATGAAGATTAATTAGAACTGCTTTTTTTGTAAAACATTACTATCCCTTTAAGTTATTTCCAGTTTATATATACTAATGTGTCTACTTTATGTGCAAGTTCATATACTCCTGTGTATATCAGAGTTTTTTGTCTGTTTGTATGTTATATGCTAAATATATCTTTTATACAAGACAATAATAGTTATTGGAGCTGTGGCTGGTGTCATATAAAAAGTGTTGGTGTGGTCATGGGTGGGGTTAAGAGAGCCTAGAATGCCATTCCTATGGACACACCTGATGCAAATCCAGACATGTGTCTTGCTATTGTGAAGTCCTACATATCTGCTGGATATTCTGGAGTCAAGCCGAGTTTTTATTTCCTAATATGTTATCTCCTAATAATAACAAACACACCCACTGATCTTCCTATGGCTGGAAAATCCTAATGGCCTCTATGAAATTAATCTTCATAGTATTTGGGCCATGGGGAGTGTTATTTCAATACTGTCAGTTGTAGTTCAAGAGTAATTGAATGATAAAGTATCCCCCTCCCGCCCCTTTTACTGATGGATCACTGCTCACCACAGAGCAGCGAGACTGTCCAGTTGGATCGCAGAGAGGGACAATCAGTGATCATAAGGGAAAACCTGAAAAACCTGTCAAGGGGGAAGGGTTTTCATTGTTCTCACAGTAAGAAGATTGTGCCTTGCTGTGAGCTCTCCGGTCAAGAGACCAGATTCCACATCAGAGGGGAGGTGGCTTACACTAGGTAAAAGGGACGGGAGGGGGATACTTTATCATTCAATTACTCTTGAACTACAACTCTGACAGTATTGATATAACACTCTCCATGGTCCAAATACTATGAAGATTAATTGGAGCTGCTTTTATTTTGAAACAACAATATCTCTTTAAGTGTCCACAAGTGGCAATGCTTTAAGTTTAGAAAGGTGAGAAAGTGGTGGGTCTACTGCTGGATGGGGTATCTGACTGTGGTAAAGCATCAGAAGGAAAGGGATATAAGAGAAATATGTCTCTTATCAGGGCTCACTTTGGATAAAATCATTAGCATAGCTGGGAACTTGCCGGGTTTCACCCGGCGACACTGGATTTAGAGCACTGTCTCCATATGAAACCTTCAGTTCTCCAGGTAAGGATCATGCAGTATTTGCTGCTACTGCACAGCTTAATACGGTTGAAAAAGATAATACTGGCATGACCAGTGATGGTCCCATGCCCTGCAGCTGAAGCCTTCATCACATCCAATTCCTGGGCCGGCAATATCCACATCAAAACATGTGATCCTCGCCACCTGATCTGATGATCCAGCCAATGTGATTGTTGGCATTGCTAAGGAAAAGCAACACCGACGACAGTGTGACTACGTTGCTGCATTGGCAGCACATTGCACGAGGAGTGGGAGGAACAGTGGAGGCAAAGTGCGGTCAGTGGAACAAAAAACATGCACTGGGCAGCACTCCAGTCCAGCCAGTGTTGGCTGGTAACATAGTAACATAGTAGATAAGGTTGAAAAAAGACATGAGTCCATCAAGTCCAGCCCATACCTAAAACACCCCTGTTGATCCAGAGGAAGGCAAAAAAAGCCCTCTGGAGCCATTTCCAATCTAGTCCCAAGTGTGTGTGTGTGTGTGTGTGGGGATAATTATTCCTTCTTGACTCCAACTGGTAGTCAAATTGTTCCCTGGATCAATATCCTATTTGCTTTGAAGCCATGGTAGGTCCTTCATCATCCTTTTAATAATGGCAGATCCTGATATCATTGATCATGGGGGAAGTTGAGGCTTTGACCAAGTTGGAGCTAGACAGGGGGACAACCTATTTTTTTAGCAGGGCCCTGCCATGTGCCCCTGTCTAGTGATGGTTAGTACTTACTGGTCTGTGCTTTAAAGGGATAGTAATGTTTCATAATAAAAGCAGCTCTAATTAATCATCATAGTATTTGGACTTTGGAGAGTGTTATTTCAATTCTGTCAGAGTTGTATTTCAAGAGTAATTCAATGATAAAGTGTCCCCCTCCTGCCCCTTTTACTGATGTAACACTGTTCAGCCAGAGCAGAAGGGAGGTGCCCAGGTAGACTGCAGAGAGGGACAATCTTCAATTAAGATAAAGGAAAAACCTGAAAAGCGTGTCAAGGGGGGCAGGGCTTTCATTGTTCTCATAGGAAGAAGATTGTCCCCTGCTGTTATCTGTCTGGTCTATGGACTGCATTCCACATCTGAGAAGAGATGGCTTACACTAGGTAAAAGGGGTGAGAGGGGAAACTTTGCTTGTGAATATTTCATAAATCATAAAGGATTGAGAGATAAGACTTATATCGTTCTTCATGTTTTTTTAATGCCTACAAAATAAAATAAAGCTAAAACGAAGTATTACTATCCCTTTAAGCTACGCATGTTACAATGCAAAAAGTTGAGGCTGGGTCACATATGCTCAATGTATAAATATAATTTAGTTATCTATTGTGCAACTAAAGAAAATGGACCAAAAGTACTGAACTGTTCATTCTTCATCAGTAATGAACAGTTATCATTATCAGTACTTTTGGTCCATTTTCTTAAGTTGCTCAATAGATAACTACCATAAAATCTCAGGTATAATATGCACAATTTTACCCCTCTTCACCTTATGTGAAATGGGGGAGGTGCGTATTATACCCGAGAGGTTTTTTTTTTTAGAATTAAAAAACAAAAAAACAAAAATAAAAAACAAATTTCCCCCAGCGAAATCCGATGACAAAATAATACTAACTTCCTGAGGCTGTACTTATTCACTGCGGGTGGCATGCTTGCATTTGCTGCCCGCTTCCTTCAACGGGCTTTCAGAACCTTCCGTCTCCAGCCAATAGTAATGCCATGTGAAAATCTTAAGGTCCTCACAGGGCAATAACTTAGGCAGAAGGTCCTGACAGCACATTGAAGGAAGCGGGTGGCAAATGCAAGCATGCCGCCCGCAGGGAAAATGGGATAGGGGGATTTCAGATACAGCTTAACTATATTCAAGTGAAGCCTCAGGAAGTACTGTAACATCTCATGTAAAGTATAATACTCACAATTTTGCCCCTTTTCACCTTATGCGAAGTGGGGGGTGTGCAGTAATCCTTCTCTACTCACCTCAATATGCTGCTCCCATCCCCTCCCTCTACTCAATCCCTCTGAAGACATCTGGGATAGCTGTGCAGCCGGTGGCGTGCTTGCATTTGCAGCCCTCTTCCTGTAGCCCCTGTGAGGACCTGTGTTAATTTAAGATAACGGTAGTGCCCTTTGAGGACCTATACGTGCTCACACAGAATTACTGTAGTTTAAGTGTGCAGAGATCTATACACTGGATCTAATCATTTTTTTTTGGTTGGTAGAGGGAGGGAAAAAAAGGGTGTGTATGATACACAGGACTTGTTTTTCGCTTAAATCTTGGGTTAAATCTACACCTGCATGTTATAAACAGGTGCGTATCATCCCTGAGATTTTACGATAAGTATTATTTTGTCATCGGATTGCGCTGGGGGAGGGAGAGAAGGTAGGTGGCAGCTCTAATTTTTATTTTTTAGTAAGGGGGAAAACAAGGGTGCGTATTACACATAGGCATTCTTGTTTTCCCCTAAAATCTTGGGCATAATATACCCCTGTGTATTATACACAGGTGCGTATTATACCTGAGATTTTACTGTAAATTATATTTATGCTGACTTGAAACATGGTAGCAAAGGTGGCATTTTTTTAAATCTTGGGGTGAGCTATTTCTGAAAGTCCCCAGGTACGATCATAGTGAAGTCCGCTTTGTTTTGTGAGCCCGATCATTCCAAACAAACGTGATCATTCCAAACAAACGTGATCGTTCCAAACAAACGTGATCGTTCCAAACGTGATCATTCCAAACAAACATGATCATTCCAAACAAACATGATCATTCCAAACAAACATGATCATTCCAAACAAACCTACTTTAGCTCTCTGAAGATGTACTTAGGAGCTCCGACCAAGAAAATTCAGTAAATGTTTATTTCTGTTTTGCAAAAGTTGTTGGTGTAGAGAGCCACACAGGAGGCAGGAATGTGAATTAAATGGTCTAGCTGAGAAAACAAGAGGAGATTGATCAAGTGAGAAAACTGATTGGCACTTAGCGGTTAGCAAGTATTTATTTATTTTTCCCTTTGACGTAAATTGGAAATGACATTGGGGTTTTAGCTTATCAGGTCTGATTTTAATATGAAGTCAAATATTTAGTGAATACGTTTTTCCATTTAAATGAATAAATCACAGTCAATTGAAATAGTTTTTTTTTTAATTCAAGATTTCTTATAAAATTATTTTTTTTTATACGTGGTTTTGCTACAAAGGTCTCCAATCCATTGGAAATAATGCATTAGATATTTTGAAAATACAGCTGGTAAATAATGTCTTAAAGGGATAGTAATACTTAAGTATTACTAATCCCTATAGCAAAGTACTGGCAAAAAAAAAACATATTGCCCCCAGTGTTATCTCTCAAACCTTTATGGTTTGAGAGATGATAGCTTCTAAAGTTACCCTCTCCCTCCCCCTTCCCCGTAGTCAACGTTGTAGCTGACTGAAGGGAAGAAAGTTGTACGACTTTCAGGCGGCTCTCCAGCACAGTCGGATCGCGTTCCTAAAAAAGAAAATTTTCACTGAAATGGTCTTCTACATGTGCTTGGTTTGTGCTTGGTTTGCAAGCACACGTAGAAGACCGTTTTAGTGAAATTTTTTTTTTAATTAATGCGATCGCGGCTGTGCTGCAGAGCCGCCTGATGATCTATGACTGGATTTCCCTTCAGTCAGCTAGAAAGAAGACTACGGGGAAGGGGGAAGGAGGGGGCAACTTTGGGAGCGATTATCTCTCAAACCATAAAGGTTTGAGAGATGACACTGGGGGCAATACTTTTTTTTTTTTAGTAGGGCTTTCCTATAGGGATTAGTAATACTTAAGTATTACTATCCCTTTAAAGGAAAAAGGAAGGAAGAGAGAAATATAAAAAGAAAGAGAGAAAGTGAGAGCGAGAGAGAGAGAATTAGAAAGTGTGAGATAAACAGAACGAGTGTGTGAGAGAGAAAGGAGCGATAATATGAAGAACAGGAGAGAGAGAGAATGAGTGTGTGAGGTATAGAAAATGTGGTGATAGAATCAGAGAGAGAGAGAGAGAGAATGAGATAACGAGAATGTGTGAGAATGATAGAGTGTGAGACAGGGAGAACAGGATAACGTGTGAAAGAATGAGAGAGTGAATATGAATGTCTGAGAGACAATGTGTGAATGTCAAGTGACAGAGAGAATGATAGTGAAATGTTAAAGTGAATGAGAGAGAATGTGTGGAAGTGAATAAGACAGAGAGGGAGAAGGAGAGATAATGTGTGAAAGTGAATGGGAGAGAGAGAGAATGAGGGAGAAATAGAGAGAATGTGTTAAAGTGAATGAGAGAGAGAATGTATGAGAAAGAATGAGGGAGAAAGAGAGAGAATGCGTAAGAGAGAATGTGAGAAACTGTGTGAATGAAAAAAATTACAAAGAAAGAAAAAGCCAGAGCATAAGAGACAATTTAGGCCATATACACAAATAAAAGTGGAGTAAATCTGAGGCCAACCAGGTGCCTGAACGGCTGTCTACGCACCACGTCCGCTGTTCATTAAGGAGTTAAAGGGATAGTAATACTTCGTTTTATCTTTATTTTATTTTGTAGGCATTAAAAAAGCATGAAGAATGATATAAGTCTTGGAGTATCAGACGAGTGGGAAACGGATTGAGTTATCAACTTTCACAGTCCTATGCAAGTTTGAAAAAATTGGGGAAATTGCTAAAATGACATTTCAGCTTTTACTGATTGAATTTGAGCCTTAAAGGGATAGTAATACTTCGTTTTAACTTTATTTTATTTTGTAGGCATTAAAAAAAACATGAAGAATGATATAAGTCTTATCTCTCAAACCTTTATGGTTTGAGAGGTATTCACAATCAAAGTTTCCCCTCCCGCCCCTTTTACCTAGTGTAAGCCATCTCTTCTCAGATGTGGAATCCAGTCCATAGACCAGACAGATAACAGAAGGGGACAATCTTCTTCCTATGAGAACAATGAAAGCCCTGCCCCCCTTGACAAGCTTTTCAGGTTTTTCCCTTATCTTAATTGAAGATTGTCCCTCTCTGCAGTCTACCTGGGCACCTCCCTTCTGATCTGGCTGAGCAGTGTTACATCAGTAAAAGGGACGGGAGGGGGATACTTTGTCATTGAATTACTCTTGTATTACAACTCTGACAGTACTGAAATAACACTCTCCAAAGTCCAAATA
Source organism: Rhinophrynus dorsalis (assembly GCA_037306005.1). Lineage (NCBI taxonomy): Eukaryota > Metazoa > Chordata > Amphibia > Anura > Rhinophrynidae > Rhinophrynus > Rhinophrynus dorsalis. The sequence continues at coordinate 29,664,196 of CM074722.1, forward strand.
CTATGATGATTAATTAGTGCTGCTTTTATTATGAAACATTACTATCCCTTTAAGCAATGTGATTCAGAGTCAGTGCTCTCTAGCATTCATGGGATTAAAAGCTCCATTTAAATCACTGGAGGTTTGAGGAATGTTCATTTGCTCTCTGTCATGGAAATATTGAGAATTACTCCACGTTTCTTTTATGTATATGGCCCCTGATGTCTGTGAACCTGTGGCTCTTCTGTTACACCTTCTCCCCACCCCATACCTCCCAACATTTCAAATTGCCAAAGAGGGACATTTGTGTTCCAGGGGGTGTTGCTGGGGGGGCGTGACTGGTGGGCGGGGCATTACCGGGAATTTTTAGGCTATTTCATGACTTCGTGATATCTTGTTGTGGAACCTAATAAATGACTTATAATAAGACCAAAGTATTTTATTTACACAGACTAATTTATAAACACATATACTGATGTTTAAACAAACATTAATGTGATCTTTATTGCTGTGGAGCAATGTAATACACTTATATACACACCACACAGTCTGATCTCTTAAAAAGAGGGACATCAGGGTGGGAAAGAGGGACAGAGGGATTTGGGTCTAAAAAGGGACACTTGGGAGGTGTGCCACCCTCTGTGTGGGTGTGTCCTGGGAGTGACATATAGGTAACACCCTCTCAGTCCGTCTCCTAGTACATGTAATAATGGAGAGAAAACAAGGGACTGGAGAGCACACACAGAGTTTGAATTTGAAGCAGAACATTTTAATTGTTTGGCAGATAAGATCCAATTGACTTATCAATATTTACTATGATTAAAAAATCATAATGGCACCTATGAATTTTGTCCAGGTTCCTTTCTTTACGAAATAGCCAGAGCAGGGTGTACAACCCATGCCCCTCTAGGCCAGGCACCCTTAGCTCCACCCATAACCACGCCCCTATTTCTCACATGGCCCCACCCCCCAATGCCACCTGCTATTTCCTTGCACGTAAAATACCCTTGGCCTACAACAAGCAAGGACAAAAAAAAAAGGCTTTAACCCCTTGATATCTAACATTCAAGGGGTATAAAACTGGAGCAGGGACACTGAGATTGCTCTGGCCACACCCACAATTCAGAATGTGGGTGTTGCCAGCACAGCTGAGGCACCCCCTCAACATCTAGAACTCTGGGCAGTTGCCTACTTTGTCTATTGGGAAATCCGGCCCTGGATATAACCTCTTCAGTCAATCCTGAGTGTCAGGTCCATGAAGGGAGACATGATAGTTACTGGAAGATTTTTCAAACCGAAGCAGGCAGCCTAATTAACCCTTTAATGACCAGAGGGATGCACAGCGCATTGTAAACCAATGTGATACCAACCTCTTTGATCTTTAAAGGGTTAGATTACCATGTGCAGTGAGACAAGTCTGAAGTCTTTCTAGTTCCTGCCATGTCTAGGGTTGCCACCTTTTCTTCAAAAAAATAACGGCCAAGGCATTCCCTCCATAGACTTAACATTGGAAAGAAGCCAATTTTTTACCGACCTGCCGGTAAAATACCGGCTGGGTGGCAACCCTAGCCATGTCTACCTCCATGGACATGACATCCAGGTCTGATAGAAGAGGATATCAACTGAACACAGGGGATAAAATTCATGGGGGCTAACAGGATTTTTTTGGTCATAGTGGAATAAGTATGGGGTTATTATTAGGAATGCTAGTTGCCCTTTAATACTTAAAATAACCTTACATCTATCCTATGCGTCGTTGCATTCATTTACTTTTTTTTAGCCATTACCACTGCTGCTGGTAGGCTATTCCATGTATCTACCATATCACCCTTGCTGTAAAGTATTTTTTCTCTTATTTTCCAACAGCCATCATTACTATGGTTTATTATATACATCAGCTGGGCAATTGGTGGCGAGCAGTTAATTCTGCTTGTTTGGATGTGCTCAATTTAGGTTATCATGGAACATGAGGGTCAACCCCCTGCGCAGAAAAACAAAAAATAAAGGGAAAATGATTTGTCAGTTGCTTATGACAGAGCTGTTCTGTGCTTTTGATTTTCATTGATCCTCACTGTCATTAAACCTTTGAGTGGCAGAGTGCATTACAGAGCAATGTGTTGCGTTCCTCACTGGCACTCAAAGGGTTAAGCCTCTTAGCAAGTCTGGGAAATCTGTATTTCTGCTACTATTATATATATTGCCCCATCTGTTTAAAGGGATAGTAATGTCAGAAAAAAAAGTATTAACTATATGGTAGATACAATTAAAAGAGAGTACTTGAACTTATTCATATCTCTCAAACCGTCATGGTTTGAGAGGTATAGGAAAATAAAGTTCTCTGGTACCTCCCCTTTCTGCACAAAGTGTGCCTGGTTTGCAAGCACACTTTGTAGACTGTTCCAATGAAGTATTTATTTCTAAATAGCTTGATTTCAGCTCTGCTGAAGAGCCTCTGTTTGGTCATATGACTGGAATCTGCAGCTGTCAGCTAGATGGCAGACTTGAGTAAAACAGCCAGGAAAAGGTAACTTTAGCAAGTTACATCTCTCAAACCATAAAGATTTGAGAGATAAGACTTACATTGATGTTAACCTTTTTTTAATGTCTACAATATTAACTCAACTTAAAATTAACCATTACTATCCCTTTAATAAAAATCAGCGTTTTACACAGTAAGTGTTTGCTGCGTATATAAATTCCCTCGGGTGATATACCAAATCTCAAGCTACCCTATATATTACTCCTTAACCCCTTATGGATCACATGACATTCTATGACAACCGCATGGTTTTTTCCCCCTTAAGGACAGGGGACGGTCCTGGCACATCACATACTTTTCACTTACCGACACACCAAAAAAAGAAAACAACAAGCGCACACAATCTGAGCGTAGACTGTAAGTATAAATCCTATTCCACTCTTTTATTTCTTGAACCCGTGGTTCTCAATCTTTTTTTGCTCAAGGCACACCTAAGACACAGTCTGGCATTTTCAGGGCACCCCTATAATTTAATGTCATTTATCAAGGGTGTAATGAATGTTGCAAATACATAAATATAGAGTTAATGTTAGACCTCACAACTAAAACAAACATATTGTGCATAATAATATCCTTAAATATATATTTGTAAGTCTACATTCAAATTTTTGTCAAAGCTGTATAAATAAAATGGGGCTCCCCAAGTGGATGTCCGTGGCACACCAAAGTGTCACGGCACCCTGGTTGAGAAACACTGTCTTGAACCTTCACCAAGTAAATTCCTGTTCTTGAACTTGCACCTCCTTCACTGTGGGAGTCACCTCGTCGTTGGAATAGATGTTTAACTCACCTTTAAAAGAGGCAATCCAGCCTCTTGGTGTTTTCGTCAGCACTGGACAACCCCCAGCGCGGGTAGCCTTGTGTCGCCTCCTTCCGTCTCTAGTCTCTGTTTCTTTGTCGTCCCTCTTGGTCTCTCCTCTGCAGATTTAGATGTTCAAATATCTTTGTCCTCTATCTAGGACTCTCTGCACTATGGGCGAGATGTTCAGAAAGTCTTCATAATGAAAAACTTGTCGGACCGTGAGTTGGTGGTAAAAGAAGGATGATATTTTCGTAAGTGAATCCGTCACGTTTGAAAATTCGTCTAAAGAATTAAAAATGACGGTAAGATGATCTTAAAAATTGTCTTTCAATTTGTCTTTGAAACGAACATTTTCAAAGAAACAAAAGACTTTTTTTGTCTTTGAAACAAATTTTTCTTCTCCAAGTTTAGACCATTTTTATTATGTTGGGAAAAAATGACGTTAATCAGACAAAAAAATGACGTTCAAATGAATATTTTTTCTGAAAATACCTTACATTATGACGGAAGACTAAGCCACACCCACTTTTAAGACGGCTTTTTGTCTTTGACGGAGATGGCGGAATTGGATGGAAAAAATGACGGAAACATGTCTGAGAATTGACGGATCATGGTGTAAGAACTTTTTTATTATGATTACAGACAATTTCAGTTACCACCACTTTTTGAACATATCGCCCTATATGACCACGATGGAAAAGGGAAAAAGAAAGCCCTTCTGGAGCTAGAGCGATAGAAGACACTAGACTAGTTAGACACTACAGCTTGTAAACATTTAATAAAAATAATATAAATAAAATATATTTGCACAAATATAAGTACTAAATAAAAACAAAATATAGATAAAATACCAAGAATAATAACAGTGTAAGGACGCCCAAAGCGTTTTCCAGTCTATGCTGCTTCGTCAGGAACACTGTAAGTAAAAACCAGGTCAGAAACTGGCCGCTCCATTCCTGGAGAGGCCTCTCTCAGACCCCAACTCCTCATGCTGGTACACATAACAAGTTTCATGCACCGGCACCTCGGCAAGGATCAAAGCATTTCTCAGTTGAATTTCCCTGGACCACTGGTCCTTAAGGGGTAAACGATTTATATCCCAAAATATATAAAATCAAAAGAAATGGAGTGAAGAAAGGAACACCATGAGGAGGGATAACAGGAGACATGCTGACAACCGACCGGAACTGGAGGTCAGATCCAGCCGATGCCTATTACATAGAGGTGGAAATAGCCTCTTTTCTTGTGAGTCTTTATTCAGAGGGGATATAAGAGGGATATCTTTACTCCAATGAAGTATAATCCTGGTTGCACTTAGAGTGTTGCGCTGTCCCGTTTCTCTTGTCTTTTTGGTCTATACGAATGTGTGGAGGGTGTGTGTCCAGCAGCCAATGGGAAAAAGCTTCAGATTCCAAAAATAAGAGAAGAAGAAAAGGATTTACTTATAAACACTATAAAAAGACTGGCATCCTCTTAAGTACCCGCAAAAGGATTGATTCGTAGAGTCACTACATATCAAACTAACATATTCTTTGCAATTATATGCACAATTTTGTCGGATACATAATTGCAGATTAGGTTTTAGTTTGTGTCACCTCTGTCATATGTCTCCTTTCCACTCTGAGTTTTATAGTGACATGCAGATTGTCATATATTTCTAATTTTATTCTACAAAGTTTGATGAAAATTGGTAATTAAATTTGTATTATGTCTGTGATCTTTTAAAAAGAGAGAGGAACGCTTGATGTGTTGGTATAGGAAGTCTGGGAAACCTGTGGCTCTCCATGATCATAATGTGTGTGTCATAGTCCTTCATCCACTGTAGAACCACAGCACCTGCCATGCACCAAGGTATTTTATTGTTTACAGCAATAAACATACTGTAGAGAGGTTTATTTAGCAATGCAGAAGAGAAATAATTATTAAACAAAAACAACTCAACAGATATAACCAATTAGACTTCCCCGTATGGGATCGTAGTGCACAGGGAGGGGAAGCACGCCATGGGAACTGTTGATCTAGGCAGGAAGGGTGTCAGGGCTTATTAAAGGCCAGTGACAGGAAGTAGACTGCTGACAGGGGAAGAGATGACAAGAAGAAGCATTCCTTCCTATGTTGATGTGTGTGTGAGGTGTTGGTCCTTTGTCACAGTGTGTGTGGTGGGGTAGTCCTTGCCTGGTTTGCAGAGCTGGATAACTTAGATGGTAAAGTTATGTGGATTTATCCTCAGGCGGAAGACCTTTGGGAGTTTGCCCTGGACATAGCAGGTGTAAGTCATGACGAATGTTGGGGTCAGCTGTAGGTGCTGAAGAATGTCGGGTTCAGCTGTAAGTGCTGAAGAATGTTGGAATTCTAGCCTGGGCAGTTTGGCCATGCTTGGTGTCAAGGAAGGCGGATTGGCAAGGAATGCCAGTTAATGATTAATGATTAGTTAAATTACCATTAAGCTTAATAAGAATAATTATGTGATTGGAAATATTTAAATAAAGCTGTCAGTTGTTTGTCTGTATTTTATTCCAGGATCATACCCTCTCCTTATGACAAGTTATGTGGATTTATGTTCGTGCAGATGCCTTTTGGGAGTTTGCCCCAGACTTACAGCTGTAAGTGCTTAGGAATGCTGGGGTCAACTGTAAGTGCTGAAGAATGTTGGGTTCAGCTGTAAGTGCTGAGGAATGTTGAGTTCAGCTGGAAGTGTTGAAGAATGCTGGGATTCTAGCATGACCCTGGGCAATTTGGCCATGCTTGGTGTCAAGGAAGGTGGATTGGCAAGGAATGTCAATTATTAATTAATGATTAGTTATATTACTATTAAGGTTAAAAAAAGAATAATTATGTGATTGGAAATATTTAAATAAAGCTGGGACCTGTTATCCCCAAGAGATGTGTCTGTGTTTTATTCCAGGGTCATTCCCTCTCCTTATGACAAGTCCTTTTAATTCCAAAGGGGTATGCTGTGCCTTGGTTTGCAAAGTGTTGTGCACCCCTATGGCACTCAAAGGGTTAAAACAGCATTTTATGCATGTTGACCCCCACATATTCATCAGAAAATCACACTAAACTGTTTTGTCTTTGATGATCAACTGGACTTAAAATGTAATAGTTTCCGTTTAGGCCTTGGTCATGCTGATGACACCAGCGAGGATGTTTCCACAATGCAGGGCCATTGTAAGGGTGTTAGCACCCAAAACAAATCTGTAGGCTGGTGCCCACCAAACAGCTCCTTTTCTATCCTCACCTCTCTTAATTTTCAGTGCATTGGGACACCGGTCTGGTATTCAAGGGGTTAATGAGAGTTCAGAAATCAATGGTGCCTTAAGCACTTAAGGACCCAAGATGACGTGCCAGGACCGTCATGGAATTCAGGGGTCCCTGAATACATTTATTTTATTTAAAACATTAGAATGTAGATAAAGGAGGTGGAAGTGTTAACTCTTTGAGTGCCAGAGGGGTATGCAACGCACTCAAAGGGTTAAGCAGAATTGAAGCAATTCTAGGGCAAACCGACCGCACCGTAGTGAACATATAAAAATGCTCATTCATTTAAACTGGGCTTTTAACCCCTTGAGTGCTAGAGAGGTCACCAAAACTTTGAGAAAGGAGGCTCATCACAAGCCTCATTGTGTCTCCCCTCCTTTAGAAATGCACTAGCACCCCACTAATTCCACCCCTGTAGGTGGCTACCTAACGTCTCAGTTCTGTGCCATGCCGGCTGTACAGAATGTAACCCTTTAAGTGCCAGAGGAGTGCCCAATGCATTACAATGGCAGTACCGTTATTTTTCTTGGAAGGAAAATACTTTTTTCCCCCTAATAAATGTTTACTAGTATTACTACCCCTATCAAAATGTTACCCCATAGAATAAGGCATCTGATCCCCATAGACACCATAACACCAGCAGTGAACAAGTTAACTTAGAGAGCCCTTTCTTGTCAGCTCTGAAATACAGTGGAAAAGGGGCCATGACAAACCAAAGAGAACAATTTCTTCTGGATGTTAAAATATTTTGACAGTGCATGAAAGAAAACGGCAAAGTTAATGAACTGTTCCAGCCAGTAACAGTGAATCTTTTTACTTATGCATGAAAGTTACTGATTAGTGTGGACTTTGGATCTCTGCTATAATGAGGCCTCAGCTGGTGGTACCCAGAAAAAGAATTCTGTCCTGCTGCACGGTTAGGAAGGAAGGATTCCGGGCTGACACCACCATTCAGTTAACATGCCTGGAAGAAAGAGGGGGCCCCCTGTTGTCTCCTTTTACATGGTCTAAAGAGAACTGTTTTAACTTGGAGATGCCCTGGTGGGACGTTCAGAGGATACCTCCTTGCATTCATATCCTTGCAGTTCAGAGGTAATCTAATTCCTGTCTTTCCACATACTAATTTGAAATTCATTTTCAGTTGTATAGACCAATGAATAATATAGTCTTATTTTCTTTATAATGTATTATTTCTAGAAAGTAACCCCTACACACATCTAGTGGCCTTATTCATTTAGCTAAAGAGGAACAGCTTTGGGGCAAACCATATGCACTGTAGCAGTCTAGTAAAATGCTCCCAATTACCAATATTTACTTAAGGCTTTTGACTCCATGAACGCATGAGAGGTCTCTAACCTATTGATTTGAGAAGTGTTGGAGACCTCGCTAACAGTCAATGGTTTAAAAACCCAATTTAAATCTACTGAGCAGGTTATTACAAGGGGTGTAGTTCTGTCAGGGCCTATCATCCAAAAGGGCCTCATCTGTCCCTGGGCCCAAAAGGATCTAGACGCACACTGAGGAACTCTCCTGATCTGCCCTGGAGGTTTTTAGAGGTAATTACTGGGTCTCCAGGGACAAAGGCTGATTCTCTGGTGGTGGTGAGTTTCTCTTAAACTGTCCACTTCTCCTGCAATGACACACTGGAGTCAAAAAGTGACTGAGCAGCACCTGAGGGGTTACCATGCTCAATAATGAACTACAAAGTTTAATTTGTTCTAAGCTGCACTTGTCACACTTTTTATTTTGTCCCTGCTATGATGACAGCACAGGTTGTTAGCACATGAGGCTGTCACTGATATTTAGATTTTAGCTAAAGGCTGTCCATACCTGCTGCACAGCTGGAGCTTATTATAGATAGCAGTCCAGGGTGCACCTTTCATGAGCTGTCAGTGTTATAAGAAGGAGGAGGTAACTAGGGGTATAGTAGACTTGTGAGATTCGGTTCCGCTAATTTCGGAATTCGGATGAATAAGGCGTATTCGGCATCATTCAGACCTTCTGAAAGCCAAGGTCTGCCCACAATAAAAATCAGAATCCGAAACGCTCCTAGTCCAAGATTATGGTGTAAATTTTGGAAATTCGGACGGCGCATTCCCACCTGAAACCATTACAATGTTGCTACATGCTGCTAAAAATAGATGTGGTAAAACAGGTGCTTTACAGTTCATGCAAAGTACAGATATTAACCACATAAGGACACAAGCAATTTTGGCATTTTTGCTATGTGTGTGTTCAACCATAATTCCTATCTTTCTCATTTGTTGCACGAACACATATTATATACCATTTTTTAAAGGGCAGAAAGGGCTTTAATTTGATGTGACATAAACATATATAAATGTATAGGGGTTTATAAAATAACCCTTCCTGTCTCTTTAGAGATTTAATATTATTATTAATTTAATGTAGTTTTTATTTTTGTTTACTTTTTTTATCGAGTATTTACCATTTTTTTTAAATTCGGCCGAATAATTCGGACTATTGCCTAATTTCGTCTGAGTCGAACAGGTCTCGTCCGAAATTTTTGCTCTGCACAAGTCTAGGGTATAGAGAACTCTCTTCCTCAGGAAGAGACTTGGTCAGTGGCGTAACTATAGGGGTCGCAGGGGTCGCAACCACGACCGGGCCCATCACTCCAGGGGCCCGTCTGCCCCCTGCGACCCCCTTCCTTCTGGCGCTGCAATCTCCCTCCGGCTCTCTAGTAATGCAGAGCGCTGGAGATGACATCATCTCCCAGCGCTCTGCATTACAGAAGAGGACAGCGCGGGAGCACATCGCACCAGCCCGCCTCTCCTGCCACTCCACTGGACCACCAGGGATTGGGAGGTAGGAAATGGAGGCATTGTGGAGGGCCCGGGGGCCAATGTGTTCGGGGGTTGGGGGGGCCCATGGCACTTCTTGCAAGAGGGCCCAGACCGTTTTAGTTACGCCTCTGGACTTGGTAGAACACAGGACCTTTCTCCTATTTGGGAAGGTTCTCTCCACTGACCTCCTCTGGGCAGCAAAGTTAAAGGGATAGTGATGTTTCAAAATAAATGCAGCTCCGATTATTCTTTATAGTTTTTGGGCCATGTAGGTTGCTATTATCATTCTCTATGATTTATAGATCCAGAGTAATTGAATCATAAAGTGCCCCCCTCCCACCCCGTTTACCTGTGCAAAGCGGCACAGCAAGACTGTCCGGATGGATCGCAGCAAGGGACAATCTTCTGTTAGCATAAGGAAAAACTTGTCCTTCTCCTTCAAGGGGGGCAGGGCTTTCCCTATGTCACAGTAAGAAGATTGTCTCTTGCTGCAAGTAACCAGATTCCACATCTGAGGTGAGCAGTGTTACACTAGGTAAAAAGGGGTGGGAGGGGGATACTTTATCATTCAACTACTCTTGAACTACACTTCATAGAGAATGATAATAACGCTCTGCATTGCCCAAATACTATAAAGAATAATTAGTCTGAAACATTACTACCTCTTTAAAGAGTGGGTGTGTGCATGTATGTGTGATGTATGCATGCTCATGATACATGCATTCATCACAATGAGCAGTGGGGGCGCTACAATATAAGCAATATAAGTGTCTGTTTAGAGCCCCCACTTGATCAGAAGGCCCTGCAGTGTTTATACAGTACCGCCGCCTCATGTAAACAAAATTAAATGCAGTGTCTTATTGGAAATATTGATGTGGGAGGAAAGAGAGAACTCATGTGAATTTTTGTTTTGGGTCCCCAAAAACCTAGCGCCTCCCCTGACAATGAGTAAGCAGAACTCATTCAAGAACACATTCATGGAAGGTTGCACACTGGGCTTTGCTTTCTGTAGGTATGTTTCCTCATGGGACTTTCCTTACCAAGGAGAACCATAGCTCTCGCTCTGCGGAAATTCAGACGTCCGCACATCCCTAGTGGTAAGTCTACGCGGGGATTTGCTGTTGCCAGGTGCCACTCCTAAACCAAAGAAACAAAAGCCAGGGTTTATCAAATAAGTATTAAGTGTAGTGGGATCAATAGCTGTTTATATAAATATACAAATATTCCGATCCCATAATACTGCTGTGAGAAGATGGATGTACTCTGACTTGTCCCTAAGGGGGCCTGCTCCTCATGCTTGGATTATCGAGGCCGTGCTATCACGGTCTGATGATCCCCCCTGCTCCCTTAAGGGATTGCCTTTCTGCTTCTGGAGCAAACCTCTTGTTACATAGTAAGTCAGCCTCTGAAGGAGCAGTGAACCGGACTAGATGGAGCTCAAAGAGCACAAAAGTCAGACAGGGGAATCGCCCGGATTGATACACCACTGACAGTGAGTGGAGAAATAGCACAGACAGGGGGAGAGAACACAGACATTATCTTTAAGCTCTTGTGAGCAGCTACTGCTGATCCTTGTTTAAGTGTATTTTACCTTGTATTGTCAGAAGTCTCTGTATGCTTTGTTTACCATTTTACTGCACTTTAATCTGCTGAATGCCAGAGGGGCACACAATGCATTACAAATCACTTAAAGGGTTAAAGAAGGATAAATAATATTAAAATGCTTCAACTACATAAGTCCACACACAAGCAGACACACTCACACACAAAATATATACACTCACACACACACACACACACGGACCCTCCACACACTCACGCACAGACACAAGCAGACACACAGGCACACACAAATATATACACACAGAGACCCCTCCACACACACACAGACACACACATACACACAAACCCCTCCCAATATTTTAATTGCCCAAAGAATGACACATATTTTAGGTGATGTTGCTGGGGGTGTAGGCTGGTGCATGAGACATTAACAAGAATTTTTAGGTTAATCTATGCCTATTAACATTTATGCAATTCCATGAACAATTTAGAACAAGACCAAGATATTTTATTTATGTCTAAACACATATACTGATGTTTAAACAATCATTAATGTGAGTTGTGTTGCTGTATAGCAATGCAACACACGGATATACACACCACACAGTCTGATCTCCTAAACACAGGGACACCAGGGTGATACACTTCTATACACACCGCACAGTCTGATCTCCTAAACACAGGGACACCAGGGTGATACACTTATACACACATCACACTGTCTGATCTCCTAAACACAGGGACACCAGGGTGATACACTTCTATACACACCACACAGTATGATCTCCTAAACACAGGAACACCAGGGTGATACACTTCTATAAAAACCACACAATCTGATCTCCTAAACACAGGGACACCAGGGTGATACACTTCTATACAGACCACACAGTCTGATCTGTTAAACACAGGGACACCAGTGTGATACACTTATATACACACACCACACAGTCTGGTCTCCTAAACACAGGGACACCAGGGTAATACACTTCTATACACACCACACAGTCTGATCTCCTAAACACAAGGACACCAGGGTTATATACTTATATACACCCCACACAGTCTGATCTCCTAAACACAGGGACACCAGGGTGATACACTTCTATACATACCTCACAGTCTGATCTCCTAAACACAGGGACACCAGGGTGATACATTTCTATACACACCACACAGTCTGATCTCCTAAACACAGGGATACCAGGGTGATACATTTCTATACACACCACACAGTCTGATCTCCTAAACACAGGTACACCAGGGTGATACACTTTTATACACACCACACAGTCTGATCTCCTAAACACAGGGACACCAGGGTGATACACTTATATATACACACCACACAGTCTGATCTCCTAAACACTGGGACGTCAGGGTGATACACTTATATACACACACCACACAGTCTGATCTCCTAAACACAGGGACACCAGGGTGATACACTTATATACACACCACACAGTCTGATCTCGTAAACACAGGGACATCAGGGTGATACACGTCTATACACACCACACAGTCTGATCTCCTAAACGGAGGGACACCAGAGTGGCAAAGAGGGACAAAGGGATTTGGGTCTCAAAGAGGGACTGTGACACTTGAGTGGTACGGACCCCTAATATCTCCTAAGGAGTGACACTTGGGAGGTATGGACCCTAATATCTGCTAAAGAGGGACACTAGGGAGGTACGGACCCTTAATATGTGCTGAACAGGGACAACTGGGAGGTACGGACCCCTAAAATCTCCTAAAGAGGAACACTTGGGAGGTGCACACACACATACTAAAGGTTTAACCCTCTGATTGGTATCCAATGCATTGTTAAAGTGTTACTAATGTCCCAACAAAAATATTTATCATTTTGCAGTCCTTTAAAAGTTGAACTGAATGCAAAAACCCTATAGCTCAAACCACTATGGTTTGTGAGATATTCCCATTGACATTTTGATGTTTCCTGCTGTCAGCTGTAAAAGCTGACAGCAGGAAATCCGTGTCGGCCGACACAAGGAGGCTCTTCAGCAGAGCCGCATTCACATTATTTAAAACGAATTACTTCTTTGGAATGGTCTACAAAGTGTGCTTGCAAACCAGGCAAAATTTGTAGACCATTCCAAAGAAGTAATTCGTTTGTAAATAACACGACTGCGACTCTACTGCAGACCCACCACTTGCTCCCTGGACAGGATTCCCCTGCAGTCAGCACAGTGCTGACGTCAGGGAAGGGGAGGGAGGGGGGAACTTTGTCAGTGAGTATCTCTCAAACCATAGTGGCTTGAGAGATAGAGTTTTTTGCATTCAGTTCAACTTTTTAAGGCCTACAAAATGATAAATATTTTTTCTGGGACATTACTGTCCCTTTAAATGCCAGTACCCAGCAAAAGTATGGGTAAAGGGAGTATAAATGATACCCTTATTGGCTTTGCACACCTCTCAGGTCCTTAACCTTTGAGTGCCAGAGTGGTACGCAATTAATTGCAAAGCAATGCTTTGCATACCCCTCTGACACTCAAAGGGTTAAAGTGTTAACTAGGCTTATGTATTCTGCCTGCTACTGTTTGAAAACACTGACAGTAACTGTTCTGTCCATAGGCATGACAGGCACATACCTGGGACTGTTCAAAATGCAGCGACCCTGAGAACTTTGAATTATCCTATATAATAATTTGCTAAAAAGTTTGTCACAAAGCCGTCATATGCAGTAGAGATGGCTGCGCGTGCTGCAGTCATGTGCAGTAGAGACTTCCCGTGCCTCAGCTGATATGGAGTAGGGCGTTCCGAATTCAGACCGGAGTCCTCTCTGAGCACCTTCCTGGTACTATGGTCTGAATTCAAAGCGCACCGCTCTGCATCAGCCGCGGAGTGTTTGGGCAGTCAGTACTGTGCATGACTGCAGCGCCGCCAGTGTTGGCCCGTGTACACAGGCTTTAAAACTAGTTAACCTATAAATTTCCCAAGAACAGAGATTTCAGGCAATATGTCTCTGCTTATTCTAACCAGAAGGTGATCTCATTGGTCCTCAAGGATCCCTTATCATTCCGTAACTTACAGTTGTCACTGCCTGAAGACAGAGTAGAGAAGCAAGACATCACCCTCTGTCTTTCTGATTGAAATGGCAGCAATTAAGGGAATGAAAAAGCAGTTAATCGGTGCAGATAAGATGGTAATTAACACTGGTCTCTCATCCCAGAATTATTTGGCCCTTCACCTTGAGATCTGGGTCAAAACTCTAAGTCTCAAGTTCAGACCCTGAGAGTTCCTAGGTTTGGATTGGATATGCAGGATTGACTGAAGATGTTATGTCTTGAACAAAGGCACAAGGTCAAGACTCATAGCGGCCATTAGGCTGTTCTGGCCGTAGTAAAGTATTTTGGGGGTTATTTTAGGAGGTGTTTGTTCTCCTTAACCCTTTGAGTGCCAGAGGGGTATACAAGGCATTGCAATGCATTCGTTACTCCTCTGGCACTCAGAGGATTAAAGGTGAACTCTCACCTCCTATAAAGTATTCCTTATTTTATTATCTGTCCCCCAATAAGCTTGAATCACTTTTTTTCAGAATGGTTCATTTTATTGAGATACAAGCTTATAAAGTGACATCACTGCTAGCCTCACTGTGGTACAGCTCTGCACTAGACGGCTGTCAATCTTCTCTTCTCCTCCCCCTGTTGTGCCTTATTTCCTCCACCCTCTCTTACGCTAAAATCCTCCATGTGACCTGACGTGCTCTCTTCCCAATGAGAGTGCTCCAGGTCACATGGAGGATTCAAGTGTCAGACAAGGAGGAGGAAATGAGGCACAACAGTGGAGGAGAAGAGGAGAAGATTGCCAGCAGTGATGTCATGTGGTAACACTTTATAAGCTGATATCTCAATAAAGTTAATGATTAAAAAAAAAAAATGGATTCAAGCTGTATTGGGAACAGAGAATAAAATAACGATTACTTTTAAAGGCATATGCAATAGTATTTGGAGTTTTTAGCAAGGTGGAGGAAGCAACTTTCCATTCATTCTTTACTTTCTAATGTGTTTTGGACTCGAAGTGCAACAAAATAATGTGGGTGAGACATTCTGAAACCCCTGGGCATTATGGGGACAGTGCTGGGTGCACACTGAGGCTGATATACTAGACAAAATGAAACAATCTTGGAAATGAATCATAGGGAACAGATAATAACTTACAGAATTGCCATTGATCTAAATGTGTCTTTCAACTCCTGGAATATGAGGTTTTGAAAGACTGTTTGAAATAAGCGGGGATTTTTTTTTTTTTTACCTCTATGGTGCAATTTGGTTATGCCAGCATTATTTATCCTTAGTAATCAGTGTCAGTGTCTCCTCACTAGGCATCTGCAGGTAGTTATGTTTACTTGACTGCCAAGGGGGGCATAGACCTCATACCCAACAATCCCATCAAAACCAGCCCTCTCCCCTCCCAATAAATCAGATGGACATCCAAATGGGAAGGAAAAAGGGCACAGCATTTTTAACACATTTATCATAGTAATAACAAAATGCCTGCTCCCAGAAAATGCCAGGAGGCACGATAACAGGCCCATTTCCAAGAGTCTCTGCTCCCACTCGCGTCACTAGCTTAACAGCCAAGTTTCCTGGTGAGGACCCACCCCCACCAACCTACACATGACAACAGTGCTGTGACTAAATAGAAATCCTGAATAAAGAAAGAGAGGGGCGGGCAGGTGGTAAAAAAAGGTACAAAACAATCCCGTCTGCACTGCTGAAATGCTAAAAATCAAGTGTGCAGCTGGCAGCCGGGACTATTTATAAACAAATGCCGCAGCATCCAGCCCATCAAACCCTGCTGGCCACCCAGGCCCCAGAAGACCCAAAATATTATGAAAAGAGGGGTGGGAATCCCTCCAGCAGTCATGTCTGTAAGAATTTCCATGAAAAAGGAGACATGTTTCTTATTTCCCCTGAAATTCTCTCTATTAGGAAAATCGGCAGGACATTCTGTAACGGTTTTTAGGACACTCAGACACAGAAGGTTTAGGTAAAAACACAGTTTTATTGAAAACACAGAAATTAGAGTAACCCACACGGGTCCAGTATATATATTCAGAAGTAATACTGACACAGGTCAGGTTACAGTAGTATTCAGTAACCCATATGGGTCCAGTGAAACACTAAGGTACAACACTGCCACAGGTCAGGTTACAGTTCGTGTGAATCCTAGAAGAGACAGTGGAGAATTGGGTGCTATTAGGCCAAGAGATACGGACAGGCCCTAATAGTACTGAGGCCCACAGGACACTGTCTACGCAGAGAATGACACAAAAACGACAGAGGCCACATGGAGGTAAACGAAGGCCCTAGAAGTGACAGACTGCAAGAACAGTCAAGTGTGACTGATACGGTATAGCACGGAGTAACGCCAACTGTAACCTGTAATACACTGGGATCCAAAGTGCAACTGCACAAATCCCCAAGGGGTTAAACGAACACTCAGACCTGAAATTGGCTGCAAGGCCGTGAAGACAACCGAGGCACCCAGGGGACAAACCAACCTCGGGTATTTTGTGATGAACAGGTCAAGCATACCGTGGTGCAACCTGATTGATCTCAAACACCGGGGTGAAAGGATCACGTGGCACATAAACCAGAAACTGGGTCACAGTAAGCATGACTGCCAGAGCAGAGAATACGAGGCAACCAAAGGAACTGTCAGTAGACAGTGAGAGCACTGGAAGCACAATATCCAAACGGATCACCGGATGGAGGGGGAACCAGGCCAAATCGGTACACAGAGCAGGAATGTCAGCCAGGCTGGGTCGGTACACAGAACAGGAACATCAGGCAGTCTGGGTCGGTACACAGAGCAGGAACGTCAGCCAGGCTGGGTCTGTACACAGAGCAGGAATGTCAGCCAGACCGGGTTGGTGCACAGAACAGGAACGTCAGCCAATCCAGGTCGGTACACAGAGCAGGAACGTCAGCCAGGCCGGGTCAGTACACAGAGCAGGAACGTCAGCCAATCTGGGTCGGTACACAGAGCTGGAACGTCAGCCAGGCCGGGTCGGTACACAGAGCAGGAACGTATTCAGGCAGAGTAGTCAGGCAGTCCGGGTCATACACAAGATTCACACAGAAGTCAGGAATAAGCGCTAGCAACTGGAACACCACGAAAGGGCACTGCTGAAGTGACAGGGCTCAGTATTTAAGGGCTTAGCCCTGGGCGGAGCAAAACCACAGTAGCCAATAAAAGGAATCAGGAAGTAGCACTGAATCACAATGTCCCCAGCAATAACACGGGCACCGTGATACATTACTTCTGAGGCTTAAGAACACTGACTGTAATGGGAAGAAGATCCATACCCCATCGAGTTCCAGTACCATGTTTTCATCTTTTCTGCATATGTCATCACTCACTCTCTAATATATCTTCATGCTCCATGTGCAGAAACACATAGTCACTTGCTTCATTTCATCTTCCAGAAACGTAAGGAAAAAGGGCAGAAAATGTTTCACTGCCCTGGCAAATGGGAGTAAATATTTGACTGAGTAGGATTTTAGGTGAGCTCTCCTCACCCCTCCTTTCTTTTTCTTTTTTTTCCTTAATTAAAAAACATTTCAAATTCTGAACACACTACAAAATAGTAGAGAACTTACATGTTAATTGGCAGTTGATTTTTCAGTCAGCAAAGGACATTTTGTCAAGATCAATAAACAGCTGAAGAAAAAGGGGTCATTGTGATACTACACAATTCTTTCTCAGCTGATTATTGATCCTAATAAAGGTTTTTTGCTGACTGAAACATATATGGGCAATGGGCATGTACACTTTCTTTATGCTGCAATTAGTATTGTTTGTGGACTTATTTAGGACACAGAGTGTGGGCTGAATGGGGGTACATGTAGAGAGAGATGTACATGTGTGCATCTGTGTATATGTGGTTGAATGGAGGTGTATGTGTGTGTCTGTGGTTGAATGGAGGTTCGAACACAGATGTATGTGGGGGTGAGTTTCATGGAGGTGTGTTTGTAGGTGGATAGATATGTGTTGGAGTAAATTGAAGTATACGAGGGGGTGCTGATAAGTATTGAGCCTTACCCAGAAAAAATTGAGTTAGGAAGCTGTAAGTTGCAGGGTGTACTAGCCAATTTGTCTGTATTCAATGGTGCAAAAATCAACTACATATGATTTTAACTTATCTTTATTTTTAAGGTCCAAAGTGAACATGGCAGCACCTCCAGAAAAGTTCACTGTGGAAGAGCATAGAACCATAATCAAGTTCCTGTTTCTCCAAGGGAAAGGTGTGAAGCAGATCCATGAAGAAATGTCACAAACTTTGGGTGACAGTGGCCCTTCATATACAACAGTTAAACGTTGGGTTGTCAATTTAAAAACTGGCCATTTCTGTGTTGAAAGTGAGAAACCCAGTGGAAGGCCTGTTTCTGTCTCTGTGCCTTCAAATGTGAAAGCCATCCATGACATGATCATGGAGGACCGCCGAATATCAGCCAAACATATTGCTACATATCTGGGAATGTCACGTGAGAGAGTTGGTGCCATTATCCACAACAACTTGGAAATGAGAAAGCTTGTAGCAAAGTGGATCCCAAAACTTTTGACAACCGAAAAAAAGAGGAGACGTGTGGAGACATTGGTGGCTGTTTTGTAACATTTTGCAAGAAATGAGTCAGATTTCCTGGACAAAATGGTAACTGGTGATGAGACATGGATCTACTGTTATGATCCTGAGACAAAGGAACAGTCTAAGGAATGGGGGCACAGTGGTTCCCCCAGGCCAAAGAAGTTCTGTGTGCAAAGGTCAGTGCAGAAGCAAATGGCAACAGTTTTTGGGATAACAAGGGAGTTCTGCTGGTGGACTACCTCCAAAAGGGCTCAAACATCAATGCAACATAATACTATGCTTTACTGACGAAGTTGAGGCAAAACATCAAGGAAAAACGTAGAGGAAAGTCTCCTCACACACTGCAGGTGACACAATGGCAAAACTGACCTCCATAGACTTTCAAGTGATGCCCCATCCTCCCTATTCGCCCTACCTGGCTCCTTCTGTCTATCACCTGTTCCCTAATCTCAAACACCTAAAGGGACAACGATTTGGGAGTGTTCCGGAGGCAACTAATGCTGCAAATGAGTGGTTACACCAGCAGTCGGAAAAATTTTATTTGCAGGGACTTAAGAAGCTGCAGGACAGATGTCGCAAGTGCATTGACTTCCTGGGGGAATATGAAGAATAGTTTGGCAGTTACAGTTCCTAGCTCAGTTTTTTCTGGGTAAGGCTCAATACCCCCTCATATATGGGGGTTAGTACTTTACGGACAAGAGAGATGTACAAAGCATTATTTTGTAGTGTTTTGCACAACCCTATGAGCTTTAAATGGTTAAATATGTGTTATAATGGTGTTTAAGTAGTTGAATAGATGTGTGTATATGCTTTGAATGGAGGTGAGTATGTGTTTGTGTGCTGGGGTGCAAAATGTGTCTCCCACTCTTGCTGAACTTACCCACTAATGTGGTCATTTGGGCCAGTGCTAACAGAGAACTGAAACCTGACTTCTCATTTCTCCATTTTAGTCTCCATCCTCCCCCCCCCCAAAGGACTGGCACCTGAATCCTCTAGTTTGGTGATCACTAAAGACTAATAGAGTTAGCCATACCTTCCAAGTGTCCCTTTTTAGGAGGGACAGCCCTTCTTTTAGGCCCAAATCCATCTGTCCATCTTTCCCACCCTGATGTCCCTCTTTTTAGAAGATCAGACTGTGTGGTGGGTGTGTAAGTGTATAATGTTGCTCAGCAGCAATAAAACACATTGTTTGTTTAAACTTCAGTATATGTGTTTATAAATTAATCTGTGCAATTAATATAAGTTGGTGTTTTTATAAGTCAGGCTACAAGAAGTGATGTCAATAGGTCATTAAATAGCCTAAACATTCTTGGTAAAGCCCTGCCCAACAGCCACACCTCCACGTACACCACCTAAAACAAAAGTGTCCCTCTTTGGCCATTTGAAATGCTGGAAGGTATGGGGTTAGCTGAGATGGCAGGTTTCAGCGCATTAATAAAATTGAATATGCAGGATCACAGCAAAAGTGCAAGGAAGATTTTAGACCACAAAGATTTGAATGTGGCCTCACATTCACTCACAATTGTTCTGCCTTTATATAACTTTCATTGCCTTCTATGTGGACAACAACAAGAATGTTATGCACTAGATATTTAGGTGTGCCCCTGAGGGCTTTTCTTCGATACCAGTGATTTAAATCAATGGTTCCCAACTCCAGACCCCCAGGACACATGGACCTGTCTGATTTTCAGGATAACCCTAATTAAACACATCTAAATCAATCAAAATGGTCAAGTCAGATATAAATCCCCTATGATTAAACAGTAATATCTTGAAAATCTTACTCGTTGGTGTGTCCCTCCTGAGGACTAATATTGAAAACCAGTGTTTTAGATTTTTCTTCATTGATTTAGCTGGAATTTCAGTTTCTGGTGAATTGATTTGCAAAATATATCTGGAACTAGTGTAAAAGCCCGTGTACACGAGCCATGGTCCGGGTGATAGTAAGAGGCTGGTCCTGCTCTGTGTCCTGTCGCCAACGCAGTCATGCACTGTAGAGAGTGCCCGAAAGAATGCTTCCAGCGCAGAAGAAGATTGCCCCCTGCTGTTATCTCTCTGGTCTATGGACTGGATTCCATATCTGAGAAGAGATGGCTTACACTAGGTAAAAGGGGCGGGAGGGGAAACTTTGCTTGTGAATATCTCTCAAACCATAAAAGTTTGGGAGATAAGACTTATATCGTTCTTCATGTTTCTTTAATGCCTACAAAATAAAATAGTATTACTATCCCTTTAAACCCAGGCGATTCCTTTGCTCAGGGCTTAGTTGTATTAGCTCTACCTGCCTGAGTACTGATCTCTGACCTTATTACTAGGGATATATTGTATACATATATATAATCCTTTGGTTAATCCCTGGACCTTGGCTTCTGACCCTGACCACGCTGCCCGTCATAACCTAGACCCTGGCTTGACCTTGACTATCCTTTATTTGAATCTCCACCTAGGAGATTGGACAGTAGCAGGGGCGGATTTACATCTAAGGTGCCCCTAGGCACAACACCCCCTGGCGCCCTTAGCTCTGCCTTCTCCCCACCCCTAACCATGCCCCTCAATTAGCCACACCCCTCCTTTAATCCCACCCTTTTGTGGTCACACCCATTTTTCAATATTTTTATTCTTCATCGTACTGTGGCAACAAGAAACAGGTAGGGTCTTGACCTCAATGACAATATTCTTATCATACTGTTTGGCAGCAGCTATGTGTGAGGTCAGTGGCCCTTAGCTAAGATAGGAAACTAGTCTGACTGTAAAAGGTAGATGTGAGTGGTGCAACTTGGATGTTGGGCCTAGTGAGCACAGCATGTTAAAGGTTCCGTGAGGACTTAATAGGTCATCTCTGGGTTACAGCAAACATTGACAAATGACCTAGAATCTACTTTCTTGGGAGCATTGAGGGCTATATTTAAAGATATCATGCTATGAAGATTAACTAGAGCAATTCTATGGCAAACCAACTGCATCACATGGGACACATAAAATGCTTATTGTTTTAAAAGGACTTTTAGCCCCTTGAATGCTACTGAAGTCTTTATCACATGGATTCATACTGAGTTGGAGACCTCTCTAGCTTGCTGCACCCTGTGGTGCAGAGGATTTTTTCTCTAGAATTGCTCCAGTTCTTAGTGCATCATCCTCAATGAGACTGATCTTCTGAGAACAAGTGGCACAATTCTGGAGCAAACCAACTATACTATAGTGAAGAAATGTGTTGGAGGCCACTCTAGCATTCAAGGGGTTAAAAGTCCCACTTACGTTAATGGGAATTAGTATGCCCTTTGCCATCCGCAACACTCAACCTCTCTCCTGCATTGCCCCACACCTCCTGGTTTTATCCCAACCACTTAGGCGTCCCTCACATTCACAGTATGTGAAGAGTGTTCTGTCCCTCACATTGCCCGTGTCTATTGGACTTTGTCAGCACTGATCTGCCGTAACTGCCCACTGCACATAATCACCTTTTGTCTTATCTGTTCTGTTTTGCCGTTGTGTCTGGCATATATCACCTTTCTGAGTGCTCTCATACAATTACTTCAACCTCCCTACCACTGAGCCTCTCTTCTGAATTTACAGTCACAGCGCCCCTTCTTCCCTCATCACCCTCCCTACCACTGAGCATCTCTTCTGGATTTACAGTCACAGCGCCCCTTCTTCCCTCATCACCCTCCCTACCACTGAGCCTCTCTTCTGAATTTACAGTCACAGCGCCCCTTCTTCCCTCATCACCCTCCCTACCACTGAGCTTCTCTTCTGGATTTACATTCACAGTGCCCCTTCTTCCCTCATCACCCTCCCTACCACTGAGCATCTCTTCTGAATTTACAGTCACAGCCCCTTCTTCCCTCATCATCCTCCCTACCACTGAGCCTCTCTTCTGGATTTACAGTCACAGTGCCCCTTCTTCCCTCATCTCCCTCCCTACCACTGAGCCTCTCTTCTGAATTTACAGTCAGAGCGCCCCTTCTTCCCTCATCATCCTCCCTACCACTGAGCCTCTCTTTTGAATTTACAGTCACAGCGCCCCTTCTTCCCTCATCACCCTCCCTACCACTGAGCCTCTCTTCAGAATTTACAGTCACAGTGCCCCTTCTTCCCTCATCACCCTCCCTACCACTGAGCCTCTCTTCTGAATTTACAGTCACAGTGCCCCTTCTTCCCTCATCTCCCTCCCTACCACTGAGCCTCTCTTCTGAATTTACAGTCACAGCACCCCCTCTTCCCTCATCACCCTCCCTACCACTGAGCCTCTCTTCTGAATTTACAGTCACAGCCCCTTCTTCCCTCATCACCCTCCCTACCACTGAGCCTCTCTTCTGGATTTACAGTCACAGTGCCCCTTCTTCCCTCATCTCCCTCCCTACCACTGAGCCTCTCTTCTGAATTTACAGTCACAGCGCCCCCTCTTCCCTCATCATCCTCCCTACCACTGAGCCTCTCTTCTGAATTTACAGTCACAGCCCCTTCTTCCCTCATCACCCTCCCTACCACTGAGCCTCTCTTCTGGATTTACAGTCACAGTGCCCCTTCTTCCCTCATCTCCCTCCCTACCACTGAGCCTGTCTTCTGAATTTACAGTCAGAGCGCCCCTTCTTCCCTCATCATCCTCCCTACCACTGAGCCTCTCTTTTGAATTTACAGTCACAGCGCCCCTTCTTCCATCATCACCCTCCCTACCACTGAGCCTCTCTTCAGAATTTACAGTCACAGTGCCCCTTCTTCCCTCATCACCCTCCCTACCACTGAGCCTCTCTTCTGAATTTACAGTCACAGTGCCCCTTCTTCCCTCATCATCCTCTCTTGCACATCAAGTCTTCCCTCCATTACATGTCTCGAGGGGGATTTGATGTGCCCAGGGCACACAGTGCAAACACAATGAATTGGCAGAAAGATTATCTGAAGGCAAGCACTTGTAGGTTCATTGAGAATTCTGACCCAAGGAGTATGCCTAACCTGTTAGCTGCCATGTGTAAACAATGGGCATGTTGCTAAGGGTAACTGTGTACTGATGATAACCTTACATGGTTTGTGAGATGGGTTACTGCATTAATATTCAGGTGATCTGTTACTTTCACATTTTAATGACACATTTTAAATCCAGATCCATCTTAACCTGCCTGTCAGTAGAATCTCAGAGAAAAAGTCCTCTTACTCACACATCCATCAGATTCCCTACCTTGTATGTATGTATGCAGGCAAGTAGGGGTTTAATGTCCACAAAGTCCACGAACTGTAGAGTCCAAGGTTTCCCACCACTGCACCGTATCCCCATCATCCTCTGATGAGCTAGCGGTAGTGCATATTGACGTCACATGACATCGCTGAAGCTGCGTCTGGGGACTGGGGAGCAGAAGCGCCGGGTCGCAGTGCAATTGCAAATACAAGGGGGGTGGGCTGGGCGGTGCAAGAGGCACCACAGATTAAAGGGATAGTAATGGTTAATTTTAAGATGATTTAATATTGTAAACATTAAAAAAAGGTTAACATTTATGTAAGTCTTATATCTTTCAAACCATAAAGGTCTGAGAGATAACTTTTTAAAGTTACCTTTTACTGGCTGTTTTACTCAAGTCTCCCATCTAGCTGACAGCTGCAGATTCCAATCATTTGACCAGACAGAGGCTCTTCAGCAGAGCTGAAATCACACTATTTAGAATACTTAATTGGAACGGTCTACAAAGTGTGCTTGCAAACCAGGCACACGTTGTAGACCGTTCCAAATGAAGTTTGTGTCTTTAGAGATCGTTATATCGGCTCTGCTGAAGAGCCGCATCTGGTCAAGTGACCAGAATCTGCTTCTGAACGTTTTACAGCTTGTCAAGCAGAAAGGGGAGGGACCAGAGAATTTTATTTTCTTATATCTCTCAAACCATAACGGTTTGAGAGATAAAAATAAGTGCCAGTACTCTCTTTTGATTGTATCTACCATATAGTTAATACTTTTTTTTTCTGACATTACTATCCCTTTAAATCACTTACTTTACTAGCATCAGCACAGCACAGCACACAAAAAAAATAAACAATAATAATAATTAAAAAAAATATATATATAAAAAAGGGGTGTGATTGAACAGTATCCTGGATTTGGTGAATCCCTGTTGCTAATCTTCACAGCAGTGAGTCACACAGGGGGCGGCACAAGCAGCAGCAGAGTCGGAAGCCAAGAGCCCCTGCAGGCGCATACCTTACACGCACCATTTAAATTCTGGGGCATTTCATTCAAAAGTGGGCAGGCTAATGGGCTTGGCAAAGCCATTGCCATGCGCTCCTCAGCATTGGGTGCCCTAGGCAAGTGCCTTGTGTGCCTATTTAGAAATCTGGCCCTAGACAGCAGCCTCTACATTAGAGGTTGCCTCCTACCTCCCGTTACTGCCTTTTCCAGTAAAGCAATAGTTAATTTCTGCTGGAAAGTTCTCCCTGCATCAGGGCTTCAGTATCCAATAATGTCGCAGAGTGCGACATACAGAGATCACGGGGGTTATGCACTAAGATGTGATAAAGAGGTGATAAAGCGGAGATGACTTCTCCAGTAATATCACTTCTCCAGTTCCTATGTTATTCTACAGAGCCAATGCACTAAGATTTCTATAAATTTGGAGATCTTAGTACATAGACTCCATAGAATAACATAGGAACTGGAGAAGTGATATCACTGGAGAAGTCATCTCCGCTTTATCATGTTCCTGTCACACCTTACTGCATTTTCCCCTACGTCTTCAGTGATATCACTTCTCCAGTTCCTATGTTAGCACATAGGCTGTATAGAATAAGACGGATCGGAAGAGAACTAGGATGGGGGTGTCCATATGAAGAGGCATTTTTAATAGCCCAGGCAAAAGTCTGATTATTTTTCTGCTGATATCCATTGAGTGTGAAGAGTGGTGGTGTTCCAGAGCAAAATAGGAGGAAGAAAAGGTGATACTAATATTGTGAAGAGCCGTTTTACCTAGAGGCTGGTGAAGCCTCTGAATCCAGTGAGTACCCATCCTGATAGGGGGGCATTCACAGTGATACATTGTCCAACAGTGTACTCTTAGATGCGCTTTGGCGCTGTTTCTCTCTTGTTTCTGTTGACTGTAGTGGAACGGTCTAGAGGTCACGAAGCCAGGTGACCAAAGATACAGCGGCCGGCAAATCTCAGAGTGACACCGGAACTGTCCTTTGGAAAAAGAAATCTCAAGTGGGGACTGTGTGACATCAAAGTACTGTGTAGCGCTTATCCGATTGGGTGACCATCACGGGTGGTTTCGTTATCTCTTGGGATAGGTCATTTTTGTATGTGTGTGTAGAATAGGACTTTTCCAACTTTGGAGATCTTAGTGCATACGCTCTATAGAATAACATAGAAACTGGAGAAGTGATATCACTGGAAACGTGGGGGAGATGCACTAAGGTGTGATAGGAATGTGATAAAGCAGAGATGACTTCTCCAGTGATATCACTTCTCTAGTTCCCATGTTACTCTAAAAACCCTATGCACTACTAATACACTAATCTTAGTGCATCGGCTGTATAGAATAATATAGGAACTGGAGAAGTGATATCACTGGAGAAGTCATCCCCACTTTATCACCTCTTTATCACATCTTAGTGCATAACCCCCACTGTGTTGCACACATCTCTGATAATCAAAGTGTTAAAGCACATTGTTAAATCACAGATTTAAATGTTGACTCCCCTACCACCTGTATCTCCAAGTCACTGCAGGTTCAGTATAACCTGCAGTGCAGCCTGTATACCGCTCTGGCCAGGACTGGATTTACATCTCAGGAGCCTGTAGACACAGAAATCTGAAGCACCCCTCCCCCCCCAATTGGCCATCTCCACAATGCTCCAAATCTCCACATTATCCCCCATATCCATATTGCCCTAACATTGCCCCCATTAGCTCCAACTGTCTTGCCCCATAAAATCCAACTTGCCCCCATCAGCTCCACATTGCCCCCATCAGCTCCAAGCTCCAACTTGCCCCCATCAGCTCCAACTTGCCCCCATCAGCTCCACATTGCCCCCATCAGCTCCAACTTGCCCCCATCAGCTCCAAGCTCCAACTTGCCCCATCAGCTCCAACTGTCTTGCCCCCATCAGCTCCAACTGTCTTGCCCCATAAACTCCAACTTGCCACCATCAGCTCCACATTGCCCCCATCAGCTCCAACTTACCCCCATCAGCTCCAAGCTCCAACTTGCCCCCATCAGCTCTAAGCTCCAACTTGCCCCATCAGCTCCAACTGTCTTGCCCCCATCAGCTTCAACTTGCCCCCATCAGCTCCAACTGTCTTGCCCCATCAGCTCCAACTTGCCCCCATCAGCTCCAAGCTCCAACTTGCCCCATCAGCTCCAACTGTCTTCCCCCATCAGCTTCCACTGTCTGTAAATATATATATATAAAAAAAAAAATTGTTCCAATGACAGGCGCCCCTCTGTGGGGTGTGCCTGTAGGCAGGTGCCTACTTTGCCTTATGGCAAATCCGGCCCTTACTCTGGCACTCAGAGAGCTAAAGCAAATTGATAAATCCCAGAGCTGACTCCACGCCTACCTCTTATTCTAAGTGACTACAGCTGCAGTTTAACCCCCCGATTGCTGGATAGTCAAGGGTTTTTTTTTTATTGCTTTTCTTCCATTCATTCAGTTTCTAGCTCTGCTCTGCTTCCAGCTCACGCAATCAATTTCCTTAATTAGTTTTTAATCAGAAAAAGATTACCAGGTACCTGCAAGCGGGAGGCATGTAGGTGCTTCATTATGATGCAAGTGAGATTTTTCTTATGTAATAAGACAGTCTCTGTGGTTGTGATCAGTTTGCACATAAATAAGACCATTTATCAAGGTGGGGAGACAGAGAAAGAAACAATGTATCCAGCTCGCGGTGTGAAAATAACCCAGACCTAGATTTTCTGTTCCATTGTCTGAGTCTCAGAATTCCGTCTGTTACAGTGCTGTGCTCACATGTCATTCAAATACAATAAAACAAACTGTTTTACATATAGGAGACATTTTCAAAATGATGGAAAAATGTAACATCTTTATGGGGTGTCATTGAAATACATTAAAAGAAATAGTTTCACATATAAGAGATATTTTCAAAATGATGGAAATGTGTAACTTATTTATGGGGAGGGAGTATATTTTATTAAAAATTGCAATGTTTATATTATTTTTTGCAGGGGAGGGCTGGCAACTTGTGGCCTGGAGGGCAACTACAATCAAGAGGCCCAATTTTACTATCATTCCAGCCCACTGTCCCAGCCCACCCTCTTTTATTAAATGTTAAAATTGCCATTAATCCTTTGAGTGCCAGAGGGATATGCATACTCCTCTGGCACTCAAAGGGTTAGTGTTGTGAAGTAAGGCAATACCACAGAGCTTACAGTTGAAATGGGATTACACTGGTGCAGCTACAGAGCTTACAATGGAAGTAAAGCTACACTAGTGATACAATAGAACTTACAAGAGAAATGGGTTATGTTACTAGTGTATCTTCACTTGTATTGCAGCTCTATTTCAATTGTAAGCTCTGTGGCATCACTAGTGTAGCTACATTTACAGCAACAAGTGGGAGTGGCCTACCAGCCCAGACATATGACTGGCCCAGGGGGCAATTGCCCCACTGCCCCCCAGGCCAGCCCTTCCCTGATCTTTTGGGTGATGAGAGGTTTTCATTGCACTCTGATAAAGATACCTCTAGTATCCTATGGGTTCAACCCTTTGAGTGCCAGAGGGGTATCAGCGCATACCCTACCCAGGTGACCACGTTTTATTTCTGCCATTCCAGGACATTGTGGAGAGAAGAGCAATCCACGTGGAAGGAAAACTGCCCATTGACTGCTGTGACAGAAAGCGATGCTTGTGATGGGCTACAAGAAAATGTACCTCAAGCCCAAAGTCTTAAACTAGTATTACACTGCAACAACATTGCACTGCAGCTCCCGATTGATTGCAGGATGAAGGCGCAGTTCTCTCTCCTAGATCTCTGTCTGGAAGCCATTTTGTTGTAGCCCAGCAGAGACATTACTTTGTGTTACAGTAGGCAATGGGCCATTCTGCTTCTAGTTTTTAGAACATTGTGCTCTGGAGTCTTCATTCTGAGACTTTTTATTGTCCCACAAGAGGCTTATCGGGCCAAGGGACATGCATTTAAAATCTGGGACTGTCCTGGGCAATCTGGGATGTGATCACCCCATTAAAGGGTTAAACCAGTTCTGATGTGACTTAGGGATGGTGTGCCAGGAATGGAATTCCGGCCCAGGAAGTAATCCAGAGATCAACTTTTACAGTGTGTTCTAGGGTTTGTACCATTGCCTATTTCTAAATAATGATATTTGAGAAGAGAATGATGTGAATTAAAAGATAAAGCAATCCGTTTCATTATACAGGACTGAATTTACATCCCAAGTTCCCCTTGGCAAGGCACTCTATGTACACTTAGCTCCATCCATGGCCACACCTCCACTCCTCATATGACCCCAACCCATGTCCCATCCACTATTTCCTGGCACAATAAACACCCATGGCCTTTAACAAGGAACGACAAAAAAAAAGTTTTAACCCTTGTTGCTACACAGATCTTCAATGCATTGTGGAGAGATCTCTATAGCACCCAAGGGGGTAAATACGATCCTGTAAAGGTGTATAAAACTGGTGTAGGGACATTGATATTGCTCTGGCCCCGCCCACAATTCAGAATCTGATCCTCCAACATTTGGCACTTTAGGCAACTGCCTCCTCTCTGCCTAATGGGAAATCCGATCCTGCAGGACTGATTCACTTTGTGGGGTCATTATACACTATGTGTGTGCAGTTTCTCTGAAACCCTAAGTGTTGATTTGTTTTTAAAGGGGATGTATCACCTAATACATTTTTTTACAGTAACTTTTGTTAAATCAGTAGTCATAGGAAAGCTGTTTGTTTTTTTTTTAATGTAAATAGTTTTCAAAATATACTATTTTCAAGCTGTGCTGGTCAGCATAATGCAGCACGCTGAATCACTGGCACAGCTCTGACTGCC
The DNA here is from genome assembly GCA_037306005.1 of Rhinophrynus dorsalis. Lineage (NCBI taxonomy): Eukaryota > Metazoa > Chordata > Amphibia > Anura > Rhinophrynidae > Rhinophrynus > Rhinophrynus dorsalis. The sequence continues at coordinate 29,693,761 of CM074722.1, forward strand.
TAATTCTCCTCCCACCTCCCTCCCAGCTGCCCCAGGAAGCACGTTCATGCTTCCCTTCAGTGTGCTGTGAATGGCTTCTATCATTATATCAGGCTCCAGTTAGCATTATACTGAGGTTGCAACCTCACTATAATACTAACAGGAGCTTGGTATAACAATAAAAGCCATTCACAGCACACCGAAGGGAAGCGTGAACGTGCTCCCTGGGGCAGCTGGGAGAGAGGTGGGAGAAGAAGAGGTGTGCTGTGCACATTATGAGGAAGTGCACAGCACAGAACATAGTATCTTTCCTATGACTACTGTATTAACAAAAGCTATGGTAAAAAAAAATGTATGAAGTGATACATCTACTTTAAGGTTTGATGTGGATGCACGGTTCTTCACATAATCTTACATTTTTTAAAGAATTTTATTATAAAAAGATAAACACTACATTGTACATTGTAAGAGAATGGAATAAGGGATTGTGGGAGGAAATATGGGAGTATGTGGAATAGTAACACAGTAAAATAGGTTGAGAAAAGACACAAGTCCATCAAGTTCAACCTTTGCCTCATGACACAGAGAAATGAGAATTACATAGCTTTCCTGCTACCAAGTTAGTCTTTATCAGACCTTTCTGATTTGCCTACTAATACACATTATAACCCTCTATGATCCCTTTAACAGACCTTACTGTAAAAAAAACCCTTTCCTCTGCTGAAGTCTAAACTTCCTTTCCTCTAGTCTCAAGGAGTGTCCCCTGGTTATTTGATCAGGCCTTGAAATGAATAGTTCACTAGAGAGATCCTTGTATTAACGCCTCATACACTTGTACATTGTGATAAGGTCTCCTCTTAGTCGTCTTTTCTCCGATGTAGCACAAGTACATCATATGCCACTCCAAGGGCAGATTAGACACACAATGTAAACCCAAGAGTCACCAAACTAGCACATACATTTAAGCTATGTAGCATAATGCAAGTTGCACATAAACTCTGTGATCGAAAACAGGTAATTAAACTAAAGATAGGTAGATGGAGAGAAGGAAGTATAAAAAGAAACAAGCTATCTAGGTGTAAGGGCCTGGACTATGGCTGGTGCCCAGATGCAGGGAGTCTCAGTAATGGATGCTGCTGGACGAAGGGAAACGGAGTGGTTGCGGTCACGAAAGCCAAGGGTCAGGAGTGGAGAAGACGGAATAGTCGCGGTCACGGTAGTCAATGGTCGGGAGTGGAGAGAGCAGAATGGTCGAGGTCACGGTAGCCAATGGTCGGGAATGGAGAAAGCAGAATGGTAGGGGTCACAAGCCTAGGTCAAAAATTCGCAGAGAGTCACTAGTACACCTTACAAGGGTATGGGGCTAATACAGACAAGCCCTGAGCAAAAGAACGCCCAAGGTTTATGTAGTGGTGCTGTGGCTTGGAAACATCGCCCTCTGATTGCCCCCCACAGACAGTCCCCACCCCTTCACACATTGTGCATGCTTATAGCGCGCCCTCAGCCACGCCCCCCCCGGCCCAAACTGCCGACACACACGCTGGAGCCACTAGGCTTTCCCAGGCATGGTGCACCACAAGGACAGGACCGGAGAGGAACACCGCCAGAACGCCGCCAGAACTACGGGCACACTAAGCGGAGGACCCAGAGCTGGTCAGGACAGAGGGTATGCGTCTGACACTAGGTTGTGAGAGGAAAGGGAAGGATGCTAGTTGAGGTGGCTACCCCTAGTAACTACAGGAGGCATAGTGTGTAAGCCAGAGAGCCCAAATATCCTAGAACTTCTGTGCATCTCTCTGAAAATACTAAGTTATAGTATTAGTAGGTTGGGGGTAATGGTTGTTTCCACTTAATTGGAATGCAAGTTTATCAGCTAGCAAGACATAAAAGTATGACTGGTTACTCAAGGAAGACATTAAGCAAAATATAAGCTAGTCAATACTCCAATTTGACCTGTAATATCTCCTCCAGTTCACTCCAAATCTCACTATAATAATCAAGAATACAAAGGTTGTCCCACCAGATATGGAAAATGATTCCTATGGGGAGGAAATAAGATAAAGCTTTTGCTGGTCCTGAGGAATCCTGTGCCAATGGGTGATAATCTTGTAACAAGTTTTGAAAGCTAATATATACTTAATGTTGAAAATAGGGTTTTTAATGGCCTGAGACAACTTAGAGTCAGTAAGAGACTCAGATATCTTTCCCATTTACTTTTCGTCAGCAAAGAAGGACTAAGTAAAGAGTTTAATATCAAAGTGTTCAGTTTTGATATATAATGTTTAGGTATTGTCTCAGTGGCACAAACCACCTCAAATTGTGTAAGGGGATCTGAAAAAAAGTATTTTTTCTGGTGGTAAGATATGAGAAAATTGTGTATCTGTCTATAATGTCAGTATTTTGAAAACTGGAGGTCCAAAGTGTCTGAGTCTGAAGTACACAAAAGCACAACAAGTTACCATCTTTAATTACATGAAAGGCAAACAACTCAGATGTCCAGCCAAAGACAACCGTAGACCACCTTATGGAAATAAACCATTTATTACAGCTAGTCAGGAATGAATAAGTGGGTGACGTTTAGCCTGTTGAGGCCTGTGGTTAGGATTTATTCAAAGTAGAAGACACAACAGGGAGGGTTTATACCAGATCCTGAAGTACTCTAACCCAGCCTTTAGTTGTACTAGACTTAAACTAATGCAGAACAGAGAAAAGATGAACTGCATGGTAATTCAAGTGAATGTTGGGTATGGCAGTCCATCCTGAAGTTTTCTCCTACTTATTAAAGAGAATTTGAGTCAAGTGGGGTTTTGTTATCAAATAAATTGGTTCATTTTATGTTACAAGTTCAACATGTTGGGCAAAGGATTGGGTAACCTGATACTGACCACTTACAGGAATTACAGAATCTTTGAAATGTTGACCATCCTGATGAGATTTCTTTGGTCCACCCAACACAAGTGAAAACTGTCCAATGAGTGTTGTAAGCAAAGGGAGATCATTTTGTTGATAGAAACTTGCAATGATAGAAGTAATGTTTACAGCTAAGTATTTTATACTACCCTGATCCCAGCTGAACTGAGTAGCTTGCTTGATATTGGAAAGTTGTAACATTGGTATGTTAACATTCAACATTTTTGATTTAGTAATGTTAGATTTAAACCTGGAGACTCTCCCAAAGTTTTCCAACTTTCGTACAATAATAGAGAAGGTAACTTCAAGTGTTAGTAATGTCCAAGAAAAACTAGTTATAGTTTTGTAGTGCTTAAAAAGTTCCACTAAATGCAACAAATACTATCTCTCAACCTTTACAGCTGACAGCAGGAAACGTCAAACTTTAAATGTGAATCTCTCTCAAACCATAGCTGTTTGAAAGATAGGATTTGTTGCATTTAGTGGAACTTTTTATGCACTACAAAACGATAAATAGCTTTTCTTGGACATTACTAACACTTTCAAGTTTCATTACAAATTCTCCATCTGTGTTGAACACATCTTCTCTTCCCCATACCGCCTCTCAGGTAGGGATTGGGGTGTGATTTCGACAGATGTGGCCAGGGGTAGAAGAGTCTCTGGCTACTCCTGCTAAAATCACTGCAATGACGTCTCAGCTTTGCTTTTTCTTTTCCCATCCTCCTTTTCTCCATCCTTTCACAATCTATAACCACTTGTGATTCAGAACTGACCTCCAATCTATCATAGAGTCTGGATGCAGTGGGTAGCTGGCTGGAAGTTAATCTACATTGCTGTGTCTGTGGAAGAGCTGGAGATTGGAAGAGTGAAAGTATTACTTTTATTAGCTGAGTGACTCTAGGATGCAAGCTTTCAAAACAACAAAGTCTTTTTTCAGGCATAATAAGAATTAAAAGGTTAGTAATGTTTCCTTATTCAAGCAGCTAAGATTGTTTGTCACAGTTAATAGTACTGATATCCGATACTGGCACTGTTCAGAACTGTATAGTTATACAGTAATTATATGATGAATTTTACCCTTACCGCCCCTTTTCCTGATCATAAGCCACCTCCTCTCAGATCTGAAATCCAGTCAACGGACCGGACAGATCACAACGAGGAACAATCTTCCCTCTGTCATTATAAGGAAAACCCTGTCCTCCTTGACGAAGGAGGACAGGTTATTCCTAATACTGACTAAAGATTGTCCCTTGTCATGATCATACCTGGGAACTCTCCGGATTTGCCCCGGAGACTCCGGTTCTGACAGAGTTTTACCGGGTCTCCGGGGCAGAGGCAGATTCCTCCGGATGTGGAGAGTTTCTATTGAAACTCTGCCACATCCGCTTTTTCTCCCGCTGATCCTCAGTCCCCAGCTTTCTGTGTGACACCTTTAACCCTCTGAGTACTAGAGTGGTAAGGAATGCATTGCTTTGCAATGCATTTCGTACCACTCTGGCACTCAAAGGGTTAAGTCCCCCCTCACTCGCAGCAAGCCCCACCCCTTTTTGACGCGATTAGCGTCATTTTTGTCACCCCCTGGTGAACAGAGGACTACCCTCTGGGTAGCCCTCAACTGGAAGTTCCCAGGTATGGTCATGATCCGCTGTCAGATCTGAGACAGAGAACGCTGATGTGGGGAAAAAGGTCGGGAAAGGTAAACTTCATCATATGATTACAGGGCCAGCATCAGACATCAGTACTATTAAGCGTGACGAACAATCTTAGCTGCTTCAGTAAGGAAACATTACTAACCCTTTAAGGCTAAATACACAACATATTAAATACTCATGCAATTGTTTTAACATTTAAATTCCACTCACAGTGAATATTCTTATCAGTATTGTGGTACAGATATGATTAGCTGGCTCTGTGCCCAGGGATTGTTGCATGGTGTGTCATGTCCTGCCTCTGGCTGTGCACAAGGACTGAGGGGAAAATAGAGGGGCACGAGCACAAACATGTACACCTCCGGCCAATCCCCTCATGGTGAACATAGTCTGCCTCTGTCACAGGTATGCAGTCGGCCATGCATGTTTAGCTCATCTCTTCACTAACTTCAGCCTGCAGAGATCACACCTCCCTGTCACACATGTTTACACGTTCCTGCTTCATTGCCTGCCCTCTCCTCTCTCTATCATCCCAATATTGTGCTATTGCTATCTCACAGACATGCACGTTGTACAGAATACAAGATGTGCCCATGACACCACAGGTCAAAAATGACCACCCACCTCTTATTTCTTATCACTACATCACAGTACCTTTCAGTGCCACAGTGCTCAAAGTCACTGTCTCTTACTACTATTCACTCTCTGCAGCCTCAAAGACCATCATGTCACAGTTCAATCAACGCCAGTGGAGTAACTAGTCATTGGAGGTCCCCAGTATGAAAAAATGTTTGGGGCCCCCGCCACAAAAAAATGTATTTACTGGGGCATAACTAGAAACTGTTGGATCATGGGAAGACGAAAACCCTTTGGAGGCTTGACTCTGGTGCAACTCCACCCCCTGTAGTTGCATCCTTGAACACTGCAGGAAATGTCATACCCTGAAATGATTTGTACAAAATTAATACATATTAAAGTGAACCTGTCACCTTGAAGTTTCTTCACATATTTGAAAACGTCATTCAAAACTGCCTATGTGTCATGTTAACCGATAGTCCAGCAGTTAGTTTAGTTCTAGTTTATGAAATATTCACACTTTTATTTCTCGGGAAAAGTGAATTTGAAGATCTCTGTTATTGCTCAGAGCTTCATTAGCATATGAAACTTCACTGAAAAGCTTAAGTAGCATATGAAGTGACAATGGAACCACACAGGTACCACAATTAGCATAAGGTAAGACGTATGAATATCTCCTTAACTGTACATCTGATGGACTGGTTCATCAAGCTCAACCCTTGCCTCATAACCCAGAGAAATTAGAATTATATAGCTATCCTTCTGCCAAATAAGTTAGTCTTTATCAGACCTTCCTGTTTTGCCTACTAATGCACAGTATAACCTTGTATGTTCCCTTCTGAAACAAATGTATCTAATCTTCTCTTATATGTATCCATTGTATCTGTCATAATCCCATCCTTGGGCAAGGGATTCCATAATATAACAGACCTTACATTAAAAAACCCTTCCTCTGCTGAAGCTGAAACCTCCTTTCCACTAACCTCAAGGGGTATCCCCTGGCTATTTGATCAAGCCTTGGAATAAATAGCTCACCAGAGAGATCCTTGTATTGACCTCTCACTTGTACATTGTGATCAGATCTCCTCTTAGTCGTCTTTTCTCTAGAGTAAATAAACCAAGTTTGTCTAGTCGCTCCTCACACGTCAAGTCTTCCATTCCCCTTATTCATTTTGTTGCTCTTCGCTGTACTTTATCAGTTCTTGAATATCCTTTTTCAGAATTGGTGCCCAAAACTGAACTGCATATTTAACCCTTCCAGTGCCAGAGGGGTATGCAACGCATTGCAAAGCAATGTGGCTTCACCGCACATTACGGACAGAAAGTTTTATCTCTAAAAAACACGACTCCATGAAAATGTGGCACAGAGTCCCTAACATGCAGTGAAAACCACCAGTGTATGTTAGAAAAGTGGTTTCCAACACACTGGTGATTAAAACCAAAATATTAACCCTAAGAGTGCCAGTATAGTATGCAACATATTGTACAGCTTTGCATACCCCACTGGAATGCACAGGGTTAATCCTCCTAAAGTTACCAACATCCCCTGAAAAATAAAAACTGGCCTGTAATGCTGATGTCCAGCACAGTTAGCTACTTAGTGACCTACTGTCCATCTTCTTCTTTAATCTTCTGACTTCTTGTTTCCTTCTTCTTCCTCCTGTCAAAATCTGTTTAATAATAAAAAAAATCCAATGAAAATGTTATTTAAATATAAATAAAATGACACCATGATTTGCCGCAGTTAAAGCTCCAAGGGTTAAATGCAGCATGGCATATCTTTAAAAAATCATATTCTGTCATCTTGGTTTCCTAAAAAGTCTAATCCATTCCTTTTCTCCATAAATCCAATGCCATACAAAGTGTCAATATATGTTTCCTGCCACCGCCGCTGGCTCCTCTGGGCACAGACCCCGCTCCATACCTTTTGGGCTGTTGCCTGAATCCAAGTGAGGGAATTTTGAACTGAGAATGGCTATTATATGCCAGTCTCTGTTCAAAATGGTTGCCAGCCTCCAATTGAATGGATCGTGCTTTGCAGCTCCCAGCCAATCAGCTTCTAGCGGGAGGATGACAAAACCCTGTATCAAACACTGTATCAAACAACGAGAATTAGCTATTTTTCATTGATGTTCCCACAATTCACTGGAACATAAATCTGCAATGAGTGTTTGGTCATAACATGGTTTTTGGCCACCAACAATCGCAGTTTCTGGTGGTAAGGGAATAGCAGTCCGACAGTACAACTGTGTGTTGCGCCCGGAACTCTTTTGGCCCCTACCTCTTTTTTTTACTGGGGGGAATAGAATCGAGCCCCCAGAGATTTATGCACTAAGGTGTGATAAAGAGGAGATAACTTCTCCAGTGTGATAACCTCTCCAATCCCTGTATTATTTTATTGAGCCTATCATCTCTTCGACTTGATGTGTGAATTCAAAGTAGTCTTCTGTTGGGTTGGGACACACGCACGCACACATCTATACACAGATATACACACACTCACTCACTCTCTTTCATCAGTGCTTTGGATCCCAGGGAACCTATAGTGAAGATGGCACTGGGTTCCCTGGTAGGTATGTGCTCGTGTGCTAGCAAGCTTCACGTAGGCCCCTGTCAGGCCCTTAATCTCCCAGACCAACACTGGCTTAAAAGGTAAATCTTCCCCTGGTGTCAGCCAACTGATTATATTGAAAGCAGATCCACAACAAATTATATTCTAACTCAATAACTGACAGATCTCATTCCTATCCTACACATCTCCATTTAACCCCTTTTACTGCCAAAAGAGCCAATAAAGCCACCCATCTGGCAGTGACCATGCAAACAGCAATGCATATCACCATGATGACATCACGTCATCATCACATCTTACAGTAAGAGGGTTAACCCCTTGAAGTGCCAGAGCGGTCTCCAGCCTGTTGCTTTGCAACCCATTGGAGACCACTCTGGCACTTCAGTGAGTTAATTTTGACAGATCCCAGAATAACTCAGGCCTTACACGGCATCCAGGCAGATAATTAAGAAAACAATTCAATCTCATTAGTAAATGTGATGGGGTCTGGGAGAAAAGGATGCCGGTGTAATTGAAATGAGCTGTTCCCCTGGGGAGGGGGGTCATTTACTCTCTTACAGACCACTGGCATTTCTGGCTCTGCAGGGAAATTATTCTGATCCGTCAGAGGAAGAAAAGACAAAGACATTTTTCATTATCCATACGGAGGAATGTGAGGCAGATGAACGACCATCCACTTTAGTCCACGCAGAGCTCAGTAAATTGTCTGTATGCACCAGAATGGGCACGATATGCCTCGCACAAAGATGGGTTACAAAACAGGATTCAGATGAGAGGGCAGATACAATTTTCCATTTCTATAAATTGGCGCCTTTGAGTGCCGAGGGGTATGCAATGTATTGCAGAGCAACGCGTTGCTTACCCCGCTGACACTCAGAGGGTTAACCTCTTGAATGTCTTTGACCTCTTCAGCGTTCAAGTGGTTAAAGTGGACCTTTCATACCAAAACCCATTTGTTTGTTCTACGGAGAATTAAAATCTACCTATGTGTTGTGATGACCATTGTTCTGTAAAAGAAAATCATTTTTTTTTTTTAAACAAATATGTATGTTTTAGTGGAACATTGTGGCACCTCATGCTAATTATCTGCACATTATGATAATTAGTTAAAGGGATAGTAACACTTACGATGTAAAATATATATATATATATATATATATATATATATATATATATATATATATATATATATATATATACATATATATATAGAATTGTAGGGTTTATCCTCCTGAGTAAAACAATGAAACACCCACTGCTCAGAGGTGATTTACTCAAAAGTTATTGAAGCTCAAACTTCAATCTATTTTTAGGTACAGTATCTCAATGGCCTGAAATTTTACAGTGGAGCTGTTGCTACATCATCCTGTGGGCAACTCTGGTCAGTTTGAGCTGTGATAAATTTTGAATAAAACATCTTTCAGCAGTGGGAGTACCATCATTTTACTCAGAGAATAACCCCTACAATATATATATACTGTATATATATATATATATATATATATATATTTTTTTTTTTTTATTTTATTTTTTTTTTTTTTATTTTAATATACCTTAAAGGGATATTAATGTTTCATAATAAGAACAGCTCTAATTAATCATCATAGTATTTGGACCATGGAGAGTCTTATTTCAATACTGTCAGAGTTGTAGTTCAAGAGTAATTGAATGATAAAGTATCCCCCTCCCACCCCTTTTACTGATGTAATACGGCTCTACTCAGAGCAGCAGGGAGGTGCTCAGGTAGATTGCAGAGAGGGACAATCTTCAATTAAGATAAGGGAAAAAGCTGAAAAACCTGTCAAGGGGGGCAGGGTTTTCATTGTTCTAATAGTAAGAAGATTGTCCCCTTCTGTTATCTGTCTGGTCAAGCAACCAGATTCCACATCTGAGGTGAGCAGTGTTACACTAGGTAAAAGGGGTGGGTGGGGGGAACGTTATCATTCAATTACTCTTGAAACACAACTCTGATAGCATTGAAATAACACTCTCCATGGCCCAAATACTGTGAAGATTAATTGGAGCTGTTCTTGTGAAACATTACTATCCCTTTAAAGTTTCAGGCCACACTTATGAATTGCTGGGCTGTTAGAAATATCTCCAGTGTGTGTGTGTGGTCTCTGTCTAGTTGTATTCATAGCACATTGATTGGTCATATTGGCTTGGAGCAGAAGCTAATTAGCATAGAATGCCAGACTGTGCCATCAACAAACAAAAATTGTTTTCTCAAAAACAATTGACCCTTTGGGTTTGGCACCCAAGGGGTTAATATACAAACAAATGGTCAGCATAGTATAGAGTCAGTCTTTCATCTGGTCAGGTTAGAATGACAGCTCCACTTTAAAAGCCCAATTTAAATCAATGAGAAGTTTCATTTGTATTCTGCAGTATTGTTGTATATTCATATTTATGTAAAGTATAGTGCTACCACCTTAGGTATGGGCGTACTTTACTATAAATAAATTTTGATTTGAATTGAGCTGAGAAATATTACTTTACCACATTGTAAGAAATGTCACTTGCCAAAACAAGCAGAAAGCTATACCTGATGGATGTAAGTATGACACCTACTTAATATCTTTTATAGTAGGGATTGGACACATCTCTCGAATCCAAGAGATTACACACATATGTTATGTAAATTAAGAGTAACTTATTCCTGTTGGAATAGTTCCCCTTTAATATCTGACTCTTTTAATCATATTAATTCTTTAAGGTCTACTCCAAATATAAATTAAAGGGATAGTAATACTTGCAAATTACTAATCCCCAGATTGTAGCTTTGTTAAAAAGAAATGTATTGCCCCCAGTGTCATCTCTCAAACCCTTATGGTTTGAGAGATGATAACGCTCAAAGTTCCCCCCTCCCTCCCCCTTCCCTGACTGAACGCTGACTGCAGGGGGAGCCATTGTACGACAGTCTTATGTGAATCAGGGGGCTCTGCAGCTGAGCTGAGATCGTGTTTATAAAAAATAAATCTTTCACTGAAATGGTCTTCTACATGTGCTTGGTTTGTGCTTGGTTTGCAAGCACACGTAGAAGACCGTTTCAGTGAAAGAATTATTTTTTATAAACGCGATCTCGGCTCAGCTGCAGAGCCGCCTGATGCACATAAGACTGCTGTACAACAGTTTCCCCTGCAGTCAGCGTTCAGTCAGGGAAGGGGAGGGAGAGGGGAACTTTGAGTGCTATCATCTCTCAAACCATAAGGGTTTGAGAGATGACACTGGGGGCAATAAGTTTCTTTTTAAAATGATAGTAATGTTTCACAAAAACAGCAGCCCCAATTAATCTTCATAGTATTTGCGCCATAGAGAATTTCATTACTGTGAGCTTTGTAGTTCGAGAGTAATTGAATGATAAAGTTTCCTCCTCCCACCCCTTTTACCTAGTGTAAGCCCCCACTCCTCAGATGTGGAATCCAGTCCATAGACCAGACGGCTCACATCAAGGGACAATCTTCTTACTGTGAGAACAATGAAAACCCTGCCCCCCTTGACAGGTTTTTCAGCTTTTTTCCCTTATCTTAATTGAAGGTTGTCCCTCTCTGCAGTCTACTTGGGCACCTCCCTGTTGCTCTAAGCTGAGCAGTGTTACATCAGTAAAAGGGGCTGGAGGGGGATACTTTATCATTCAATTACTCTTGAACTACAACTCTGACAGTATTAAAATAACACTCTCGATGGGCCAAATACTATGAAGAATAGAGCTGCTTTTATTATGAAACATTACTATCCCTTTATCACGGTGCCCGTGATTGCTGCAGTTCCTTGTCTGTCACCAGTAGGGGGCTGCTATTGGCTGTCTGCAGATAGCCCGCCTTTCATTGCCTATTTAAACCTGGATTGGGCACCCTTTGGTTGCCCTTTCGTGTTGTTTCTGACCTTCTTGCTATCACTATGCCAGTGATGGCTGGGCCTCTGTTCCAGTGTTCCTGAGTTCCTGATCTCATGTGTTCCTGAGTTCCTGATCTCTACTGTTCCAGTGTTTCCTGCATGCTGAAGTACTTCCAGTCCTGGTTCCGGCCTAGTCTCTGGTGTTGCAGTTCCTGCTGAACTTCTTCTCTGCGGTTTCCTGACCTGACTGATCGTTGCTGGTTCCTGTCATCGCATCGCCTGTCTCCTGTATCCTGGCGACCTCCTGCCTGGTCGCGTCGGCGACATTGCTTGTTACTCCAGTGTGCGGTCACTGGTTTGTTCCACAGCCTATCGGCTATACAATTCTGTGCTGGTCCCAGCGTGCGGACGCTGGTTTGCTCCTAAGCCTTGCGGCTAGACAAACTCGCTTTACACCAGTGTGCGGTCACTGGTTTGCTCCAAAGCCTATCGGCTGTACTATCCTGTGTTGGTCCCAGCGTGCGGACGCTGGTTTGCTCCAAAGCCTTGCGGCTATACAAACTCGCTTGTTACACCAGTGTGCGGTCACTGGTTTGCTCCAAAGCCTATCAGCTATACAATTCTGTGTTGGTCCCAGCGTGCGGACGCTGGTTTGCTCCAAAGCCTTGCGGCTATACTACTCGCTTGTTACACCAGTGTGCGGTCACTGGTTTGCTCCAAAGCCTATCAGCTATACAATTCTGTGTTGGTCCCAGCGTGCGGCCGCTGGTTTGCTCCAAAGCCTATCAGCTATACAATTCTGTGTTGGTCCCAGCGTGCGGACGCTGGTTTGCTCCAAAGCCTTACGGCTATACAAACTCGCTTGTTACACCAGTGTGCGGTCACTGGTTTGCTCCAAAGCCTTTCAGCTATACAATTCTGTGTTGGTCCCAGCGTGCGGATGCTGGTTTGCTCCTAAGCCTTACGGCTATACTAACTCGCTTGTTACACCAGTGTGCGGTCACTGGTTTGCTCCAAAGCCTATCAGCTATACAATTCTGTGTTGGTCCCAGCGTGCGGATGCTGGTTTGCTCCTAAGCCTTACGGCTATACTACTCGCTTGTTACACCAGTGTGCGGTCACTGGTTTGCTCCTAAGCCTATCGGCTATACAATTCAGTGTTGGTCCCAGCGTGCGGACGCTGGTTTGCTCCAAAGCCTTGCAGCTTTACGATTCCCCTGTTAGTCTCAGTGTGTGTACACTGGGTTGCTTACAATCCTGTCAATTTGCCATTACCATCTGACTGCTGCTACTATCTCTGGGCTGCCCTGCCCGGTATTGGTAAGGCCGGTAGAACCTTTTGCCACATTCCATCTGAGGTTGCCTTACCTGGTATTGGCAGGGCCGGTAGAGCCTACATTATGAATCTATTGAGGCTGCCTTGCCCGGTAATTTGGTAAGGCCGGTAGAACCGTTATGCGATTCCATCTGCAGGTTGCCTTACCCGGTATTGGCAAGGCCGGTAGAGCCTAACATTCTATTACTTCAGACTGTCCTGTCCGGTATATTGACAGGACCGGTAGAGTCTGCCTTCTGTCTTGTTATATTCTGAATATATCTGTATGTATGTGATTGCCATCCTACGTTATCAATTTATTATTTCAATAAAATTGATTTTTACCTAAAAATTGTGTCTGAGAGTCATAATAAACCGTGACACCCTTTAACAAAGCTACAATATGGGGATTAGTAATTTGCAAGTATTATTATCCCTTTAAGCTCTTTCTGGCTTGTTCACTGAGCTTGCTGTCTTTCACAACCAGAGTCTCCTGACAGAGAACAGAGCAAATGCAATTGGCTCCCTTCAATTCAGTATCTGTGTAGAACATAACAGTTGAGAGTTGGTACCGTGTTAGCCATAGAAATACAGGAGTTCTACAGGAGGACTGTGTTCTCTTATCTGATTTCCATTCCAACAATGCAATGTGTATAAGAGATGTTTTCAGATTTTTCTGTATAACATGCCTGAGAAAGAGACCTAAGGTCTTGGACGCCTGCATTCTAAATCTGCTTAGTTAGCCATTAAAGGTATCAACAACTATATTTGCCTCCTGTATTTAGAACATAAAAATCTAAAAATTTGCAACAAAAAAGGGAGCTGGGAGAACCATCAGTACTGACAGCACCCTTCCGTGTGTGGAAATAAGCGGTTCCAGGGCTTTCCAAGACAGCCTGGGATTGTTTTTTACTGCCAAGAACCATTCATGGTTCTCAGTAGTAAGAATATGAATGGAACTGACCCAGCTGAACTCTGTATTTAAAAGACATATTCATAATTAGATGATGCCAAGATAACTTCTCCAGTGATATCACTTCTCCAGTTCCTATCTTATACTGTAGAGCCTATGACCTAACATCTCCAAAGGTAGACAAATTTTAGTGCATAGGCTCCATGGAATAACATCGGAATTGGAGAAGTGATGTTGCCGGAGAAGTTATGTCCACTTTATGACTTCTTTATCACACTTTAACGCATAACCTCTCTGAAGACACAGCCGCATTCAAGGTCACTGTGGTTTGGTTTGTTGTGGCCACACACACACAGCAATCTGATTGCCAGCCAATCAAAATGTTCAAGTCGGGCCAGACTACCAAAATCACCAATTTGCACAACCCGATTTGGTTGATGTAGCCCATACACAGTGTGATAACCAGCCAATCTGGTTGAGTTCTACTAGACTGGTCAAAGTCGACTAACGAATTGCATTGTGAGAAGCAATTCACTAGAGATTTCTCTAATATTAAAGGGGTTAAAAGCTTAATTTGGGGAAATGTAATTTGTCTCCTGTGCTGCACAGTTGGTTAGCTCCAGAATTGCACCTCAGTGTTTTTGTGCATAATCCCCAAAGGGATACTAATTTCTATAGTTTTTAAGACTATATATTGCCAGTAGAGAGCTTAAAGATCCATTTGGTTTAAAGGGATACTAATATTTCATTTTTTTTCAGGCAATAATATTGTATGCATTAAAGAAATAAACAAATCCATCTTTAAGAGCAATTGCATTCTAAAGTTTACCCCTTGGATTCTAATTTGTGGGCCAGACGGATCATCTGGAGGGCCAAAATAAGAGTGGATACCAAGGAAATCTTCATGGTCTACAAAGTGGGCGTGGTCTGAGGTAGTAGATCGTTGTCATGAAGATTTCCTTGCTATCCACTCCTATTTTATCTCTCCAGATTCTCCATCTGGTGTGCAGACCAGAATCCGAGTCTGACAGCTTTAGCGGTGACGTACATAAAAGGAGCGGGAGGGGTAAACTTTAGAATGCATTTGCTCCTAAACTATGAAAGTTATGGAAAAATACATAGATGTTTTTGTTATATCCTTAATACATCTAATATTATTTCCTGAAAAAATGAAGTGTTACCAGGGCTCAAAGTTTCCACTAGCCAATGGCGAGTGAAAATTTAGCCCTGGCGAGTAGAAATTCAGCCCTGGTGAGTATGCTTTGGCTTGCAGTGGAGACTAACTTTTCAGGTCTGGCTAGTAGCAAAGGACTTCAACTTTTAAGCCCTGGTGTTACTATCCCTTTAAGGGGTATGCATTATGTGTTCATAGGAGATACAGCTGTCTGGTGCCTGTAAGGAACCATCTTTAGGGTCAATAACAGTCTTGCTTTACTCCAACAAATGCCAAATACGGCTGTCAATATGTAACAAATGCAGTACAAGGTTATCCAGTGCTGACAGGGTTAAAAACAAAGTCAGCAAGTTAAATTGGATCTGCAGTAATGTCAGACGAGCAATTTCATACCATTGGCTTGAACATATGCAATTGAATCTCTTGGGTAGTAAAGAGGTCTCTGAGGCCTTACGTGTTAACAGCCTGACAAATCTTAACACGCTAATAGCATAGCCTAGGGTGTTGAATTTTATTATTTTTTTTTTTTAGGAAGGAGGGGACTATTCTGAATTGAATTTCTTAAGGGTCCTCTGCCTAGGGGGAATAAGGTTATCAGTCAAATGATTTATTTTAACAATTTCTCCAAAACTGATATGAAAAGCTGGTAAATAGAAGAATATCTGAAGGAGAAAGAGCAAATATGACATCAAACAAAATGAAATATTAACCCCTTGGATTGGATTTATTTACCTGAATCTTTTCATCTTCTCTTCATTTGTGAAAAAATGCTGTAAAGTAAGAATGCTTACAAAAAACAGACCTGTTAATACTTTATACTGATTAATTAACAAAATGCTTCAATTCTTCTGGGTACACTTGCACAAAGTCAGAGGTTTTGAAGGCATATAGCAGGTGTATGATTAAACAATAATACCAAACAGATGCTAATGATCATCAATTTAATATGTAGGTTGAAACACAATCATTAACTGAAACAGAAACAGCTGTGTAGGAGGAAAGAAACAGTAGTGAGGAACAGCCAAACTCAGCTAACAAGGTGAGGTTGCTGAAGACAGTTTAATGTCAAAGTCATACATCTGAGCACAGCAACAAGACAAAAGGTAGTTATACTGCATCAGCAAGGTCTCCCCGAGGCAGAAATTTCAAGGCAGACAGGAGTTTCCAGATGTGCTGTTCAATTTCTTTTGAAGATGCACAAAGAAACAGGCAACAGGATCGGAGATGCAGTGATTAGCCAAGGAAACAGTGCAGCAGATGAAAAACACAACATACTTACATCAATTCGCAACTAGAAGATGTCCAGCAGTGCCATCAGCTCAGAATTGGCAGAAAACAGTGGGATCTTGGTAACCCATCTACTGTTAGGAGAAGGCTGGTCAGAAGTGGTCGTCATGGAAGACTTGTGGCCAAAAAGCCATACCTCTGGTGTGGAAGCAAGCGACTCAACTCTGCATGAAAACATACGAAATGGAGTGCAGAAAAATGGCAGCAGGTACTCTGGACTGATAAGTCAAAATGTTAAATATTTAGCTGTAGCAGAAGACAGTTTGGTTGCCAAAGGGCTGGAGAGCGATACAAGAATGAATGTCCGCAGGCAACAGAGAAGCATGGTGGAGCTTCCTTGCAAGTTTGGGGCTGCATTCCTGCAAATGGATTTGGGGATTTGGTCAGAATTAATGGTCTCCTCAATGCTGAGAAGTACAGGCAGATACTCATCCCACATGCAATACCATCAGGGAGGCATCTTATTTGCCCCAAATTTATTCTGCAGCATGAGAACTACCCTAAACATATTGCCAAAGTCATTAAGAACTATCTTCAGCGTAAAAAAGAACAAGGAGTCATAAAAGTGATGATATGGGCCCCACAGAGCCCTGATGTCAACATCATTGAGTCTGTTTGGGTTTACATGAAGAGAGAGAAGCAACTGAGGTGCCTACGTCCACAGAACTGTAGTTAGTTCTCCAAGATGTTTGGAACAACTTACCTGCCGAGTTCCTTAACTAACTGTGTGCAAGTGTACCTAAAAGAAGTGATGCTGTTTTGAAGGCAAAGGGTGCTCACACCAGATATTGATTTGGATTTTTCTTCTGCTCACTCACTATGTATTTTGTTATAACATGTCTATTTTTTTTTTTGTGAAAGTCTTTTACCAGGAAGAATACATTGAGATTGTCGCTCATTTTTAAGTATGTCCTGGACTCATTTTATCTACCTTAGAAAGGTGAAAGGCTGAGCTGACCTTGCTAGGACTAGAACCTGCAACCTCATGGTCTGAATGGATTCTATAGCTGGTGCCTTAACCAACTGAGCCATCTCTCCAGCACAAGAAAGCATTCTTACTTTACAGCATTATTTCACACTTACCTAAAAATTTACACAGTACTGTAGGAGTTGATTTATAAAGCAATGGAGGAAGCTGAAGAAGTTTGATATTTAGGGAATATTTGTGGTTTGTACTTGTTTGCTATGATGAAGTTAGTTACTGCATAAATGCTCCACTCTTCTTGGTATAGAAATGCATTCATTTCCTTGTGTTTTTAGCCATTTGCCAGATGATCCATAGACCATGTAGTCTCTTGTTTGACAGTATATTTTGCTTTGCAGATATATAATATTTAACATTTTATTGAGGAAATGCTTTTCTGGAGGCAGCCATTTGACTGTCTGATGCAAAGGGGAGGAGTGATCACAGTGTTCTCACTGAAGAACTCTTTGAGTATCAGAGATACCTCTCTGGCATTCAAAGGGATAACGAATCACTTAGGGCTTTATAGACAAAAAAAAGGGGACCAACCATCTGGACCACAGTGGACATCTCTGGCATTTAAGGTGTTAAATGCCCAATTCAGCATTCTTATTTAACCCCTATGATGTAGCTGATTTGCCCCAGAATTACTCCTCCTATTTTGCTATGCAGTTACTTGTAAAGTGTTGGATAACCAGTGGCTCAGTTTTTATCTTTCTACCTGAGCTTATAATAGCTAATAATTACAGGACAGCCAGTGCAACAATCACTAGAATAGTGCCCCATCTGCAGATCTGCTTCCTGGGGAGCCAACCTATCAGTGAAGCCGGTACTGCATTGTGAGTCCCAGATGACCAATGGGGAAGCAGAATGGGGTATGGAAGGGGATCCACTCAGACTTCCTTATTGGTTCCACAAAAAAGAGTGAACTGCAAAACGGAAGTCTTTCTGTTTAGTCTGTATTACGGATGGGCGAAAGCTCTCCCCAAGAGAAATCCCGTGAAAACGCATTTTTTGTCCATTGGCCAAAACTCATCACCATTTTTTTCCAATGGTTAGAAAGTTTTCAACCATTGATTTATGTGTTTTTCACCTTTTCGCAATAAAAACGTGACGTATTCCAGGGAGTGCAATGCAATAGAAGCCGCTACAGAACGATGTAGATTTTCTGTGCTTTTCTGCTGTGATCTTTTAGCAAAACTGAGGCAAGAGAGGCTCAGTGACTGCTATCATTATGAGAAAGTTTAAAAAAGGAGGATTGGGAAGGACCCTTATGTGTCCACTGAGTCTGAGGAGACGGAGGAAGTGAGCACTACAGAACCAATGCTGTCCAGCCCCCCTAAATCACCCTTAGGAATCTTGGGGAATTTAATGGGAAGGGAGAAAGAAAAGGGTAGTAGTGAGAGCAAGGTTCATCATTACTATTAAACTGTCAGCAAGAAGTCATGTGTCCTTAGCGGGTTCTGTACAAGGGGTATAGTGACAGCGGCAGTACTTGGGTTCTGGTGTCATGGTGTATGGATACAGTTGTGCCCCCAGGTCTTATTTACCACACACACACTGTGCACATTGCAGTTGCTGATGAGAGGCACATTTACTGGTCTCAAGGGAAAAATATCTATTTTAATAACAGCACACCCATGATTTTGGTGGACGGGCAGATGGAGAAGAATTATTGAGCAACTTCTTTGTTCTTCCATATAGACTGGGGGCTACTTATTGTTCTGCTACTGCCTCAGGCGCATCACTGGAGATAGTCGTGGCAAGTGGAACCATCATCATCCATCACCCATGTTACTGCTATTATTGATCTCATTCCCTTTCAGCTGCCTAATCATCCTGCTACTTAAACAACTCAGCAGCAGCAGCAGCAAGAACAGCAGTTGCAAATTCCACAGCTGTGGACTCAGGACACAAGAGGACATTTGACAATGGTCTAGCTAACATGACCTGCTGGCACTAGGCCAATAGGGCATTTTTTTTCCTCAGGGCTTGTGCTTTAAAAAATAAAAATAAAAATAAAAAAATAATAAAAAAACATCATAGTCCTACAAAAAAAACAATTTTTCTGGGGTTTGTTTCTAACAATCCTACAAGTCCTACAAATCAATGTTTCCTTAGGGCTTGTGCCAAACAAGCTTAAGTCCTGCAAATCAGTGTTTCTTCAGGACATGTGCCTCTTTTAAGTCTAAGTCCTATAAATCAATGTTTCCTCAGGGCTTGGGCCTCTAATAAGTCTAGGTCCTACAAATCAATGTTTCCTCAGGGCTTGGGCCTCTAATAAGTCTAGGTCATACAAATCAATGTTTCTTCAGGGCTTGGGCCTCTAACAACAAATCTAACAAATCATCTTCTATATAATATTCTATCAAGTCAAGTATCAGTCTACCCAAGTGGCAGCTTATGTCAGGAGGTTCCTGTCTCTATCTCTTTACAATGATAAAGTATCCCCCTCCTGCCCCTTTTACTGATGTAACACTGCTCAGCCAGAGCAGAAGGGAGGTGCCCAGGTAGACTGCAGAGAGGGACAATCTTCAATTAAGATAAGGGAAAAACCTGAAAAACTTGTCAAGGGGGGCAGGGCTTTCATTGTTCTTATAGGAAGATGATTGTCCCCTGCTGTTACCTGTCTGGTCTATGGACTGGATTCCACATCTGAGAAGATGGCTTACACTAGGTAAAAGGGGCGGGAGGGGGAAACTTTGCTTGCGAATATCTCTCAAACCATAAAGGTTTGAAAGATAAGACTTATATCGTTTTTCATGTTTTTTTTTTATTCCCCTTCCTTTTGCCTCATGATCCCCCCTCAATTTGCCTCATGATCCCCCCTCTTGACCCCTCTCTGAGTCTTTCACCCGCTCTTGATTCCCCCTCTTGCCAAGTTGCCTCTTTTTACACCTCTTGATCTTCCTTTTGCCATTCTCCCCCTCTTGATCCCCCATTTTACTTCTTTCTCCCCCTCTTTCCCCCTCTTGCCTTAATCCACCCTTGACTCTTATCTTGATCCCCCCTTTTGCCTCTCTCTCTCTCCCCTTCCTGATTCCCCTTTCTTCCCCCTCTTTCTTCCCCTCTTGATCACCCTCCTTTTTCTCCTCTCCCCCTCTTGATACCCCATTTTGCCTCTTTTCCCTTGTTGTCTTTTCATCCCCCCTTTTGCCTTTCATCCCCCCTTTCTTCCCTTTTTGCCATTCTCCCCCTCTTGATGCCCCATTTTGCCTTGTTCTCCCCCTCTTGCCTTAATCCACCCTTGACTCGTCTTGATCCCCCCCTTTTGCCTCTTCCTCCCCCTCTTGCCTACTCTTGATCCCCCTCTTGATCTACCCTTTTTGCCAGTTTCCCCTTTTTGTCTAAGTTGCCCGTCACTGTGACTTCACCTCACCGTGACTGTCTTGCGTCTCTAGATGCAAGTGCTGATTGTGTCTCTCTCGCTACTCCCAGCCTCCCGCTCAGGATCAGCTCTCCGAGGATTAAGTTGGGTGAGGGTACAGCTTTCGTGGAGTGCAGACGCAGTGCTTTTCACACTGCATCTCATGGCATGCTCTAGGTGGCAGCGCCCGCTCTTTTCAGAGCGGCACCTCTCTCTCCTCTTGTCACAGCAGCCGAGCTGTGCGCAACTCTGCTCGGCAATTGCGCCCCCATGAGATATGCGCCCTAGGCCGGCGCCTACCTTGCCTGCCTATGCGCTGGCCCTGTAAAGGTTTGAGAGATAAGACTTATATCATTCTTCATGTTTTTTTAATGCCTACAAAATAAAATAAAGTTAAAACTACGTATTACTATCCCTTTAAGAACAGGTGCAATTAGTACATTTCTTTATAAATACAGTGGGAAACAATTCTTATTTCGCCAAGACCATTTCTACTCCACTTTTCAAAAAGTCAACTAACTGGAGTTAGCACTTAGTGAAATTGTCTGTAGATGTTTACACATATACTTACGTCACTTTGA
The DNA here is from genome assembly GCA_037306005.1 of Rhinophrynus dorsalis. Classification (NCBI taxonomy): domain Eukaryota; kingdom Metazoa; phylum Chordata; class Amphibia; order Anura; family Rhinophrynidae; genus Rhinophrynus; species Rhinophrynus dorsalis. The sequence continues at coordinate 29,714,885 of CM074722.1, forward strand.
GATACTTTTACAGACACTTTCTGTATAACAGTTTTATATATCTCCCTCATAGAAACACAAAAAACAGGACGCCCAACAGTGTAAAACTGTGATGATCAATGTAACAAATCACAGACAAATGGGACTCACAAATGTGATGGTCACAAACAAATGGAGAAATCACTCATCTCCACTCAGGGATCCAAAGGAGAAACACTGAATTCTGAAAATCTTCTGAGTAATCCGCAGATAGAACAGGTGTAAGTAATGGGAGATTAAAAAAGGGTAAAAAAAAGTAAATAAATTAAATAAAAAGGATAAATGTCTGTAACTATTTATTACAGTAAAAAAAGAAAAATTAATGAGAAAAAGTCCACAATAATAGTAGGTCTAACACTTTTAGCAGGGCTACACCACTGCCTTCTCAAAGACAAAAAGGTTTGATCCTTGTAATACTTCTGGCAGGGTAGGATCTACATCCTAGGTGCCCCTAGGCAAGGAACCCTAGGTGCCCTTAGCTCCACCCACTGCCACACCCCCATTCCTCTCATGACCCCACCCATAGTCCCATAGACTGTTTCCTAAAGTTGCTTTCCTAAAAGTGTTATTCACTGTAGAGTGTTTGTGCTAATATGCTCAAAGTATACACTCTAGTATACACCAAGAAGTGCAGGCACAGGAGTTAAACCAAAGTAAAAGGAGCTGTGCTGGTAGATTTGTACACCACCTCATTTGACTACTGCATAGGGAAGGGTGAATTGTCCTAGTTGCTTTTTCCACAAAAAATCCCATGTCAATGAACCCACTGAAATGTCTGTCTGTTTCACTAATGCCAAGAAATTTCCCACAGTTCCGTGTATGTATGTGTGTGTGTGTGTGTGGTGGGGAAGGAGGGTTACCAGTGAAGTAGGACAATGCTGGGGGGTCAGTATATGTGATTGTATTGCTATCAATGTGACAAGGCTGCATGGTCAGTATGTGCACTTCTAGGGTTACCAGTGCAGTATTGCTATCAGTGCGACAAGGCTGAGTGGTCAGTATGTGTGGTTGTTTGGCTACCAGGGCAGGGGGTCAAGGCTTGGGGAGATCGTATGTGTGTTTCTATGGCAACGAATGAGGGGAGGACAATGTTGGGGGTTCAGTATTAATCGTTCTGTGTTTATCAGCGCAGTGGACAAGGGTGGAGGGGGTATTATGTGTGGTTCTATGACTACAAATGCAAAAAGGGGGGTCTGTATGTGTTGTTATATAGCCAGTGCCACCAGTGCAATGGGTCAAGACTGGAAAGTCATTATTTGTGATTCTATGGCTACCATGGGACAAGGATGGGGGGTCAGTATATGTGTGGTTTTATAGCTACAGTGGGAGAAAGCTGGGGTCAGTAAAGTAGTGATGACCAATATAAGTCATCATGAATAGGAGCTGTAGAGTGACAGCAACTGGAGGGCCTCATGTTGTCCATTCTTGCTACCAGACGGTGGGACAATACTGGGAGGTCAGTGTGTGGTTCTATGGCTACCAGTGCACTGGGACAAGGGTTGGTGTCAGTATGGGTGGTTCTTTGTCTGCCATGGGATAATGTTGGGAGGTCAATATGTGCTGTACTATGGCTACCAGTGCAGTAAGAGAAGATTGGGTGTCAGTATGGGTGGTTCTGTGGCTACCAGTGCAGTGGGAGAAGGTGGGTGTCAGTACGGGTGTTGTACTATGGCTATCAATGCAGTGAAGAAGGTTGGGTGTCAGTATGGGTGTTGTGTTGTACTATGGCTATCAGTGCAGTGCGACAAGGTTGCCAGTACGGGGGATTCTATTGATCACCATGGGATAATGCTGGGAGGTTAAGATATGCTGTACTATGGCTTCCAGTGCAGTAGGAGAAGATTGGGTGTCAGTATGGGTGGTTCTGTGGCTACCACTGCAGTAGGAGAAGATTGGGTGTCAGTACGGGTGGTTCTATAGCTACCAGTCCAGTGGGAGAAGGTTGGGTGGCAGTATGGGTGTTGTACTATAGCTACCAGTGCAGTGAGAGAAGGTGGGTGTCAGTATCGATGTTGTACTATGGCTATCAGCACAGTGAAGAAGGCTGGGTGTCAGTATGGGTGTTGTACTATGGCTATCAGTGCAGTGGGAGAAGATTGGGTGTCAGTATGGGTGTTGTACTATGGCTGTCAGTGCAGTGGGAGAAGGTTGGGTGTCAGTATGGGTGTTGTACTATGGCTATCAGTGCAGTGGGAGAAGGTTGGGTGTCAGTATGGGTGTTGTACTATGGCTACCAGTGCAGTGAAGAAGGTTGGGTGTCAGTATGGGTGTTGTACTATAGCTATCATTGGAGTGGGACAAGGTTGGGTGTCAGTGTGGGTGTTGTACTATGGCTATCAGTACAGTGGGACAAAGTTGTCAGTACGGGTGATTCTATGATCACCATGGTATAATGCTGGGAGGTTAATATGTATTGTACTATGGCTTCCAGTGCAGTGGAACAAGTGCAGTTCTCACTTTTTCTTTTTGTACGAAAGTTTTCACCCATCTCTACTACTGCAGAGCTTAAATGTAACAACCACTAAATAGATATACCTGACTACTGTAAGAATGACAGCTACCAAGCTATGGCATTCTGTTCAACAAATTTAGAGCTGCTTATTCAAAGGTACAAATCCCCCTCCTGCCCCTTCTCTGCGTCACTGAGCCTTTCTGTCTGGTCCGGATGGAGAGCGGTGAGGGACAATCTTCTGTAAGCAAAAGGAAACTCCTCTTCCATCAGTGGGTGCAGGGTTTTCCTTATACTTACTGACTGAAGATTGTCCCTCGCTGCATCCACCCGGTCCCACCAGAAGGGGTGGGAGAGGGATCGTTTCAGCTTGAACAGAACTACAAATCTGTAAGTAATGAAATATAGAGCTATGTGCTACACAAAAAGTAAAGAAGACTCGGACATCAACTTTAATAGAGGTATTACTATCACTTTAAAGGATTATAATAGGAGGAAGTTAACTTAGCAATTAGAATACAGTTCTCCCGAGAGTGACACAGAGTACAGGAAGATCCTTACAGTGATTGCTATTTCTTAACCTGCAATATGTCAGGTGAAAGAAGTGCTTATGTGATAATGTGCGATTGTATTAGGTATTTTACAGAATAACAGGCTCATTGTCATTAATTAACATCACATACTTAAGTGGGATGGATTTATTAAATGGCTATTGTGAGAGATGGACAATCCAGCTTCTTTTTAATTTCCAGGGTAATCAGCTAATTTTTGCATGAGGTGGGAGGACTGTAGGATGGATTGTTTAATGCTCTTAATGGGTAAGGGATAAATTGCAAATTGCACAAATTACACATGGGTGCATGGCTAAACGGGATTCATCTTGACTGAGAAGGTAAAATAACTTTGAGGCATTGGTGCCGCATCATGAATCATATAATATGCAAAACTGTAGCAATACCTGAATAAACGTAAGGAACAAATAATAATTCTCTAATTTAAATGGGGTTTAAAAGGGACAAATCTTCACAGTGAGCTCCAGTGGGCCAATAGGGAAGCAGAATGGTGATCTGGAAAGAGATGATCTGTGTACCCATGTTAGTCTCACAAGATGAGACTGAAGTTTAAAGGGGATGTATCACCTCTATAGAACTTAGGCTAAACAGTTAGGTTATATAGCGAAACTGATTAAAATTGTGTTAATTTTTTTTTTAAAAAAAGCTTTATTTTTGTCAAAATTTAAGTTATAAAGTCTGGGCTGCAGCTTCTGCATAGACTGCGGTTACCTGCTCTGTACCACAGTCTGTCTGCCTCTGCTCCCCTCCCGCTATCCAGCCTCCTCCAATGGTGGAGGCTTCTGTCTGTAAGCTGGAGCGATCTCATTGTCAGAGATCGATATCTAGCCAATGAGAGCACACCAGTTTACAGACAGAAGTCTCCGTCATCGGAGGAGGCTGGATAATGGGAGGGGAGCAGAGGCAGAGTAATGAACTTTAGTCTGTGAGGAAGTAGCTGCAGCCCAGACTGTATGACTTATATTTTAATGAAATAATGCTTTTTTTTTTTAAAAAAAAAAAAAAACAACAACACAATTTTAGTCAAATTCACTATATAACTTAACTATTTAGCCTAATTTCTATAGAGGTAATACATCCCCTTTAAGTTTAAAGGCTCCATAGGCCCCTGATTTGAGACTGAAATCAAGACACAGAGGGCCGAGAACCACATACGTCTGAGTTGTATTACAGCCAAGGTTACTATTGTTACTATTAACAGTCATGAAAAGGATAGGAACACTTAATATGTAAAAAATATATGTATATATTGCAGGGTTCATTCTCCTGTTTAAAGCAAGCATACTCTCACTGCTGAGAGGTGTTTTAGTTAACAGTTATTGTAGCTCAAACCTACATATTTGTAGGTGCAGTATCAAAATGGAGCAACAGTGGTGCTGTTGCTATACCATCCTATGGACAGCTCTGGTCAGATTACCATAAATCTTCATGTGGTGGTGTAATAGAGCAACTTTATCATTTCAGGTCACTGAGATATTGCACCTAAAAAAATTAGGTTTCAACTGCAATAACTTTTGAATAAAACACCTCTCAGTATTGGGAATACACTTGTTTTACTTAGGAGAATGACCCCTACAATATATATTTTTACATATCAAGTGTTAATATCCTTTTAATTTATTTGAAGATCTGTTGCATAGAATTGTGCTTTTGGCTTTGAGAAAGCAGGCTGCACCTGCGAAACGTGTTAACAGTCTCAAATCTATTTTGGATACATGGTTTTACAATATTTTATTGAATAAACAACATACTTTGAGGTACCTTGGTCTTCTTGTTGTACAGCACCTTTTACCATTGGTGATGTGGAGATCCAGAGAGAGTGATACCGAGTGGGGACGGTATATATTCCCTGAATGCGATTGATGTCAGCTCTGAATGATATCCCTGGCTGACCACTGGAGCATGTGAGTGCATTTTACTTTTTATATATTTTAAACTTGTTTAACTATTTTACACTATTGGGCGCCCCCCTCTTTTTGTGTTTTGTCAAATGGAAGTGTCCTGTATACCTCTTTGGTGAGAGTGGATTGAGGAAGAGCAGCCTGTTATATGATGTCCTGTGTTTGGGTAAGGTTATTACCCAGAAAAGCCTTATGACCTGTCTATCATATAGGTGATCTGACAGCCATTCCTTTTGTGAGTGTGGGGTGTACAGATTGGTGGAGGACTGTGATATATTAAATATACTGCACTAGGGCGCATCCTTGGTTTCTTCTCAATCCTTGTATCACTAATTGAAATTTGACCACTAGAGGGCACTGCTAATGTAAAAAAAAAAAAAAAAAAAAGCCCCACAGGTTTAAACTGTAATAATTCTGGAAATATGCATCTCTCCTCAGTGGAAGTACCCTTATTTTACTCAACAGGAAACACTCTACAATATATATATATTCATTAAAAAAATTTACTGCTCCTTTAAATTGAGGGTTATTTTTTAGGAAGTGTTAATTCTCTTTCAACGCTTTGAGTGCCAGAGGGGTATTTAACATAATTCCGTTCTGACACTCAAAGGGTTAAAATCAGGTGGCTGCTTTTATCCCCAGTACCTGTAAATCTGTTGTTTTCCATGTGTCTATTAATTGCAATACTGTGTTAAAACTGCTGCGGCTCTCCTGAACAAAAACAGATCCTATTGGTTCGCAGCCACACCGCAAATGGAGGACGTTCCATTTTACACGTGAATCCCGCGGGGTAGAACTAGGTGTAGGAGCGGTGGAGCGATGTACTGACATTACATAAGATATAACTAATTGCTGCCTTTTAATTTCACACAGAAACTCAAAGGAAGAGAGCATTGTATCTCCTGTGGGACACGGATCAATAACAGAGTGCTGAGTATGTCCCTTCCAACTGGCAGAGAGAAGTGAGACTATTAGTTTATCGTATTGTATTACTACAATAAGGAGCTTCACTGTAGTCTCTGCCTCTGTTTGGTTAAAAGGACAGTTACATGGAAATCATTTGGCAAAACAACATTAACCCCTTAAGGACTGGCGGTCATGGGACATTTCCGATCTTGGAGCGGTCTATTTCATTCCCTATTTTTACTTACAGCGCTCCCGGTAGAGCGCTGTAAGTAAAAAGTATGTGACGTACCATGACCGTCATCGGTCCTTGAGCAGTTCAAGGACCGTGACGGTCCTGGTACGTCAAGGGTCCTTAAGGGGTTAAAGGAATGATATTTCATTGTATATTATTGATAGCATATATTAACCCCTTAAGAATCAGAGGGGTGTGCAATGCATTGCATGGGAATGCTACCCATCTCTCTGGCCCTTATGGAGTTTGGTTAGGCCTCATCTAGAATATGGAGTACAGTTTAGGGCGCCAGTTCTTAAAAAAAATACATTGTTGAAATGGAAAAGGTGCAGAGACGTACAACAAAACTGATAAAGGGATTGGAGGATCTGAGTTATAAAGAGAGACTAGCCAAACTGGATTTGTTTACATTAGAGAAGAGATGTCTAAGGGGTGATATGATTACCATTTACACATATATTCAAGGTCAATACAAAGAACTAGCCAATGAATTATTTATGCAAAGAGCTGAGCTAAGAACAAAGGTCATCCATTAAGACTAGAGGAATGGTGCTTTGGAATAAAAGGCAGGTTTTTTATAGTAAGGGCAGTAAAGGTATGGAATTCTTTTCCTTGGGATGTTGCACTTGCTGATACGTTAACTGCTTTCAAAAAAAGCAATGGATGCCTATCTAGCACGGAACAATATTGAGAATTATGACAGATGGATTCAATGAAGATAGGATGTTGATCCAGGGAAATATCTGACTGCCATTTGGAGTCAGGAAGGTTTTTTTTAACCTACTTGGGGATAAATTGGAAATGGTTTCAGTGTTTTGTTTTTTTTTGCCTTCCTCGTTAAAGGGATAGTAATACTTCATTATTACTATCCCTCATGTTGTAGCCCTTAAAATTCTGAATTCAACAATACCAGCGGAATCTCTCAAACCTTTAACTAGGTGTAGTTACCTTGACTCAGATATTCAGTTCTTCTCATTCATTTACGTTGCGTTGTGAGTGCCCACTATCTGTAGGTTGCAAAAAGTCTGTGACTAAATACAAAAATCTCATATAGAAATCAATGCAGCTTTAGATGCCTTGAATAATTGTATTACTATTGCTACATTCTCAATTTCACAACTGAGCCGGGTATTCAAGGACCCAGGAGAAGATTGACAGCTTACAGTACAGAGCTGTATCGCAGCAACGTCATGCAGTAATACTTTAGAAGCTTATTTCTCCATAAAATTAGTGTTTTGAAAAAAAAATAAAATAAAAAAATTATTCAACCTGTATTAGGGACAAAGAGGTGAAAGTTCTCCTTTAAATATTAAATATGACCCCCCCTCCCCTTGTACACTTCATTCTTAATGCATGTGTGTATCTTCATCGCTAAAATTATGTGCTCGCCATGCATCGCCAGGCACACATCATCATCATCATCGTCACTCAGTGCATCTCTCACCAGGGACCAAAATTCTGTCCATTGCTGTATTTACATTTTCTTTTTATCCATTCTGGCTACCCAGTTAATAAAAACAAAACAAAACAAAAAAACATCTACAAAAAACTGATGCTACCAATTGGTAGAGTTTGAGGTCCAGGAATCTTGGTAGCAGCAAGAGTCAATGGGCCATATTCATCAAGATAAAGGGGATTAAGTCATCTGAGTCATAGAGAGAAATTAAAATGCGCTTTTATTTAAAGGGATAGTAATGTTTCACAAAAACAGCAGCTCCAATTAATCTTCATAGTATTTGAGCTATAGAAAGTGTTATTTCAATACTGTCAGAGTTGTAGTCCAAGAGTAATTGAATGATAATGTATCCCCCTACCGCCCCTTTTACCTAGTATAAAATCTTCCCTTAGATGTGGAATCTGGTCCATAGACCAGACAGCTCACAGCAAGGGACAATCTTCTTACTGTGAGAACAATGGAAACCCTGCCCCCCTTGGCAGGTTTTTCAGCTTTTTCTCTTATCCTAATTGAAGGTTGTCCCTCTCTGCAATCTATCTGGACAGTCTTGCTGCTCTGAGGTGAGCAGTGTTACATCAGTAAAATGGGCGGGGGATACTTTATCATTCAATTACTCTTAAACTACAACTCTGACAGTATTGAAATACACTCTCCATGGCCCAAATACTATGACGATTAATTAGAGCTGCTTTTATTATGAAACATTACAATCCCTTTAAGCTGGGCTTTTATCCCTATGAATGTCCTGTTTCATAATGTGTCGGAGACTTTCCTAGCATGTAAGAGGCTAACCCTTTGAGTTCCAGGGGGTACGGAATGTATTGCTTTGCAATGCATTGCGTACCCCTCTGGCACTCAAAGGGTTAAAAGCAGCATTCAAATCAATGGATATTTTGTGACGTTTTATTTCGCCCTTAGGATGTCGTTATTTTGCTACAGAATTGCTGCTCTTCAGTTGATCAATGATGTCCCATGATTCTGCACTACCTGTCACTAGATACCTGGGTTCATTTCCATCAATGTGAAGAGTGCCATTCCGAAGCAAACCAACTGCGCCATTCCCTTTGATTTTAATGCTGAGGTCTTCAATTCGTTGTGAAGAAATATGTTGAAGATCTCTCTAGCATTCATTGGGTTTAAAACACCATTTTAATATATAAGTGCAGTTGGTTTGATCCAGTATTGCAGTTTTTTACATTGCTGAAAAAGTCCACTGAAATCTCTGCTGCACAACTAAAATGAAATCACAGCAGAATGTGCATCTCCTGTTCCTGGCACTAGGGTGCAGTAGAGGCCCTTCCTAGAAGTCATCCTATGTCTGTGGTTGCACATCCATTCAGATATTGTGTGAGCCAAGAGCAGGGGTTCAGTCAAGCAGAAGGTGAGAGCAGGGAGGGGGTGGGGGGCAGTTAGAAGAAGCAGGTACTCCTGGAGATGTTCTTGATGATAATTTGACTGCACCTATTAATGATCAAAGTGTTACAGACTAATTACCAGCACTTACCTATGAGATATTAAGTAATCTGTCTCATTTTTTTACACCTAGCGATGATTCTCTTAATGAGCTTCAGTCTGACTCTTTTATAAATATTTTATTTATTTATGGCTTCATTTTTTTAAGCTGATAATTCCCAAGTGCTACAGTATTTATTGGGTGCTGGGCAAAAGGTCTTGGCTTTCAGTTCTGGAGTGGAAAACCTGCAGTCATCCTGCATTTATACTACAATTATTCCCATCATCTTGAGCCAGCCGTGGGCTCCATAAAAGCTGGGGAGACACAGGTGTCCCAGCCGTGTTTGAGTAGTTAATTACATTTGTATAACGAGAACGGCTTGCATTGCATTACACACCACCCTAGTCCTTGAAGAGGTTTCTACATCTTTCTGTTCCTCGAAGGGTTCAGAAACCTTTGTATTATTTTGTTAAATGTGCTGTATATAATTGTAGCTGAAAATAATAAGAAAAAAATGCCCATTGATGCCCAGGTGGTATAATGTGTGCCCAGGATGGATCTCTATGATCAAGTGTGCATACTTGACATACTTGAAAATGAGAGAAATCTCAATGTATTCTTCCTGTTAAAACATTTTCTAAATAAATATCTTTGGAACTTGACCTTACAGACTAGAGAATTTAGGAGGTGGTGAAGCAGAGAGCTCTGGTCCTTCTACAATGGTGACGGGATGTTTCTGGATCATGGGAGGTGCTGGACTCAATATTTTTCTACATCTAATGGAGAACTCTAGATCTCTGGTGACATTTCATAGTCTCTCACTTTATTTGTCTGCCTATCTATCTATCTATCTATCTATCTATCTATCTATCTATCTATCTCTTGTTCGCTCTATCTATGTCCATCTCTCTGTTGTTCTCTCTATCTATCCATCGTTTTATATATATATATGTCTGTCTCTCTCTGTCTGATCAGCTGGTTGTGGAAAGGAATATTAACCATTAAAATTTAACTGATGTTATGCATATATAAATTCTTGGTATTTCCTGTACAATCCTCTCTGTTTTCTGGGATCTAAAATCTAGCCTTGCATTTGCTATGAGGGAACAGCCATCACTTCTAGATACTGATATTAAAGCAGATCCATCAACAAGGTGGAGGTGAAAGACCGTGACCGTCAACTGGTCAATACAACCCGCCAGCTATACAATCATATTAACATAAACAGATCACATGATAGACCAATAGTATGTGTGTGCACCAGCCCCTCCTATACTGTTGCCAGGTAGGATAGCGCCCCATGCTGGTCACCACAGAGCAGCAATCATGTTCCTGAAAACACAGCAGAGGTAAACCAAAATTCAGTTGCATACCCAGACCCATAGAGGAGTCACGTTATTGACTGATAAGGAGCAGAGCTGACCCCAAGCTGGGACAGTTTAAAGAAAAACAAATAAGTAATACAGCTGGCAAATTGAGTCTAAGTAACAAAATACCACTAGCTACCCCAACCCACTCATTAAATATAATCCCACACATATCCCTCCCTAACCCAACCCTCCCTTCCTACCTAGTCCCTCTACCTCCTCTGCCCTACCAGTCATGCTTGAACAATAATCAGGTCATGGAGCAGCCGTTCTTGCCTTTTTTACGGGTAGAAGTACCAAAACAATATAGAAGTGATTGTTCAGGATTGTCTAGAAATGGGCTAAGATAATAGTATTTCTAAATACAAAAGCAGAGGACACAAATCATAGAGATTTCATTGATTTTAGTGCTTATCTGTCAATACAAATAGCACAACCCATCCCCCCCCCAAAAAAAAAAAACACAGAAAAACTCTCTGAATAGATAGTTTACAAATGTGTTAACCCTTTCAGCGGCAGAGGGGTACGCAACGCAATGCGACACGCTACACTGCTGCTGGCTCTGCCTAATGGGAAATCTGCTGCACATGTGAGTGCAGCACTCTCCTCTTAAAAGGATAATAATGTTTTATAAAAACAAAAAAAAGCAGCTCCAATTAATCTTCATAGCATATGGGCCATGGAGAGTGTTATTTCAATTCTGTCATAGTTGTAGTTCAAGAGTAATTGAATGATTAAGTATCCCCCTCCTGCCCCTTTTACCGAGTATAAGCCACCTCCCCTCAGATGTGGAATCTGGTCTCTTGACCGGACAGATCACAGCAAGGGACAATCTTCCTACTGTGATCATAAGGAAAACCCTGCCCCCTTGACAGGTTTTTCAGGTTTTTCCTTATGATCACTGAAGACTGTCCCTCTCTGTGATCCATACGGACAGTCTTGCTGCTCTGAGGTGAGCAGTGTTACATCAGTAAAAGGGGCGGGAAGGTGATACTTTATCATTCAATTACTCTTGAACTTCATCACTGACAGTATTGAAATAACACTTTCCATGGCCCAAATACTATGAAGATTATTTGGAGCTGCTGTTTTTGTGAAACATTACTATCTCTTTAACTGAATGATGTCTTATCTAGAACCAGTAACACTTAGGGAAAGCTCTGGTAGATGTCTTTTGTTTCCTGAAAGCTCAGATTTAAAATAAGCTTCTGGGCTATTGTCTATTATTATATGTGAAGGGTCACCAAGGACCTTCCAGTAATGTTCTGAAAAGCCTTTCTTACAGTTCCATGGTGAATTAAATTATCTGATTGCTGACAGATCTCAGTCTACAGATACTGTGAAGCTTGTAGGCTATAGTTAACCTCTTGGGTCCTTGAGGGATCTGCAGAGTATTGCAAAAAAATGATAAAGGATTAATAATTCCAGTGTCTTCCCTGCATGTCTGGCCTTTGTGGGGAACACATATAACTCATTCTACAATCGAGACCTCTGGCACTCAAAACATTAAAGGGACCTACCGCCCTAAGACAAATGTAATTTGTTTTATTATCTATATCTATTTATTATCTCTAATTTTTGATAAATGAAGCTTTATGCCTGGGTGGCACAGTGGCCCGGTATGCTGATTCCCTTCATAGTAAGTATGCTTATTGCTTCTGTCCCAGGCCAAGCTTAATCCTGGCTGTGCTGTTAGATGTACATCAGTGCATCTAACAGCACAGTGTGTGTGCTAATATTGTCCTAGTCAGGACTGGATTGACATCCCAGGCTCCCCTAGGTAAATCACTCTAGGATTTGTTAGCTCCACCCTTGGCTGCACCACCATGCTTCCCATGACTCCGCCCCGGTCCCATCCACTGTTTTCTGTGTCTTATAACAACCAATGCGTTAGTAGATAGTAACATGTAAAGGGGTATGTAATTGGTGCATGTATGTAATTCTCTGGCCACACCCACAATTCCAAATGTGGGTGTGGCCAGCACAGCTGAGGTGCCCATCAAAGTTTTGTCAAGGCAACTGTGTTCTCTGTCAATTGGGAAATCCGGCCCTGGTCTTAGTGCAGAAACTCATCTTCATAAAGTGCCACATTGTGCCTTAAGGGGTTAATTACCTTACTATGGCCAGGAAATCCAGATTACAAGAGCAAAACTGACAGGGTCACTGGAATTTTCTAAATATAGAAAGCTAAATGCGGAGATGTTAATAGGTGGTCTTAGTTTTTTTTTTTTTTTTTTTTTTGTAATTCCCTTTCTCTCCATTTTCAACTGGCCTCTTTTCCCTGGTGACATCACCATCCATCTTCGTTAACTAATGACTTTCTGGCAGTAACAGATGGGGTGTACACAACTCTCTGGTCCTTAATGGGATAGTAATGTTTCACAACAGAAGCAGCTCCAATTAATCTTCATAGTATTTGGGCCATGGAGAGTGTTATTTCAATACTGTCAGAGTTGTAGTTCAAGAGTAATTGAATGATAAAGTATCCACCTCCCGCCCCTTTTACTGATGTAACACTGCTCACCTCAGAGCAGCAAGACTGTCCAGATGGATCACAGAGAGGGACAATCTTCAGTGAGCATAAGGGAAAACCTGAAAAACCTGTCAAGTGGGGCGGGTTTTCCTTATGATCACAGTAAGAAGATTGTCCCTTGCTGTGAACTGTCCGGTCAAGAGACCAGATTCCACATCTGAGGGGAGGCGGCTTACACTAGGTAAAAGGGGAGTGAGGGGGATACTTTATCATTCAATTACTCTTGAACTACAACTCTGACAGTATTGAAATAACTCTCTCCAAGGCCCAAATACTATGATGATTATTTGGAGCTGCTTTTATTGTGAAACATTACTATCCCTTTAACCCTTTGTGTTCCAGAGGGGTGGAGGGGTGTGCGTAACACAATGCTTTGCAATCAGTTACGTACCCCTCTGGCCCTCATAGCCTGAAAATATTGTGTTTTTGCTTTTTTAAATTGTTCTCTAAATATCTTTTTTTGTATGTAAATAATTCTTGAAGCATCTTGGTGTAAAACTTACTTGTTTTCTTGTTGATGTTTTTTACATTAAATGTAAATGTTAAACTCAGTACAAACTGTTTGGCTGAACTGTTTATATGGTAAAAGGACAGTAATACATAAAATGTGAAACAAAATATATTGTAGTATTTATACCTCTGAGTAAAACAAGGGTCCTCCCACTGCTGAAAGGTGTTTTATTCAACAGTTATTACAGCTCATACTTGATTTTATTAGGTGCAGTATCACAGTGGCCTGAAATTGTACAGTGGCACTGCTAATACACCATCCTATGGAGATTTATGGTCAACTGACCAGTGCTATCTATAGGATGGTGTAGAAACAGCGCCACTGTACAATTTCAGGCCACTGTGATACTGCACCTAAGAAATTCACGTTTGAGCTGTAATGAAATTTGCACAAAACACCCTTCAGCAGTTGGAGTACCCTTGTTTTACTCAAGGGGATAAACACTCTATCTATCTATCTATCTATCTTTCTATCTATCTATCTATCTATCTATCTATCTATCACTATATATATATACCTTTAAGCGGATCCCTTTATGGCATTTCTGGTTTTGCAGCAGGGACCTCTCTGACATAAGTTGACCCCCCCCCCGACCCTTGCTACATCTGTTTGTTTATATTTACTGTGAATGTGTGTGTGAATGTTTGGGTGTATGTGAATGTGTGTGTGAATGTATGTGTAAGTGTTTCTGTGAATGTTTGTGTGAATGTGTGTGTGTGAAGGTTTGTGTGAATGTGTGTGTGAATGTTTATGTGAATGTGTGCATGTGAATGTTTGTGTGAATGTGTGTGTGTGACTGTTTGCGTGAATGTGTCTGTGAATGTTTGTGCATGCAGGATAATGTTTGTGCGAATGTGAATGAATATGGTGAGCTTACAAATATGTGCATGCATTTGAATCAGGGCCGGCGCTAGCATAAGGAGGTTAAGGCAGCCGCCTTAGGGCACCACAGCGGAGGGGCGCCAAAACTGGGGGATCAGAGTTTTTTTTTTTCCATTTATATTTCTGCCATAGTGCCACGAGGGAGCGCTGATTTATGCTCCAGTAGCGTTGGGGGGGGGGGGACAAAAATGCCTGGCCCCCCTGGGTGCCCCCCATGGCACTGACAGTAAGCTTCTCTTCATTGAGTCTATTGGGACTCAATGAAGTGAAGCCATTTCCTAACTGAGCATGCGTGCGCGGCGCTCCATGAGCAGGATGTCATCATGCTGCTGGTGGCATATAATTGTGTGTGATGTAAAAAAATACATGGGGAGCTTGTGGCAGAGCGCACCCGAAGCATCTCGCGCCAAAAGCACAACTCAGCAGTCCAGCCGCTGCATGTGGAGGTGGGCACTGTGGTGGACAATGTGTGAAGGTGACTCAATAGGCAATGTGGAAATGTGGGGACAATGTGGAAGTGGCCTGGTCAGTGTGGAGATGGACAGTGGGGGCCATTTTGAGGAGATGGACAGTGGGGGACAATGTGAAGAGATGGACAGTTTGGGACCAATGTGAGGAGATGGACAGTGGGGGGCCAATGTGGAGATGGGCAGTGTGGAAGTGGCCAATGTGGAGATGGACAGTGGGGGCCATTTTGAGGAGATGGACAGTGGGGGACAATGTGAAGAGATGGACAGTTTGGGACCAATGTGAGGAGATGGACAGTGGGGGGCCAATGTGGAGATGGGCAGTGTGGAAGTGGCTAATGTGGAGATGGACAGTGGACGGCCAATGTGGAGATGGACAGTGGGGGGCCAATGTGGAGATGGGCAGTGTGGAAGTGGCTAATGTGGAGATGGACAGTGGACGGCCAATGTGGAGATGGACAGTGGGGGGCCAATGTGGAGATGGGCAGTGTGGAAGTGGCTAATGTGGAGATGGACAGTGGACGGCCAATGTGGAGATGGACAGTGGGGGGCCAATGTGGAGATGGGCAGTGTGGAAGTGGCCAATGTGGAGATGGACAGTGGGGGGCCAATGTGGAAATGGACTGGGGGGCAATGTGGAAATGGACGGGGGGGCAATGTGGAAATGGACTGGGGGGGCAATGTGGAGATGGACAGTGGGGGGGGCAACATGGAGATGGACAGTGGGGGGCCAATGTGGAAATGGACTGGGGGGGCAATGTGGAGATGGACAGTGGGGGGCCAATGTGGAAATGGACTGGGGGGGCAATGTGGAGATGGACAGTGGGGGGGGGCAACATGGAGATGGACAGTTGGGGAGCAATGTGGAGGTGAACAGTGCGTACAGTGTGGAGGTGGACAGTGGGGGGCCAATGTGGAGATGGGCAGTGTGGAAGTGGCTAATGTGGAGATGGACAGTGGACGGCCAATGTGGAGATGGACAGTGGGGGGCCAATGTGGAGATGGGCAGTGTGGAAGTGGCCAATGTGGAGATGGACAGTGGGGGGCCAATGTGGAAATGGACTGGGGGGCAATGTGGAAATGGACGGGGGGGCAATGTGGAAATGGACTGGGGGGGCAATGTGGAGATGGACAGTGGGGGGGGCAACATGGAGATGGACAGTGGGGGGCCAATGTGGAAATGGACTGGGGGGGCAATGTGGAGATGGACAGTGGGGGGCCAATGTGGAAATGGACTGGGGGGGCAATGTGGAGATGGACAGTGGGGGGGGGCAACATGGAGATGGACAGTTGGGGAGCAATGTGGAGGTGAACAGTGCGTACAGTGTGGAGGTGGACAGTGGGGGCCAATGTGGAGGCCATGTCCATTTCTTGTCTACTTAATTTCTCAAGATACCTTATTTTAAACCTTTGCTTGCCAGAGAGGTATCCAACGCATTTCAGTGCAATGAGTTATATACCTCTCTAGCACTCAAAGGGTCAACTGAGCAAAAACATTTTAACTATGAAATAAATATACTTCCTGCCAAGTAAAGCAATAGTAAGGGTTGATGTTTTCTTCAAATGTTATTACAGCTAAGACTCATATTAAAGGGATAGTATTACATCATATTTAAAAATCTGCATCTTGTAGCCATAAGAAAACATAAACGAAATGCCCCCAGTGCCATCTTTTAAACCTTTTATCACAGTCTACCTTTGAGGTCTAGTTAGCCTGTGCTTCCTTCCTCTGTGGTGTGTCTGCTGGCATCCTTGCGGCCACCTCTGCATTACTATGTCTGTTACAGGCACTGGCTCAGACTCCTGTTTATGGGCCTATTCTGGGTGGCCTAATTGGGTCCCGCCTCCTTCTGCTCCTTGGGGATAAGAGTCATTGCCCTTACATGGTGTTTTTGCCATTGTGTCTTGTGCTCTGTTGTGATCCGTGCCTTATCTGAGAATCCACTCTGTGTATGACCCTGGCTTGTCTGACTACCCACATTGGTTCTGATCTGTGGCTCTGGCTGACAACTTGCTCTGTATATGACCCCGGCTTGCCTGACTACCCACATCGGTTTTGACCTGTGGCTCTGGCTGACTACTTGCTCTGTGTATGACCCGGCTTGTCTGACTACCCACATCGGTTCTGGCCTGTGGCTCTGGTTAATTATTTGCTCTGTGTATGACCCGGCTTATCTGACTACCCACATCGGTTCTGACCTGTGGCTCTGGCTGACTACTCTCTCTGTATATGACCCGGCTTGTCTCACTACCCATATCGATTCTGACCTGTGGCTCTGGCTGACTACTTGCTCTGTGTATGACCAGGCTTGTCTGACTACCCACATCGGTTCTGACCTGTGGCTCTGGTTAATTACTCGCTCTGTGTATGACCCGGCTTATCTGACTACCCACATCGGTTCTGACCTGTGGCTCTGGCTGACTACTTGCTCTGAGTATGACCCCAGCCTGCCTGCCCAGTGGCCCTGGCTACTACCTGCTCAGTGTAGCCTCCTGTTGCCTTCCCTGAGGGCCTGGTTACTTGCGCTCCTTGTAGTCCTTGGTTTGCCTGACCAGTGGCCCTGGCTCCTACTCGCTCAGCATAGTCTCTGATTGCCTGACAAGTGGCCTGGTTACTCTCGCTCCGTGTAGTCCCTGGCTTGTCTGACCTGTGACTTTGGCTGCCTACTCACTCCCTACACTACCTGATTGCCTGACCTGTAGTCGCGGTGCCTCCTGTCTCTGGTCTGCTCTCGCTCTCTTTTGCCTCCTTTTACAGACCAAGTGGGAACTTACACATATTCTACCATTCTTCTGTCCCACCTGAGCCTCTTCCCTAATCTTGAGATCTTGAGTAGTGCAGTACACAGCACAGTGTGCAGCCTAAGAGGGACAGTGGGTCCTATCTACATATGTCTGATGTTCTGTGTGGGCTCTACCATTATTGTTGTTATAATAAATAAAGGTGGTTATATTTTATCTTTGTGTCTGTCCTTATTTGCCTAATTACCGTGACACCTTTATGGTTTAAGCTCTGATGTCAGGGAAAGGGGAGGGAGGGGGGAACATTAAATACGATTATCTCTGAAACCGTTTGAGAGATGGCACTGGGGACATTTTGTTTATTTTTTTTAATGGCTACAAGATGCAGAATTTTAAATATGATGTATCAAAATACCTTTAAGGTAGAGCAACAGCGATATTCCCCTCAGTTTGAGCCTCATTCAGAAGTGGGAGTGACCTTGATTTCTTCAACAAGAAAAACCCTTCAACATAAATGTTTTCATAAAAAAAAAGTTTATGGCTCCTTAATGGATTGGTGTCTTGGTCACTCAAAAGCCAATATGAGAACAGCTATTACGTTCTCACTGGTGTCAGCTCTGAGCCCCAGCTTGTCAGCCCAGTGACATTACACTGGACTTCCTACCCAGTGACATCACCTCCTGGGGAACACACAAACACACTGACTCTTATGCACATAAAGGAAACACACACACACACACACTGACACTTATATACATACCAGGACCACACATACATTGACACTCATACATGTATATGGAACACACACATTGACACATACACATATAGGGAACACACAAATACATTGATACTTATACACATACAGGGGCGGGGCATAAAAGGGTTGATCCAAGGGGGCGGCAAGATGAGGTTTTGCCTAGGGTGGCAAAAATCCTTGCACCAGCCCTGATTTGAATATGTACATATGTGAATGTGTACATGTACAAATGTATATACAAGTGCAGTAAGTGTGCATGTGCATGTGCAAATGTATGCACACATGCACGCAAATGCATGTGTGTGTGCAAAGAATTGCATGTTCATGTAAATGAATGGCCAAAGAGGGAAACTTTTTTTTAGGTGGTTTTGCAGAGGGAATGGCTGAGGGCGGCGCACTACTGAGAACTTTTAAGTTATTTTATGACCAATTGACAGTTCTTTGTTTAAATAAATAAATGATTTAGAGAAAGACCAAACTATTTTATTTACACATTTATAAACACACATACTTTAGTTTAAATAGACATTAATGTGAGTTTTATTGCTGTGGAGCAATGTGATACACTTATATACACACCACACACAGTCTGATCTCCTAAACACAGGGACACCAGGGTGATACACTTATATACACACCACATACTCTGATCTCCTAAACACATGGACACCAGGGTGATACACTTATATACACACCACACACAGTCTGATCTCCTAAACACAGGGACACCAGGGTGATACACTTATATACACACCACACAGTCTGATCTCCTAAACACAGGGACACCAGGGTGATACACTTATATACACACCATACACTCTGATCTCCTAAACACAGGGACACCAGGGTGACACTTATATACACACCACACAGTCTGATCTCCTAAACACAGGGACACCAGGGTGATACACTTATATACACACCACACAGTCTGATCTCCTAAACACAGGGACACCAGGGTGATACACTGATATACACGCCACACAGTCTGATCTCCTAAACACAGGGACACCAGGGTGATACATTTATATACACACCACACAGTCTGATCTCCTAAACACAAAGACACCAGGGTGATACACTTATATACACACCACACAGTCTGATCTCCTAAACATAGGGACACCAGGGTGATACACTTCTATACACACCGCACAGTCTGATCTCCTAAACACAAGGACACCAGGATGATACACTACTATACAAACCACACAGTCTGATCTCCTAAACACAAAGACACCAGGGTGATACACTTATATACACCACACAGCCTGATCTCCTAAACACAGGGACACCAGGGTGATACACTTCTATACACACACCACACAGTCTGATCTCCTAAACACAGGGACATCAGGGTGATACACTTCTATACACACCGCACAGTCTGATCTCCTAAACACAGGGACACCAGGGTGATACACTTATATACACACCACACAGTCTGATCTCCTAAACACAGGGACACCAGGGTGATACACACAGTCTGATCTCCTAAGCACAGGGACACCAGGGTGATACACTTATATACATACCACACAGTCTGATCTCCTAAACACAGGGACATCAGGGTGATACACTTATATACACACCACACAGTCTGATCTCCTAAACACAGGGACACCAGGGTGATACACTTATATACACACCACACAGTCTGATCTCCTAAACACAGGGACACCAGGGTGATACACTTATATACACACCACACAGTCTGATCTCCTAAACACAGGGACACCAGGGTGATACACTGATATACACGCCACACAGTCTGATCTCCTAAACACAGGGACACCAGGGTGATACATTTATATACACACCACACAGTCTGATCTCCTAAACACAAAGACACCAGGGTGATACACTTATATACACACCACACAGTCTGATCTCCTAAACACAGGGACACCAGGGTGATACACTGATATACACGCCACACAGTCTGATCTCCTAAACACAGGGACACCAGGGTGATACATTTATATACACACCACACAGTCTGTTCTCCTAAACACAAAGACACCAGGGTGATACACTTATATACACACCACACAGTCTGATCTCCTAAACACAGGGACACCAGGGTGATACACTTCTATACACACCGCACAGTCTGATCTCCTAAACACAAGGACACCAGGATGATACACTACTATACAAACCACACAGTCTGATCTCCTAAACACAAAGACACCAGGGTGATACACTTATATACCCCACACAGCCTGATCTCCTAAACACAGGGACACCAGGGTGATACACTTCTATACACACACCACACAGTCTGATCTCCTAAACACAGGGACATCAGGGTGATACACTTCTATACACACCGCACAGTCTGATCTCCTAAACACAGGGACACCAGGGTGATACACTTATATACACACCACACAGTCTGATCTCCTAAACACAGGGACACCAGGGTGATACACACAGTCTGATCTCCTAAGCACAGGGACACCAGGGTGATACACTTATATACATACCACACAGTCTGATCTCCTAAACACAGGGACATCAGGGTGATACACTTATATACACACCACACAGTCTGATCTCCTAAACACAGGGACACCAGGGTGATACACTTCTATACACACCACACAGTCTGATATCCTAAACACAGGGACACCAAGGTGATACACTTATATACACACCACACAGTCTGATCTCCTAAACACAGGGACACCAGGGTGATACACTTCTATACACACCACACAGTCTGATCTCCTAAACACAGGGACACCAAGGTGATACACTTATATACACACCACACAGTCTGATCTCCTAAACACAGGGACACCAGGGTGATACACTTCTATACACACCACACAGTCTTATCTCCTAAACACAGGGACACCAGGGTGATACACTTATATACACAGCACACAGTCTGATCTCCTAAACACAGGGACACCAGGGTGATACACTTATGTATACACCACACAGTCTAATCTCCTAAACACAGGGACACCAGGGTGATATACTTATATACACACCACACAGTCTGATCTCCTAAACACAGGGACACCAGGGTGATACACTTATACACACACCACACAGACTGATCTCCTAAACACAGGGACACCAGGGTGATACACTTATATACACAGCACACAGTCTGATCTCCTAAACACAGGGACACCAGGGTGATACACGTATGTATACACCACACAGTCTAATCTCATAAACACAGGAACATCAGGGTGATACACTTCTATACACACCACACAGTCTGATCTCCTAAACACAGGGACACCAGGGTGATACACTTATATACACACCACACAGTCTGATCTCCTAAACACAGGGACACCAGGGTAATACACTTCTATACACACCACACAGTCTGATCTCCTAAACACAGGGACACCAGGGTGATACACTTATATACACAGCACACAGTCTGATCTCCTAAACACAGGGACACCAGGGTGATACACTTATGTATACACCACACAGTCTAATCTCCTAAACACAGGGACACCAGGGTGATACACTTATATACACACCACACAGACTGATCTCCTAAACACAGGGACACCAGGGTGATACACTTATATACACAGCACACAGTCTGATCTCCTAAACACAGGGACACCAGGGTGATACACGTATGTATACACCACACAGTCTAATCTCCTAAACACAGGGACACCAGGGTGATACACTTATATACACACCACACAGTCTGATCTCCTAAACACAGGAACACCAGGGTGATACACTTATATACACACCACACAGACTGATCTCCTAAACACAGGGACACCAGGGTGATACACTTATATACACACCACACAGTCTAATCTCCTAAACACAGGAACATCAGGGTGATACACTTATATGCACACCACACAGTCTGATCTCCTAAACACAGGGACACCAAGGTGGGAAAGGGAACAAAGGGATGTCCCTTCTAAAGAGGGATACCTGGGATATATGGACCCCTAATTAATTTTTACTATAGAGGTAAGCATTGAAATCCTTAAGTGCTGGCATTATTTAGAAATCTAAGTTCTTATGAGAAAAGAATGATCTGTGCACCCACGCTGTCCATCCCTGTCTCCTGGTTGCTTGGCAAGTAACCTAAGGGGGAATTGCACTGTACCACATGGTACAGACAGGGATGGACAGCACAGGCACAGAGATCCCTCTTCGGCAAGATGTCTGAGATGTCGTCTTGCAGTGAGTCTCATAAGAAAAGGGATTATTTACAGTAAGGGTGGTAAAGCTATGGAATTCTTTGCCTTGGGATGTTGTACTTGCAGATAATGCAACTGCTTTCAAAAAATGAATGCCTATCTGGCACAGAACAATATTGAAAGTTATGACAGATGGCTTCAATGCAGATAGGATGTTGATCCAGGGAAATATGTGACTGACATTTGGAGTGAGGAAGGAATTTTTTTACTCACTTGGGGCTAAATTGGAAATGGCTCCAGAGGGCTTTTTTTCGCGTTCCTCTGAATCAACAGGGGTGTTTTGGCATGGGCTGGATTTGATGGACACATGTCTTTTTTCATCCTCATGAGCTATGTTATATTTCTAAGTAATGTTGACACTCAATAAAGATTATGAAAAGATTTCAATGCTTACCGCAATTGTAAAAACTAAAGGGGGGCGGAGCTTTTATATCAGTGATAGTTCCGCTTTTAGTCATAGTCAGGTATTCTGTTACCTGTGATGTGACAAAATACTGACAGATAAAAATGCACAATGGGTGCTAAATTAGTGCCCACTGTAAACAGTCAAAAAGTAGATGAATTTGGTATTCAATTACACATGGTGACTTGTAACAAGGGACTCTCTATTGTTGCGTTAAATTATTGCTTGCCAAACCTAGGGCTCGATTCAATTGTCCCCTTAAAACTGGTAACAAGTCTTCTTCTGTAGACTTCTATCTTCCTCTTCTTTCTTCTTCTTCATCTGTTATCTTAATCGGTCATCTCCGTCTTCATCTTTCATCTTCTTTTTTCATCTGTGCTCCTCTTCTTTCTTCATCTTCAAAATTAATGTGCAACTTGTAAAAGAAAAAGAAAAATTATTAAATTAAATATGTCATTAAAGATCCACAGCCACCACTGCTGCTGTCGCCAGTGGCAGGAAACAATGGCAAAAATCCCCCCTCTTTGTACTTTTTGAGCCATCTGAGGGAAATTTGAACAGGGACAGCCTTTTTTATGACCAGGCCCTGTTCAAATTGCCCTCCATGCTACCATTGGCTGGGATGTGGACTTATGCAGGCTCCCATTGCATGCAGGATTACACAGAGCACAGAACCTGCCCTGCAGTAACCCAACCTCACAGCCAATCAGCTTCTAGTATGAGGGATGATGAAACGTGTTAGAATCTGATTGGCTGTGAGGTGGGGTTACTGCAGGGCAGGTTCTGTGCTCTGTGTAATCCTGCATGCAATGGGAGCATGGGGATTAGTTTGAACAGAGACTGGCCATTTAAAGGCCATCCTTCTTCAAATTTCCCTCAGTGTGCAACAGGCAACTGCCTGAAACGTACAAGAGGGGGGATTTTTGCAATTGTTTTCAGCCGCCAACAGCGACATCGGTGGCTGCGTGTCTTTAATGACATTTAATTTATTAACTTAATTTTTTTTTTATAGATTGTGCATTCATTTTGAAGACAAAGAAAGAAGAGGAGCACAGATGAAGAAAGATGATGCCAGATGAAGATGGAGATGACAGATAAAGATAACAGTTGAAGAAGAAGAAAGAGGAGGATGACAGATGTTGAAGATGCGAGGAGAGCTGTCCTGATATTAAACATATACTGCACTATGTATTTAGATATGATGATGGTATACTCACAGCAGGAGTCAAACCAGGTCCAAGGGTTTGGACACCGGTCATATAGGCCAGCAAGGAAAGTTGGTGCTGGTTCTCCCCGCAAAAGAACCTCACAGGTATGCAGTCACCGGTAAGGACCGTTATTTCTCCAATGGGTACAAAATGAAAAAAATGAACTTTCTCACTCAGACCAAAAAAATGATGAAAAAGTATCAAAGTTTTATTAAAAATCTTTAAAATCCCTCAACGTGTTTTGTGGAATTCAATCCACTTCATCAGGATGACAAAAATTAAATGATAATGGTCTGATGGATGTTACAATATTATTTATATCGGAAGTGCGACAGGACACTCGTCCCGATTGGCACCAAAAGATTTAAAAGAAACCAATCTAGGCTATTAATCATGGCGAGGCCAATCAGACTTGACGATTTACAAGTTCATTAATACACTGCAACTCTGTATGTTGAGGGATTTTAAATATTTATAATAAAACTTTGATACTTTTTAATCATCTTTTTTGGTCTGCTGAGAGAAAGTACATTTTTTTCATTTTGTACCCTTCAGAGAAATAACGGTCCTTACCAGTGACTGCATACCTGTGAGGTTAATTTTGCGGGGAGAACCAGCTCCAGCTTTCCCTGCTGGCCTATATGACCGGTGTCCAAACCCTTGGACCCAGTTTGACTCCTTTTGTGAGTATACCATCATTATATCTAAATATATAACAAAATATATGTTTAATATCAGGACAGCTCTCTTCACATTTTTCTTGTGTTTGTCTCTTTAAGCCCAGTCGGAGGATTGTGGTGGTTTGGGGATAGAGCTTAGTCCAGTTCATTATCTGTGTGGAGGCAGTGTGAATATCCTCCACAAGCATAGACTGTCATTTGGGCGACCAGTGACATTGAAATGTGAGTGCAAACATTTATTTTGGCAGATACAATTTCCATCCTGTTCAAACATACTACACTATAAGTCTCTCCTCTTCTTTTCTGTATATTTTAGATGAAGAAGATAGAAGCCTATAGAAGACTGTTTAATATTTTTTTTATGACTTATTAACCCTTTGAGAGTCAGTGGGTTATACAACACTGTGCAATGCGTTGAATACCCTACTAGCACTCAAGGGGTTATCCCTTTTATGACATTCACACATATTTTCCAGAACCCTTTCAGTGCCAGAGGGGAATGCAACACATTTTGTGGGGTTACGCACCTCCCAGCCAATCAGTTTGTAGCTGGAGGGATGAAAAAATCCACTAGAATCTGTTTGGCTGGGAGGTGTGTAGCCCCCACATCCCAGCCAATGGAAGCATGGGAACCATTTTGAACAGGGACTGGCCATATAAGAATCCATTCTCTGTTCATATAATTTTCTTAGTATGCATCGGGAAATGCCCTGAGAGGTATATGTAGGGGGGATTTGTGATCTGCTTTTCTGCTGTAATGTTTGGAAGAAGACGACAAAAGAAGACGAATAAAGAAGATGAGAAGAAAGAAGATGACATATGAAGAGGGCAAAAGATACAAGTTTACAGAAGCAGAATTACAGTGGATGACAGATAAGTGTTACAGCTATTGGGTATGGGTTATAGAATAGTGTTAGGGCTAGTATTGTTTCACTTTATTGTTGTTAGCGGTAGTGTAGGGCCAAAGGTAGGATTAGTGTTTGGGAGGGTGACTGTGTTTTGTCTGTGACTCTCGAGGTTTGACACAGTTGGCTACTTTCCTTTGATGCTCCCACTATTCACACTATTAAGCATGAGCTGTGGGAACAAAAAGCTGTGATAAGCATTAGGCCGCAACATGGGTTTTTATGACCAACGCAGTGGATGCTGGCCAAGCAGTGTGTGTAACATCCTGAACTCCTTTAGCCTCTAACAACCGTTTTCACTCTTAATAGTATCAAGCCCTAGGTGTCCATATGCCTGTCAGCTTTACAATGAGCTGGCCCTAAGCCTCATGAATACATGTTGACCTCAAATCTGTTTTTAACCCCTTGATTTCTAGAGGTCCCCCACACTTAAAGGGTTAAAGAAACATTAATAGGTTTAGATTTAAATCAAAACTGATACACAGGTAAGTAAACTGTAGATTAATTGGAGGCTTATTGGCAGACCAGTATTTAAACAAGGATCCCCTCTTTGGCTCAGTAGAAGGAATCACATTAAAGGGATAGTAATGTTTCATAATAAAAGCAGCTCTAATTAATCATCATAGTATTTGGACCTTGGAGAGTGTTATTTC
This sequence comes from Rhinophrynus dorsalis, assembly GCA_037306005.1. Taxonomy (NCBI): domain Eukaryota; kingdom Metazoa; phylum Chordata; class Amphibia; order Anura; family Rhinophrynidae; genus Rhinophrynus; species Rhinophrynus dorsalis. Next base: position 29,741,188 of record CM074722.1, read on the forward strand.
AATACTGTCAGAGTTGTAGTTCAAGAGTAATTCAATGACAAAGTGTCCCCCTCCCGCCCCTTTTACTGATGTAACACTGCTCAGCCAGAGCAGAAGGGAGGTACCCAGGTAGACTGCAGAGAGGGACAATCTTCAGTTAAGATAAGGGAAAAACCTGAAAAACTTGTCAAGGGGGCAGGGTTTTCATTGTTTTCAAAGGAAGAAGAATGTCCCCTTCTGTTATCTGTCTGGTCTATGGACTGCATTCCACATCTGAGAAGAGATGGCTTACACTATGTAAAAGGGGCGGGAGGGGAAACTTTGCTTGTGAATATCTCTTAAACCATAAAGGTTTGAGAGATAAGACTTATATCATTCTTAATGTTTTTTTTTAATGCCTACAAAATAAAATAAAGTTAAAACAAAGTATTACTATCCCTTTAAATGGGATGCTTCAGCCAGAGCCAATGAGTGAAAAGTATGCAGGCCCATAGACCTCCCTTATACAGGCCAACATTTGCCTTGCAGTGCTGGGGTCCTGGGTTCAAATCCCACCAAGGACAACATCTGCAATGAGTTTGTATGTTCTCACTGTGTTTGCGTGGGTTTCCTCCGGGTACTCCGGTTTCCTCCCACACTCCAAAAACATACTGATAGGTGAATTTAGATTGTGAGCCCCAATGGGGACAGGAACCAATATGAGTGTAAAGCGCTGCGGAATCTGTGTGCGCTATATAAATAAAGGATTATTATTATTATTATTAATTGTTATTTGAATAAAAAACTGACAGCAGTAGGAGGACGCTTGTTTTACTCAGCCGGAAAAACTCTAGAAAAACAAAAGACCCTGGTGTCTGCTAAACCAATTAACTTGATTGAAGACAAGAGTGAAATTAGCCCTAATACAGGGTATTATTACATGGTAATAACTGAGAGAAGAAAGAAGAATGTTTTCTCTACAGTACTAAGCATTCTTCTTATCACATCACATTTCAATTTCCCTACCCTCTGGATTTTTCATGGAATAGTAACTATTTAAAACATAACTTTTATTATATATTTACAAATCCATGAAGGGGAAAAGAATATAGCTAAAAACTTTTAATAATGGAGTGTGAACCTCAGTCAAGGTGTTACTGGTGCCAACTAACCATCTTGCCACACATACTATATACAATATTAGTAAGTTGATAAATTCTTATAATATAGATAATAATCAGATGTCTTCCTAATTGGTTTATCCATTAGAAAGGGCTTTAGAATTGCCAGTCCTAAAAAGAACTATTGTTAACAAATTCAGTCTCCTGTGTCCTGAGAGAAAAAAATAATGCTGTTCGGGGAAGTAAAAATAATAATCTCTATTGGTTGTCCTCAAACCAGGCTCTTATTTACCAGGCTTGAAAAAGATTATTGTGAGAGAAGATAACCAATACACAGCTGTGCTCAATTTTTCATGAGGAAATTCTCTTAGGACTGACACACAACTAGAGCTCAGTACTGGTTAACAAACAAAGATCTCAAAAGACTAGCTTGTCTCAAAGTCTAACTCGAATTTTGTCTGCTGGCTTGTTCAGAGACTAGCCAAGCAATGCTGATCTTATTGCAGTATTTAAAAGCAGAGGGGGTGGGGACTTCACCGTCATATATGGACACCTCTAATCACCAATAGGCATTATATTAACATCTGTGAATGGCAAATTAGGAGCATACTTTCTAATTATCAGAAAGCAGCTTCCAGTGCAGACTCAGTTATGTTATATGCAGTTAGCCTTTCACACGTCAACATTTTTTTTTGGGGGGGGGGGTTCATATGTTGAATGGATTAATTATCCATATCAAAATACAAATTATTTATAACATTACAGTGAGAAAACATATTAAGTTAAATAAATCTGAGAGCCTAGTGACCTACATGTGTCAAAGAATTCTAGACATTGAAAATGAATAAATCACATAATACTATAATTCCATTATGATTCAAACACTGTTTTCACATATGTTCCTCTTCTAAATGTATATTTATTAGATCTTTATAGATCAACATACTGTAATCCGCTACAATTGATAAAGAATATTAAAGGTGGATGTCTAAAATGACTATTAATAAACACATCTCCCAATATACTGTTGATACCTGTAGGAACATACATGAATATATCATAGATAGCCATTGTAATCAACAGCCTGACAAAAAAGAGGTATTAAAGTGGAACTATCACTGAGATATAAGTGCCCCCTCAATTAATTCTTAGTATAGCGGTAAGCACTGAAATCCTGTTATAATCTATCTTAAAGGGATAGTAATACTTCGTTTTAACTTTATTTTATTTTGTAGGCATTAAAAAAACATGAAGAATGATATAAGTCTTATGTCTCAAACCTTTATGGTTTATGAGATATTCACAAGCAAAGTTTCCCCCTCCCGCCCCTTTTTCCTAGTGTAAGCCATCTCTTCTCAGATGTGGAATCCAGTCCATAGACCAGACAGATAACAGCAGGGGACAATCTTCTTTGTATGAAAACAATGAAAGCCCTTCCCCCCTTGACAAGTTTTTCAGCTTTTTCCATTATCTTAATTGAAGATTGTCCCTCTCTGCAGTCTACCTGGGCACCTCCCTTCTGATCTGGTTGAACAGGGAAGGGATACTTTGTTTGTGAATATCTCTTAAACCATAAAGGTTTCAGAGATAAGACTTATATCAATCTTCATGTTTTTTTAATGCCTACAAAATAAAATAAAGTTAAAACGAAGTATTACTATCCCTTTAAGTGCTAACATTATTTCGAAATATAAGTTCTTATGAGATTAACCACCAGACAACAGCGCAAACATCTTGCCAAAGAGGGATCTGTGTGCCTGCTCTGTCCATCCCTGTCTATTCCATGTGTTACACTGCAGCTCCCCTTTAGGTTATTTCCCAATCAATGAGGAGACAGGGACGGACAGCACAGGCGCACAGATCACTTTTAGGCAAGATTTCTGTGCTGTTGTCTGGTGATGAGTCTCATAAGAACATATATTTCTAAATAATGCTGGCACTTAATAAAAATGATAAAAGTATTTCAGAACTTACCACTAAAGTAAAAATGAATTAGCGGGGTGCTTATATCTCAGTGATAGTTCAGCTTTAACAGTGTCTAGTATCTCCACCTTGTCTAGTTCATGCCCTTGTTTAGGGCCTATATCAGTTGAACACTCCATTTTGTGAGTATAATTCTAACGTTGGTGATGGGATGGTGATTTAATCCAAAAAGACGTCACTGCACTAGGAGCACTTTCTATGTGTTTTTCTTTTTTATATCAAGTAGACTTGTGCACGGGCAAAATTTTCGGTAAAATTTGAATTCGGACAATTTTTTTTTTCTAATTCGGATGATCCTAATTTCGGACCGGGCCTATTCGATTCGGACGAAATTCTGATCCATTCCGAATTATTCGGCCGAATTTAACATGGGTTAAATTATAGCAGTGCGCCTCCGTGCACGCTGCTATCATTCTTTGCAGACAGGGTGTGCATTTAGAAAAAGATCCATCCCAAAAACGGACATTGTCGTACATTGCCAGTCTGTGCATGTCACCTCTACTCCAGTATGGGATGCCAGTCACAATGCAAACGTCGAACATCGAGAACCCATGCCTATCATTCAATTTAGCATGTTCGAACATCGAAACCCCATGCCTGTCCTTCAATACAGCATATGCTCGAACATCGAAAACCCATGCCTGTCACAACCTACTCAACATAAGTGGTCGACTCGAACATGGACAAACTACATGTCACATTCTATGTTAGTACATGGGTAAAGATTAAGGTTTCATTTTCTGGTACCAGCCTCCTACCCTACTGTCCCTCTTTAGTACCCAAATTCCTCTCTCTCGTTTTCCTATCCTGATTTCCCCTCATATCAGATAACTCTATGTGTATATTCATTGTAGTGTTTCATACTACATCAAGAATAAACATCAATGATTGTAATGTGATAGATGTAATGTGTTAAAAAGAAAAATTGAGACATTCTGTTGTGAACAAACTGCAACACAGGAGAGAAATAAAAAAAATGCTTGACATCTATTCTGAAGAGGGGTCCACAGCATTGTCTTAGTATAGCAATATCACCATTTTCCGTGAGTGTGCAATACAGGGCTCTACGGTAATTGCTGGGCATTTCCCAACGTCATAATCAGGGGATGATGGGAGTTGTATTCTAACTACTGTTAGGAAACACATAAGTGATGCACATTCATCTCCCACCTAGAAATTATTTACACACACGGCAACTCCCCCAAGTAATACCTAGCCCCTTTCCAAGTGAAATGACTTCCAGAAAGGCTTCAGATCTCTTAGTGACTCACCTGTTTATTGCCAGTCAGTGGGACCCGGAGAGTAGATTCAGTAAGTAGTGATAAAGAGTGGATCAAGTGGAGATGACTTCTCCAGTGATATCTCTTCTCCAGTTCCTGTGTTATTCTAAGGAGCAAATGCTCTTGAAAGGGATAGTAATACTTGCAAATTACTAATCCCCATATTGTAGCTTTTTTAAAAAGAAACTTATTGCCCCCAGTGTCATCTCTCAAACCCTTATGGTTTGAGAGATGATAGCACTCAAAGGTCCCTCCTTCCTTCCCCATCCCTGACTGAACGCTGATAGCTGACTGCAGGGATATCCGATATTACGTGCATCAGGCGGCTCTGTAGCATTGCCGAGATCACGTTTATAAAAAAGAAATCTGTCACTAAAACAGTCTTCTACGTGTGCTTGCAAACCGAGCACAAACCAAGCACAAACCAAGCACACGTAGAAGACCGTTTCAGTGAAAGAATTCTTTTTTATAAACGTGATCTCGGCTCATCTGTAGAGCCGCCTGATGCACATAAGACTGTCGTACCACAGCTTTCCCTGCAGTCAGCGTTCAGTCAGGGAAGGGGGAGGGAGGGGGAAACTTTAAGCACTATCATCTCTCAAACCATAAGGGTCTGAGTGATGACACTGGGGGCAATAAGTTTCTTTTTAACGAAGCTACAATATGGGGATTAGTAGTAATTTGCAAGTATTACTATCCCTTTTAACTTTGGAGATCGTAGTGCGCAGGATCTATAGAATAACAAAGGAATTGGAGAATTGATAAACTGGAGACACCATCTCTATTTTATCACCTCTTTATCACTGCTTAGTGACTCTCCCCCATGTGTATTGTGTTACATTTTCTAATTTATTCCACAAGAAAAGCTCTATAACGGATAGGTTTATCTATGCATGCAAATTGTGATTCAATGAATAAAAAAAAGTATTTTGTTCCTTTGTGTTTAACCCTTCGGTTGCCAGTCAGGCCTCCAGTACATTGTGTTGCAAGGTGTTGGAGACCTTACCGGCACCCAGTGATGTTAACCCTTTGAGTGCCATAGGGGTACTCATCGAATTGCTTTGAAATGGGTTACTAGCGGCTCACTGAGAATACATTGTGTAAAACCAGTTTTACAATGTACGAAAACTGTCAGCCCTGATCACAAATCGTGTTTTGTTAGCACACTGGGTATTTAATGCAATTCCAAGCCTGTCTTTTTATATTCCATTTTCCTTATTGCTTTGTAACAAATCCTAAGTATTGTTCATGCAAAATACATGGGGACTGTAGAATGAACTTACACCAACCCTCCCAAATTGTAAATAAATAAAACTAAGCAGATTCAATTGTTTGGTCACAGCAAGGACTTTATTACCAAAAACTGTATAAAAATAATAACATATTTCATTATAACCATTCTAGATCTACCTGAACCATTCAAAATCTTAACATTTAACAGACCCCTTCCCCTGTCATTCCCTTGCTGCCTCCCAGACCAAATGATATTGCAGTCTAAGCCAAGGATCTTCTATTCTAGGCCTGGATTACATTGCAGCTGATAACTTTAAAGGGATAGTAATACTTTGTTTTATCTTTATTTTATTTTGTAGGCATTAAAAAAACATGAAGAACGATATAAGTCTTATCTCTCAAACCTTTATGGTTTAAGAGATATTCACAAGCAACGTATCCCCCCCCCCGTTCAGCCAAATCAGAAGGGAGGTACCCAGGTAGACTGCAGAGAGGGACAATCTTCAATTAAGATAAGGGAAAAACCTGAAAAACTTGTCAAGGGGGGCAGGGCTTTCATTGTTTTCATACAAAGAAGATTGTCCCCTGCTGTTATCTGTCTGGTCTTACAACCAGATTCACATCTGAGAAGAGATGGCTTACACTAGGTAAAAGGGGTGGGAGTGGGAAACTTTGCTTGTGAATATCTCTCAAACCATAAAGGTTTGAGAGATAAGACTTATATCGTTCTTCATGTTTTTTTAATGCCTACAAAATAAAATAACAATAAAACGAAGTATTACTATTAGTGTTGAGCGAGCACCACGATGCTCGGGTGCTCGGGTGCTCTGACCGAGCACCCCCTGAGGCTCGAGTGCTCGGCCGAGCACCCGAGCCCCATTGGAATGAATGGGGCAACACCAGACACCCCCTGCTCTGATGAGGGGAGGGTGCCTGGTCAATGCCCCCTTCATCTCCGCTATGCCCCCTTCATCTCAGAATGCCCCCTTCAGCTCCGCAATGTCCCCCTTCAGCTCCGCTATGCCCCTCTTCCACAATGTGCCCCTTCATCTCCGCTATGCCCCTCTTCCACAATGTGCCCCTTCATCTCCGCTATGCCCCTCTTCCACAATGTCCCCCTTCATCTCCTCTATGGCATAGAGGAGATGAAGGGGGACATTGTGGAAGAGGGGCATAGCGGAGATGAAGGGGCACATTGTGGAAGAGGGGCATAGCGGAGATGAAGGGGCACATTGTGGAAGACGGGCATAGCGGAGATGAAGGGGGACATTGTGGAAGAGGGGCATAGAGTCTATGCCCCTCTTCCACAATGTCCCCCTTCATCTCCGCAATGCCCCCTTCATCTCCGCAATGCCCCCGTACCTCCAGTCCCTGGTTGTCCAGCGGAGCTTCTTCGGATCTGTGCCTCTTCCGGCACAGATCCCCGCCACCCGAACATGTCGGGCGAGCACATGGCGGTACTCGACGAGTACCGCCATGTGCCGAGCAGAGCGATGCTCGAGCCGATCCGAGCATCGGCCGAGCACGCTCGCTCATCACTAATTACTATCCCTTTAAACAATAATTATAGCTACACATTTCAATGGCAAACTGTTATATAAAAACCAGTGGCAATTTATTGACTGATTGGATTATTTCCACCTAAATCCCACCCCAACTCCTTTCCCCATCACCGCTGGCATTTCTGCCATCCACTCAGGGTATCCTATTGAAATGTTGTTGCCTATATTGCGAACATCAAAAGAGTTACATCAGAACGTCACCTGCATCAAAAGTGCAACATTGAAATGTCGCCCGCTTAGGGGTCGCCCTGCCAGGTAGATGCACGACCACTATAGTAGCTTCCATTTCAAACACAAAAGATTAGTTCAAAATTGGAGAATAATAAGAAGATAAGACTTGCACATATTTAAATGATGCTTTTAACACCCCCTCTTTAGCATTCAGGTGATTAAATTCCTAATTTTCCTATTTTGCTAAAATATGGTCCTTCCTCTGTATGTCAACCTCAAAAACTCTCAACTGCAACATTCTACCCTGTGGTCGACCTGCCTCTCATCTGTTCCCACTTCATGAAGTAGCTTTTTTTCTTCAGCACCTCCTTATCTCCCACTACAAACCCAACCCCATCCGTTTCCTAGCATGTGCAAAGTCACCACACACCCCTTACCATCACCTGTGTTCTTTTCAAGGGTTCCTTCTGTGCTGTCCTTAGACAACTAGAGCCATCTCTCAGCTACAATCATTTTCACTGACTGCCCCATGACTTTGGAATGCCCTCCTTATCACCATTTGCCAATCATCCACACTCATCACTTTCAAGCATCACAAATACAGTGTGCTTTGGTATAAGTGAACAGGTGGGACATCACAGCATTGGAAAAGTGTTATAATATACTGATTTTGTGTTTACATCCTAACCTGCAGCAAGATGGTTAAAGGGTTAAAGTGCAAAAGGTTGTGTTTTCCTGGGAGTATGTGTAATTAAGGGTTTGTGAACAATCATCTGTGTAGGCCTGTATAAATCTAGGTACAGGACTCACAGAGCTTGCTCACAAATACAGTGTGCTCTATACTAAGTGCTCTATACTAAGTGCTCTGGAATAAGTGCACAGTTTGTCAAACACAGCAGTTAGTGCAACACGGGAGTTAGTGGAACAAAGGTAAATTAATTGTTTACATTTTTAAGAACTCACATTTGCACCATACATGATGAGCAAGCTTGCATACATATCTTGCCATATGTATGCATGCTTGGAACAGCGCAGTTCCAGGGTCCATACTGCTGTGGCAAGTGTGAGCAAGTGGCCCTTCTAGAAGCTTAGATTGGAGTTCAAGAGAGTCATATTGCAACACTGAGAAATATTGACAGCCTTGACAGGAGTCTCTTGCTAACTGAGCAGAGTCTAGCTGGGTCACCTAGCAAAGAGGGAGGAGATCAGCTAGAAGGGAACCAGGCACATAGCTGGGTGACAGTTAGAAGTGGTTGCAGTGGGGGAGGGAAGAGGAAGAGGGCAGCCAGTACTGAGTTAAATTTGCTCATTTAAGTGAAGATGTTGGGGAGGCAAACACAGAAGTGGAATTGCTGGAGAAGACTGTTCTCCCTGACAGCCGGGAGAACAGTTCCTCTAGCACAGAAGGGATCCAGAGGAAAGTGAAGCCTAGGAAGGTTGTGGTGATAGGGGACTCTATTATTAGGAGAACAGATAGGGTAATCTGTGGCTCTGATCACAGCAACCGAATGGTTTGCTGTCTCCCGGGTTCCTGGTTTCGGCATGTTGCAGACAGGGCGGACAGATTATTGGGAGGGGATGGAGAGGATCCAGCTGTCTTGGTGCATATTGGTACAAATGACAAGGTTAGAGGAAGGTGGAGAGTCCTAAAAGGTAGTGTTGAGCGAGCGTGCTCGGCCGATGCTCGGATCGGCTCGAGCATCGCTCTGCTCGGCACATGGCGGTACTCGTCGAGTACCGCCATGTGCTCTCCCGCCATGTTCGGGTGGCGGGGATCTGTGCCGGAAGAGGCACAGATCAGAAGACGCTCCGCTGGACCACCAGGGACTGGAGGTACGGGGGCATTGCGGAGATGAAGGGGGCATTGCGGAGATGAAGGGGGACATTGTGGAAGAGGGGCATAGACTCTATGCCCCTCTTCCACAATGTCCCCCTTCATCTCCGCTATGCCCCTCTTCCACAATGTCCCCCTTCATCTCCTCTATGCCCCTCTTCCACAATGTCCCCCTTCATCTCCGCTATGCCCCTCTTCCACAATGTCCCCCTTCATCTCCTCTATGGCATAGAGGAGATGAAGGGGGACATTGTGGAAGAGGGGCATAGCGGAGATGAAGGGGGACATTGTGGAAGAGGGGCATAGCGGAGATGAAGGGGGACATTGCGGAGATGAAGGGGGACATTGCGGAGATGAAGGGGGCATTCAGAGATGAAGGGGGCATAGCGGAGATGAAGGGGGGCATTGACCAGGCACCCTCCCCTCATCAGAGCAGGGGGTGCCTGGTGTAATGCTCGTGTCGCCCCATTCATTTGAATGGGGCTCGGGTGCTCGGCCGAGCACTCGAGCCTCAGGGGGTGCTCGGTCAGAGCACCCGAGCACCCGAGCATCGGGGTGCTCGCTCAACACTACTAAAAGGTAATTTTACGGATTTAGGGAGTAAGATTAGGAACTGGACCTCCAAGGTAGTATTCTCAGAGATACTACCTGTGCCATGCGCTATGCCAGAGAGACAGCGGGAGATTAGGGAGCTCAATGCATGGCTGAAATCCTGGTGTAAGAAGGAGGGCTTTGGGTTTTTAGACCACTGGGCTGATTTTCTTTGGGGTACAATCTCTATAGTAGGGATGGATTGCACCTGAATGTAAGAGGGTCTCAAGTGCTTGGGGAGAGGATGACTAGATGGTTGGAGATTTTAAACTAGGAAGGGGGGGGAGGGGCAAATAAATACTGGGATAGATAGTATAGAAAGGGAAGGCGATGTAGTTAATAACCAGGTGGGTGGATCTGGGGGCGGGGTTAGTACAGATGATAGGGAGAAGCCTATAAACCACATCAAAATTAAATCACAAATGGAACATAGAAGGCATAAATTGTATGCTTGCAAATGCCAGAATTTAACTGGTAAAATAGGGGAACTGGAGCTGGTAGCTGAAATTGAAAACTGTGACTTGATTGGCATAACAGCAACATGGTGGGATGACACACATGATTGGTCAATCAATTTGGAGGGCTGCATGTTATTTAGAAAAGAACGGTCAAACAAAAGAGGTGGTAGGTCTGTATGTGTGTCAAACCAGCATTATTGCCTCATTTGCGGGAAGATATATGTGATGACAATAGGGAACATGTGGAATCCCTGTGGGTTGAAATAGTCACTGGGGGTAAAACTGCCCAGAAAATATTAGTGGGTATTTGTTATGAACCACCAAACATTGGTGACCTTCAAGAATCACAGCTATTAATGCAAATAGAAAAGGCTTCTATTTAATTATGGGTGATTTTAATTATCCAGAAATAGACTGGAAAATGGAACAGCTAATTCTGCTAAAAGCAGCAAGTTAGGGAGCACTTGGGGAATAGTGACCATAACATGGTATCGTTTGAGATTAATTCTTAAAAGCAATTTGGTATGGGTTCCACCAAAACACTGAATTTTAAAAAGGCCAACTTTAGCAGGTTTAATTCATCCCTTGGTCTCGTTGACTGGTATAAAATATTTTCAGGAAAAAACACAGAATGTAAATGGAATGCTTTCAAAATAACATTGCAAAAATACACCTATAAATTTATCCCTGTTGGAAACAAATACAAAAGAAACAAATTAAAACCAATGTGGCTAACCAGTAAAGTAATTCATGAAATAAATAACAAGAAAGCAGCATTTAAACATTACAAAGCTGAGGGATCAGCAGAGGCATTTGCAGAATACTAAAATGTCAACAAAACCTGTAAAAAGGTTATTAAATTAGCTAGACTGGAGAATGAAAAAAATATTGCTAAGGAGAGCAAGAGACACCCCAAAAATTATTTAAATACATTAATGGAAAAAAAATTAAAGTCTGATAATGTTGGGTCCTTGTTATCTGAAACAGGTGAGATGGTCAAGGAGGACAGAGAGAAGGCAGATATTTTAAATAATTTAGTTTCTTCTGTTTTTACCAAGGAAGACCCAATGGACAAAAATCTGCAAACTACTTTTACAGAATAGTTACAGCAAGCATGGGACTGGCTAACACGAGAAAAAGTGTTAAAACAATTGAATGGTGTTAAGGTAGACAAAGCTCCGCGGCCAGATGGTATACACCCATGGGTACTTAAAGAGCTAAGCCAGACCCTGGCCAGACCGTTATATTTGATTTTCAGGGATTCTTTTATTTCATGTATTGTGCCCATGGATTGGTGTAAAGCAGATGTGGTGCCAATATTTAAAAAGGGATCAAAGTCACAGCCAGGAAATTACAGACCTGTAAGCTTGACATCTGTGGTAGGGAAGCTGTTTGAACGGTTGTTAAGGGAATATATTCAAGAATTCTGATGGAACAGGAATATCATTAGCACTAGCCAACATGGCTTTGTGAAAGACAGGTCTTGTCAAACTAACTTGATCTCATTTTATGAATAAGTGAGTAATAATATAGATGTGGGGTGCGGCGGCTGATGTGATCTATTTAGACTTTGCCAAGACATTTAATACGGTTCCACACAAGAGGTTACTGTACAAATTGAATGAAATAAGCCTAGGGGAAAATGTTTGTGTGTGGATTGGAAATTGGCTGAAAGATAGAATACAAAGAGTGGTAGTAAATGGCAAGTTCTCCAGTTGGATAAACATGATAAGTGGAGTACCTCAGGGATCTGGCCTGGGTCCTCTTCTTTTTAATTTGTTTATTAATGACCTCCCAGAGGGCATAGGGAGCCATGTATCAGTGTTTGCTGATGACACAAAATTAAGTAAGGTAATAAAGTCTGAACTGGATGTGTCTTTATTACAAGAGGAATTGAACAAATTGAGTAACTGGGCAGGCAAATGGCAAATGAGATTCAATATAGACAAGTGTAAAGTTATGCATTTTGGGTATAATCATAAAAATGCAACATATAGTTTAAATGGTGTTTCTCTGGGGAAATCAACTAATGAAAAGGATTTGGGCGTAATGGTAGACAACAGACTTAGCAGTAGCATGCAGTGCCAGCTGGCAGCTGCAAAGGCCAATAAGATACTGACATGTATTAAAAGGTGTATTGACTCAAGGGAGGAAGATATAATTATGCCTCTTTACAGATCCATAGTATGACCCCACCTAGAATATGCTGTTCAATTCTGGGCACCCTTTCTGAAAAAGGACATTATGGAACTAGAGAGAGTGCAGAGGAGGGCTACAAAACTAGTAAAGCGAATGGAAAGTCTTAGTTATGAAGAAAGGCAAGAAAAGTTAAACTTGTATACACTAGAGAAACGGCGTCTTAGAGGGGATATGATAACACTATATAAATATGTTCAGGGCCCATACAAAGGTCTCTACAAAGACCTGTTAATTAACAAAACAGTACAAAGGACAAGGGGCCACCTGTTTAGACTTGAGGTAAGGAGATTTAATCTACAACAGCGGAAGGGTTTCTTTACTGTAAGGACAATAAAGGTAGGGAATTCACTGCCTGAGAAGGTGGTGCTATCGAATACATTAGATGCCTTTAAAAAGGGCCCAGATACTTATTTAAAAGAGCATAACATAGAGGGCTATGTACGTTAGTATTGGGATTAATATTTAGTTAGTGCTTGTTGATCCAAGGAGAAATCTGATTGCCATTTGGAATCCAGAAGGAATTTTTTGTCACCCCATTCAAGGCAGAATTTTAAATTGCAGTACTGAGGGGGGTTTTTTGCCTTCTTTTGGATCAACAATGGTAAACAGGAATAGGAAAAGGGTTGAACTAGATGGATGCAAGTCTTTTTTCAACCTAAATCACTATGCTACTATGTTACTAAAAACCCACCTGCTCAATGAGGCATCTCAGTAACAATATCCTCCTTGTGCCACTGACCATCACATCAGAATCATGCTGTACTTCCTTTACTGAAGTCTTGTACTTTCACTTATGATCCTCCTCCTACTGTCTATGTATGTTATCCAATTATTAATTAGATTGTAAGCTCTTTGGGGCAGGGTCCTCTTCCCAATGAATGATTCCCTTTGATGCACTCCTTCTCCTGTTAATAATGCAATGATCACACTTTAACCTGATGCTCTTAAAGGGATAGTAATGTTTCATAAAAAGAGCAGCTCCAATTAATCTTCATAGTATTTCGGCAATGGAGAGTGTTATTTCAATGCTGTCAGAGTTGTACTTCAAGAGTAATTGAATGATAAAGTATCCCCCTCCCTCCCCTTTAACTGAGGTAACACTGTTCACCTCAGAGCAGCAAGACTGTCCAGAGGGATCACAGAAAGGGACAATCTTCAGTGATCATAAGGAAAAACCTGAAAAAACTGTCAAGGGGGGCAGGGTTTTCATTTTTCTCACAGTAAGATTGTCCCTTGCTGTGAGCTGTCTGGTCTCAGAACCAGATTCCACATCAGAGGGGAGGTGGCGTACACTAGGTAAAAGGGATGGGAGGGGGATATTTTATCATTCAATTACACTTGAACTACAACTCTGACAGTATTGAAATAACACTCTCCATGGCACAAATACTATGAAGATTAATTGGAGCTGCTGTTTTTGTGAAACATTACTATCCCTTTAACCCTGTCCTGTATTTTTTATTCTACTATTACTACTTCTGTTAAGCGTTGTGTACATGTATGACACTATATAAATAAATATACATACATACATATATATGCATTGTGTCTTTATACTCTCACTGATAAACGAGAATGTACAATGAACTCATTCACACACTGATAAATAGGTGGATATCTAATGAATGTAGTTCCTTGTGTATTTAGTGATTCAGCCTTTAGTAAGTGGACTCCTTTGACTCTTGAGTGATACAATTACTGATAATGCAATACTGGCACTTTACCTTATGATCTTAACCCTGTTCTGTATTCTTTTTGTATTGTACTATTACTGTTTCTGTAAAGTGCTGTGTACATGTATGGTGCTATTTATATATATAAAAGAAGACTTTGTGCCTGGCAAAACACTTCCACTTGCTCCTACATCACAGACACACACACATGCCCCACTCACACAACACCAAACACACACACACACACACAGCACCAAACACACACAGACTTACACAGCACCCAACTAACAGCACCACACACAGCTCATGTGTATTATTTTTGTATTGTACTATTACTGTTTCTGTAAAGTGCTGTGTACATGTATGGTGCTATTTATATATATAAAAGAAGACTTTGTGCCTGGCAAAACACACACAGCGGCAACAGTAAGGAGAAGTTACTGCTCCCATTGGATGATTCAATGGGGGCGTGATTTTCACAGGATTTGCAGTGGCCAAAGGCCACTACTACGCCTGTGAAAATCATGCAGGGAGTTGGCCCGCCCACCACTATCCAAGTGAGGAAAAAAACAAAATGGCTTCCACTTGCTCCTACACCACAGACACACACACATGCCCCACTCACACAACACCAAACACACACACACACACAGCACCAAACACACACAGACTTACACAGCACCCAACTAACAGCACCACACACAGCTCATGGCCACAACAAATTCACCTTTCTTACTTCTTGTAGCATTCTTGTGCCAGTTCAGATTTCTCTGATCCTGCCTGTCCTTATTACTCTAGAAACCAAGTCTGACTGCCCTGACCCTGGATTGTGACCTGACTATTCTTCTGCCTGCTACCTGGATACCTCCCTGCTGGTCTGGTGCTTGAACCTGGCTTGTGACCTGACTATTCTTCTGCCTGCTCCCTTGGTACCTCGCTGCTGTGTACCTGTATTGAACCTGGACTGTCTGACCATCCTGTTGCCTGCAACACAAGGTACAATTCTCCTATATTGGAGTTTGCTTACTGTCAACTGTCCTTTATTTGGGGTTTGCCTGCTCTATCTCCTTTGGGCTCCTACACTAATCTGGTGTTTTGCTCTGGGTTTGCTCAGTATCATTATAGAGCAAATAACTCTCTGCATTTACCTGCTTAGGTTCCAGTCTATGCAGGGTTTGATACAGGTAGCTTACAGTCCTTGTTAGCTGAGCGAGTCATAGGCTAGATACCCCTGATAGGTAGTCAGTTGTTCTCTGGACATGTGGGGTGCAGCGAGTGTTGGTGATGAGAGAAAGGAGAGTTTAAAAAAAATGCCTTTTTGACTGCTAAGTGACAGTAAAAGTCACTCAGGCAGGTGATCAACCCAACTTGAGCTGTCTAAGCCTTATATTTAGCTAATACGGAGAGACAGGAACAATATAAATAGACGTAACACATCATATACTCAAGGCAAGACAAGACAGGGGAAAGGGCAACATATACAACTTGAATTACTATGTTATACTCACTCAGTCCTACAGTCCTACAGCCACACAGATAAGAAAAAGAGTGTGGGATAGTCAGTGAGTTGTTAGTAGTGGAGGTTATAGTTAGTATGGAGAACTGGAGTGATCATACTGCTCAGGTAGTGTGGGATAGTCAGTGAGTTGTTATCAGTGGAGTGGAGGTTATAGTTAGTATGGAGATCTGGAGTGATCATACTGCTCAGATAGTGTGGAATAGTCAGTGAGTTGTTATCAGTGGAGTGGAGGTTATAGTTAGTATGGAAAGCTGAAGTGATCATACTGCTCAGGTAGTGTGGGATAGTCAGTGAGTTGTTATCAGTGGAGTGGAGGTTATAGTTAGTATGGAGAGCTGGATTGATCATACTGCTCAGGTAGTGTGGAATAGTCAGTGAGTTGTTAGCAGTGGAGCGGAGGTTATAGTTAGTATGGAGATCTGGAGTGATCATACTGCTCAGGTAGTGTGGGATAGTCAGTGAGTTGTTAGCAGTGGAGGTTATAGTTAGTATGGGAGCTGGAGTGATGATACTGCTCAGGTAGTGTGGAATAGTCAGTGAGTTGTTAGTAGTGGAGGTTATTGTTAGTATGGAGATCTGGAGTGATCATACTGCTCAGGTAGTGTGGGATAGTCAGTAGTGATGAGCGAGCATGCTCGGCCGAAGCTCGGTTCGGCTCGAGCATCGCTCTGCTCGGCACATGGCGGTACTCGTACGAGTACCGCATGTGCTCGCCTGCCATGTTCGGGTCTCCTCCCCGCACGTTTCGCGGCTGCTGCGCAGCCAATAAACGTGCGGGGAGGCTCTGACATCAGTGTAATGCCAGCAGCCATGTTGGCTGCTGGCATTACACTGATTGGCTGGCCAGAACCCGTGATCGGGTGCTGTATAGCACCTGACCAGCGAGTTCGGCTCAGTCTTAGCCAGGGAGAGATGAGGATAGGAAGGGAAAGTCAGTGTAGGGAGAAGAAAAGTGTTTTTGAACTCTTTAAAGACCCAAAAGTCCTTTTTAGGACTGTTGTGTGTGGGGGCAGCAGTTATATTTTGTTTGGGGGGACACAAATTTAAAAAATAAACGTCACATATTCCGTTCACTGTGCCTAGCCGCAGATTAGCAGCACATTCTGTTTAGTGTGCAAAGTTGCAGATTAGCAGCACATTCTGTTTAGTGTGCAAAGTTTAAAAAATAAACGTCACATATTCCGTTCACTGTGCCTAGCCGCAGATTAGCAGCACATTCTGTTTCGTGTGCAAAGTTGCAGATTAGCAGCACATTCTGTTTAGTGTGCAAAGTTTAAAAAATAAACGTCACATATTCCGTTCACTGTGCCTAGCCGCAGATTAGCAGCACATTCTGTTTAGTGTGCAAAGTTGCAGATTAGCAGCACATTCTGTTTAGTGTGCAAAGTTTAAAAAATAAACGTCACATATTCCGTTCACTGTGCCTAGCCGCAGATTAGCAGCACATTCTGTTTAGTGTGCAAAGTTGCAGATTAGCAGCACATTCTGTTTAGTGTGCAAAGTTTAAAAAATAAACGTCACATATTCCGTTCACTGTGCCTAGCCGCAGATTAGCAGCACATATTCCGTGTAATATGAAGAAGGCGGGTAAAAAGGGACGGGGAAGTGGACGTGATCCTGATAGTTCAGGGCGCGGGTCAGGACGCGTAGAAACTGTGCCTGGTGCCAGAGCACAAGAAAGAAAGACATCCACCATACCTAGCTTCATGTCTCAGTTTACAGGGCGTCGCAGGACATCACTCTCGAGGTCAGACCACTGCGAACAGGTGGTCGGTTGGATTTCAGCTGACACTGCTTCCAGTCGGTTAAGCACCACCCTGTCTTCCACCAAGTCCACTCTCAGTAGCCAAGAGTCTGGTCAACACAATCCTCACCCTGATCATCCTTCCTCCCACCATAGAGGGTCTGGCCAAAGAAGTGATCCCACACTGGGATATAGTGAGGAGCTCGTCTCATCACCAATCCTTCATTTGAACCTCTCTCCAAGCACGCTTGCAGAGGAACATGAGATCTTGTGCCCTGATTCACAACCTCTAGAGGGTACCCAATCACAAGAAGATGACAGAGGGGAACGGCATTTAAGGTCAAAGGAAGTGGATGATGATGATGATGAGACACATTTGCCATCAAATCAACCACTATTACTGTCTCAAGACCTTGATGAGGAGGATGATACACAGTTGTCTATGACTGAGTATGTGGTGGGATCAAGAAATGAGGAGGATGATCAGAGTGAGGAAGTGGAGGAGGACTTGGTGGACGATGAGGTGACTGACCCCACCTGGGAAGGTGGAGAGCCGAGCGATGACAGCAGTCCTGAGGGTGAGCCATCTGCAGCACCGCAACAGGCTGGAAGAGGCAGTGGTGTGGCTAAAGAAAGAAGGCGGACCGCACCAAACCGGCCCGCAAATGTTCCACGGAGCACCCCCTTGCGTAAATCTCCCTTGCCAAGGGCTAGGTGTTCCGCGGTATGGCGTTTTTTTAAGGAAAGTGCGGACGACAAAAGAATTGTAGTTTGCAACCTGTGCCACACCAGAATGAGCCGAGGCATGAACACTAGCAACCTCACCACCACCAGCATGATCCGACACATGGCATCCAAGCACCGTAATAAGTGGGAGGAACGCCCGGATCGCCAATCTGTGTCTGCAGGCCACACCACTGCCTCCTCTTCCCCTGTTTTTGGTGCCGGACAATCGCCTGTCGAAGGCGCAGGCCCGCATACCTCCCGCCCTGCACCTGTACCATCTGAAGCACCATCAGCGACCACATCCACTTCCCTGTCCCAGCGCAGCGTACAAATGTCGTTACCCCAGGCATTTGAGCGCAAGCGAAAATACCCAGCCACCCACCCACAGGCCATAGCACTAACCTCACACCTTTCCAAATTACTGGCCATCGAAATGCTGCCATTTAGGCTTGTGGACACTGAGTCCTTCCGCAGCCTGATGGCAGCAGCTGTCCCTCGGTACGCGGTCCCCAGCCGCCACTACTTTTCCCGGTGTGCCGTCCCCGCCTTACACCACCATGTGTCCCGTAACATCACCCGTGCCTTGACCAACGCAGTTACTGGGAAGGTCCACTTAACGACTGACACATGGACAAGTGCTTGTGGCCAGGGACGCTACATTTCCCTGACGGCACACTGGGTGAATGTCGTGGAGGCTGGGAGCGACTCGGACCCTGGGATGGCACAGGTGCTACCCACGCCGAGGATTGCGGGCCCTACCTCCATCAGGGTTTCCGCCAGCACCTACGTTATTGGCTCCTCCTCCTCCTCCTCCGTTTCCACCTCCGAATTCTCTGCGCGCAGCGCCACTCACCCATCAGCCGGTAGCTGGAAGCAGTGTAGCACTGCAGTGGGGAAGCGTCAACAGGCCGTGCTGAAGCTGATCTGCCTTGGGGACAAACAGCACACGACCTCAGAGCTGTTGCAGGGGATTAGTCACCAGACCGAGCAGTGGCTCTCGCCACTCAACCTGCAACCAGGCATGGTTGTGTGTGATAATGGGCGTAACTTGGTGGCGGCTTTGGAGCTCGGCAAGCTCACACACGTACCATGCCTAGCGCATGTATTTAATTTAGTGGTTCAGCGATTTCTAAAAACCTACCCCAATTTGCATGATCTCTTGACCAAGGTGCGCCGCGTGTGTGCACATTTCCGTAAGTCATCAACAGCTTCAGCCGGCCTGTTGAAGCTGCAGCAGCGCTTACAATTGCCAGCTCACCGGCTGCTGTGTGACGTGAGCACGCGCTGGAACTCCACCTTCCACATGTTGGCCCGGCTTTGTGAGCAGCAGAGGGCAGTAGTGGAGTACTAGCTGTTACACGGTCGTCGCCTCTCCGTTCAACTTCCTCTAATCAGAAGTGAGGAGTGGGAATGGATGTCAGACCTCTGTGAGGTTTTATGCAATTTTGAGGAATCGACACAGATGGTGAGCGGCGATAACGCTATTATCAGTGTAACCATCCCACTTCTGTGTCTACTGAAACGCTCGCTGCTCACAATTAAAACCGACGCTTTGCATGTGGAAGAGGTGGAAATGGGGGAGGAAGAGCTTACACAAGGTAATAGCCAGAGCACCCTCACTTCGTCTTCTCAGCGACAATTGGAGGAGGCGGAGGAGGAGTTGGAGGTAGACACGGTTGCCTCCGCTACAGAGGGTAGCCATGGAACTTTAGTTCCATCTCTTCAGCGTGGGTGGGCAGAAGAGGAGGAAGAGGATGAGGAGATTGAGAGTCATCCTCCTGGTGAGGACAGCGAAATCTTGCCTGTTGGTACTCTGGCACACATGGCTGACTTTATGTTAGGCTGCCTTTCCCGTGACCCACGCGTTATACGCATTTTAGACAACACGGATTACTGGGTGTTCACCCTTCTGGACCCCCGCTACAAAGAGAATTTCTCATCTCTCATTCCTCCGGTGGAGAGGACAAGCAAAATGGTGCAATACCAGAAGGTTCTTGTCGAGAAATTGCTCCAAAATTTTCCATCTGACAACGCTGGCGGCAGAGTACGTGCTACCTTGGCCAACCGAGAAGGGGAGAAAAGGGGAGCACACAGCAGTTCCGACAAAGGCAGGGCAACACTCTCCAAGGCGTGGGACACCTTCATGACACCCCGCCAGCACCCTCACCCTGATGCGCAGCCTAGTGTCACAAGGAGGGAAAAGTTTTGGAAGATGGTGAAGGAGTACGTAGCAGACCGTGTCAGCGTCCTCAATGATCCCTCTGTGCCTTACAACTACTGGGTGTCCAAGCTGGACACGTGGTATGAACTGGCACTCTACGCCTTGGAGGTGCTGGCCTGCCCTGCCGCCAGCGTTCTGTCTGAGCGGGTATTTAGTGCTGCTGGTGGCATCATAACAGATAAGCGTATCCGCCTTTCCACCGAAAATGCTGATAGGTTGACACTTATAAAAATGAACAAGGCCTGGATTTCCCCTGACTTCTCCACTCCACTGGAGGAAAGCCCCTGGTGAACATAAAGTCATTTTAGATATGTTATTTACAATGATGGGAATACTCTGTATTCCCATTCACCCCTTCCACCCAAAAAACGGGTATATGGTTGACTCTTAATCTTCTCATCGTCCTCCTCCTCTTCCATATGCCCTCTGATACAATTTTTATATAGGGCCAGCTCACCAGCGGGCCCTGTGATACAATTTTTATATAGGGCCAGCTCACCAGCGGGCCCTGTGATATAATTTTTATATAGGGCCAGCTCACCAGCGGGCCCTGTTTGACAATTTTTGTATAGGTCAGCTCACCAGCGGGCCTTCTCATATAATGTTTTATTGGGTCAGCTCTCTAGCGGGCCCTCTCATATAATGTTTTATTGGGTCAGCTCTCTAGCGGGCCCTCTTATATAATGTTTTATAGCGTCAGCTCACTAGCGGGCCTTCGCATATAATGTTTAGGATGGTCAGCTCCGCAGCAGACCCTCACCCATAATGTTTTAGATGGTCGGCTCAGCAGCAGACCCTCATTCCTAATGTTTTAGATGGTCAGCTTAGCGGCATGCCCTCGCCCCTAATGTTTTAGAGGGTCACCAGCAGGCCATTAATCCTAATTTTTCAAGGGTGTGTATGATGCCCTCCTTTATGTGTAATAAAGGGTGTATTGGAGTGACATTGCAGTCTAATTTTTGGCAGCCCTTTCACTTAGTGCATAGGCTTTATGAGTGTTGGACCACTACCTGAACTATTGTACCACAATGTGAATGAGGCCCTCCATTTTGTGATATACAGGTTGTATCGGAGTGCCTCAGGTCCTCCCATTGAATTAAATAGGGCTGGGGTGTTCGACAGAGCAGAAGGTAGTTCCTGGCTTCATCCACTAAGTCACTTCGTCACTTTTACTGAATGGATCAGACCCCACTGTTCCGACTACAAATTTTGGACTTAACAAGGGCAAACGGACATGTTGTAAAACCTGTGGTAGCTGCGGCCTCCGTTCCTGAATGCTGTACCTTACCCCGGCCATAACCACGTTGAACACCTGCTTTACGCTGCGCACGTTTCCCTCTTAATCATGGCCCCAGTTCCGAAAAATCGATGAAATTTTTTGCAGAATTTGCAGATGATATACAAGTAAATATACAGCAAATACTGTTTGGTAACAATTTTTCGCCTAAAATCGTTTTTATCTTCCTTTTTGTGTGTTTTACGGTCAGTCTGTAAAAATGGCGTACTACGGGCGAAACATCGTTCCCAGCAGCGACGTTGGAGTCCAAGATGCATCCAGACATCCTCCCTATGCTGTCCCTGAACCATTTCTGTGGTGTTTCCATCATTTTCTGCCCTTTTCCTATGGACCAGGCACCCTCCCCTCATCAGAGCAGGGGGTGCCTGGTGTAATGCTCGAGTCCTCCCATTGACTTCAATGGGGCTCGGGTGCTCGGCCGAGCACTCGATCGTCCGGGGGCGCTCGGTCAGAGCACCCGAACACCCGAGCATCAGGGTGCTCGATCATCACTAATAGTCAGTGATTTGTTATAAGTGGAGTGGAGGTTATAGTTAGTATGGAGATCTGGAGTGATCATACTGCTCAGGTAGTGTGGGATAGTCAGTGATTTGTTATCAGTGGAGTGGAGGTTATAGTTAGTATGGGAGCTGGAGTGATCATACTGCTCAGGTAGTGTGGGATAGTCAGTGAGTTGTTATCAGTGGAGTGGAGGTTATAGTTAGTATGGAGAGCTGGAGTGATCATACTGCTCAGGTAGTGTGGAATAGTCAGTGAGTTGTTAGCAGTGGAGCGGAGGTTATAGTTAGTATGGGAGCTGGAGTGATCATACTGCTCAGGTAGTTTGGAATAGTCAGTGAGTTGTTATCAGTGGAGTGGAGGTTATAGTTAGTATGGAGAGCTGGAGTGATCATACTGCTCAGGTAGTGTGGGATAGTCAGTGAGTTGTTATCAGTGGAGTGGAGGTTATAGTTAGTATGGAGAGCTGGAGTGATCATACTGCTCAGGTAGTGTGGAATAGTCAGTGAGTTGTTAGCAGTGGAGCGGAGGTTATAGTTAGTATGGGAGCTGGAGTGATCATACTGCTCAGGTAGAGTGGGATAGTCAGTGAGTTGTTATCAGTGGAGTGGAGGTTATAGTTAGTATGGAGAGCTGGAGTGATCATACTGCTCAGGTAGTGTGGGATAGTCAGTGAGTTGTTAGTAGTGGAGGTTATAGTTAGTATGGAGATCTGGAGTGATCATACTGCTCAGGTAGTGTGGAATAGTCAGTGAGTTGTTATCAGTGGAGTGGAGGTTATAGTTAGTATGGAGAGCTGGAGTGATCATACTGCTCAGGTAGTGTGGGATAGTCAGTGAGTTGTTAGCAGTGGAGCGGAGGTTATAGTTAGTATGGAGATCTGGAGTGAGCATACTGTTCAGGTAGTGTGGAATAGTCAGTGAGCTGTTAGCAGTGGAGCGGAGGTTATAGTTAGTATGGAGAGCTGGAGTGATCATACTGCTCAGGTAGCCTGGTAGCTTTCCGGAGAAGTGGCTGTATACCAAGCAAGAAAGGTGAAGGTCACATCTAGATTTGAATGTGAGCCAATGTAGAGGCAGACAGGCAAAGATGGGTAACTGGAGTTGCTTACAGTTACAGGAAGTATGGGTGAGATTTGTAGTCAGTGACACTGACCATGACAGATAGGAACAGTTAATGGGTAGGTGGAAGGCAAAAGAACCTACATCTGAGCTGCAGCATAGTGTGGAGTTCTGGGTTTTAATTATACTGAAGTGGAAATTCCACCACCATAGAAAGTTCAAAATAGCAAAAGTCTCATGGACATTTAATTGATAGTATATTTTCTATGCCCAGGAATTCCCATGGAAAAAGTATCAAATTGTGTTCTTTTCAGGAAAATGCTGGCAAAAAAAGTGAAGTCTTGCCCATTTCTATGTAAGAGTGTGCATTTTAATTAGATAAGAAAATGGTCAGACTAGCTGGGCTGATTGGCTCCGCTGTCAAAATCAGTGACCCTCATGTATAAAAGTAAACTGGTACAACTCTAGAACAAACTAATTGAATCATGGCAAGAGAAATAAAACAGCCAATTGATTAAAATAGGGTATTTTACTTGCTTCCCAATGTGTTGGAGACTTCCCTGTTATTCAAGGGGATAATGACCCCATTTAAAGAATATCCCCTATGTCCCCTATATTGCAATTAATTTACCCCAAAATTGCTCCACTCTTCTTTTCTAAATAAGGGCCAATGTCTCCATGTTTTCTATGTTGGTTAATAGCTAAATTAAATCTTTGAGTTCCAGAGAGGCACACAATGCATTGAATACCTTTTGGCCATTCAAAGGGTTAAAATGATGGGCATTGTAGTCCAAAAATAGCTGCAGCTACAGACTGCCCACCCCTGACCTAAACCATAATTGAATAGTTGCACGGAATAGAAAGGTGTAAGTATGTAAATACAAGTTATTAAAATTGTATTGAAGAATTAATGTGGTAGAAAAAGAGTATGAGATTATTATTAGTTCTGTGCAGATCAAAGGAGAGAGAACAATGACAAGTAAAGAGAATGTTGTTACCACTCACGGAAAGATCAAGAAGCAGCGAGAAAGGGGGGAATAAGTGGTGGCGAGAAAGTAGAAATATAGAGGGAGAGAGGAGATATGAGAGAAGAGGAAAGGAAGATGGGAGAGAGGAGATGAAATTATACAAATTACAATTGAGCAGGCAGCAGGTATGTGAACAGGGCCAGAATTACATTCAAGGTATCCCGAAAGGCGCTCTAGGTGTCCTTAGCTTAATCCATAGCAACACCGCCACTACTCACATGACCCCACTCCCAAGTCCCAGCCACTTTTTCCTGAATTATACTTTATAGTGAGCCACTGCACAAATCAGTCCAAGTAGCCACCCAAGGCAGAAAACTAATAAGTCAAGGTAACCAAAAATATGAAACACTTTATTAATCAGACAAAAAAAATAATTTATAGAATAAAAAAACAATTAAAATATAGAAGACAAGTCATATTAAATTATTCATGTCTCAAAAGATGTTACCCTAAAGATGTGACTATGTATACAAAATGTAAGCTGGAGAGGTATACTGCATCATAGGTGCTGAAAAAATACCTAAGAACATCTATATAAAGCCTCCCCAATAAAGTGTAGAATAGCAACAAGGTATATAAAGTGCAAAAACAATTTAATAGACAGATAAATACCAATAATATAAAGAAAAAATGAGAAATAATATACTTATCCATCGGTATAATCATGGTAAGGGGAATATAAAGACACGACTAGCTTTCAAACCCCAAACCCAACGTGTTTCGCCACTCCAGTGGCTTCTTGCACTATTGCCTGGCACAGAAATACCCATGACCCATAACAGACAAGAATGAAAAAAGCTTTCACCCCTTGGTTGCCAGAGAAATCTCTGTAAAGTGCTGAAGATCTCGCTAGAATTCTAGGGGTTAAATAATAGACTGTAAAGGGACATAAAACTGAAATTGCTCTGGCAACATCCACAATTCAGAATGTGGGTGTGGCCAGCACAACAGAGGCACCACCCCTCAAATTTTGGAGCTCTAAGCAATTACCTACTCTGCCTGTTGGAGAATCCGGTGAAATCAATTAGCAAAATAAGAGAGAGAGAGAGAAAGAACGAGAGAGAAGGGGTCATAAATAGTGGAGAGAGAGCAAAACTAGATGGAGAAAGAGAAGATGTGAGAGAGGGGAGGAAGGTGGGACTGAGGAGATAAAATGATAAATGACAAATGAGCAGGCTCAGGGATGCAATGTCTGAAAATATGAATGAGTAAACAAATAGAAAGAAGCTGAGAAGATAAATAGGGATAATGAGATGCAGCTCCTATTGTACAGAGATATGGATAGGACCCGGAGAATGGAATGCACTGATAAGGAAACGTGAGATAGGGTGTCCATATGTCCTGGATTGCCTGGGACAGTCCTGGATTTTAAATGATTGTCCCTTGTTCCGGGCAGCCCCCTTCTGGGACAGTACAATGTCCCGGAATGAAGACTCCTGAACTCAGAGGTCTAAACACTACAAGAAGAACTGCCCATAGACTACTGTCACAAAGTGATGTCTCTGCTGGGCTACAGAAAAATGGCTTCCAGATGTAGCTGTAAACACTAGAGAGAGAACTGAGCCTTGATAATGACATCAATCAGGAGCTGCAGTGCAATGTTGTTGCAGTGTAATGCTAATCTAAGGCTTTGGCCTTGATGTACATTTTCTTGTAGACCAACACAGGCACCATTTTTGTCACACCAGTCAATAGGTGGTTCTCTCTCTAGTGTCTCTCTCTTTGCAGTATCTGTGAATAGTAGAATTGAAATGTGGTCACCCTAATGTGAGGTGCTATACGTGAAGTAACAGGCTCACATAAACACACATTTATACTGATTCCTGGAAATAAGCAATCCTGCCACTGGGCAGTTTGTGAATCTGTGTGTTGGATTGTGTGGATTGTACGTGATTCTTCAAAACAGTTTAGGAGGAAGTGTGTTTGTATACTATCCCTTTAACTAGGTCGGTGTGGTGTTAATGAAAATAAGGTGTGGCTTGTCCCTAAAATGGGTGGTGGTGTAGCCAGAATGGCGAGGGAAATAGGCAAAACTGCTTGAAGCTCAATCAGTTGGAGAAATATCTTCTGTCCCTAGAGACCCCATAATTAACAGACAGAGTCTTCGGGGTAGATCGATCTATCTATCTATCTATCTATCTATCTATCTATCTATCTATCTATTCCATATCGATCTATCTATCTATCTATCTATCTATCTATCTATCTATCTATCTATCTATTCCATATCGATCTATCTATCTATCTATCTATCTATCTATCTATCTATCTATCTATCTATCTGTCATATCTATCTATCTATCTATCTATCTATCTATCTATCTATCTATCTATCTATCTATCTGTCATATCTATCTATCTATCTATCTATTTATCTATCTATCTATCTATCTCATATCTATCTATCTATCTATCTATCTATCTATCTATCTATCTATCTCATATCTATCTATCTATCTATCTATCTATCTATCTATCTATCTATCTATCTATCCCATATCTATCTATCTATCTATCTATCTATCTATCTATCTATCTATCTCATATCTATCTATCTATCTATCTATCTATCTATCTATCTATCTCATATCTATCTATCTATCTATCTATCTATCTATCTATCTATCTATCTCATATCTATCTATCTATCTATCTATCTATCTATCTATCTATCTATCTATCCCATATCTATCTATCTATCTATCTATCTAGATATTGGTAAGCAATGTGTTGCATACCACTCTGGCACTCAAAGGGTTAATAAACAGTAATGTTTGCTTGAAAATAATTTACAAGTCCAGTAACAGTAAATTAGGTTGAATAAAAACACAAGTCCATCAAGTTCAACCTTTGCCTCATACCCCAGTGACATGAGAACTGTATAGATATCCTGCTACCAAATAAGTTAATCATTTATCAGACCTTCCTGATCTGCCTACTGATATTCAGTATAACCCTGTATGTTCCAAAAAGTGTATCTAATCTTCTCTTAAAGGGATAGTAATTCTTTGTTTTAACTTTATTTTATTTTATAGGCATTAAAAAAACATGAAGAACGATATAAGTCTTATCTCTCAAAGCTTTATGGTTTATGAGATATTCACAAGCAAAGTTTCCCCCTCCCCGCCCCTTTTACCTAGTGTAAGCCATCTCTTCTCAGATGTGAATCTGGTTGTAAGACCAGACAGATAACAGAAGGGGACAATCTTCTTTGTATGAAAACAATGAAAGCCCTTCCCCCCTTGACAAGTTTTTTAGCTTTTTCCCTTATCTTAATTGAAGATTGTCCCTCTCTGCAGTCTACCTGGGCACCTCCCTTCTGATCTGGCTGAACAGGGGGGGGTACTTTGCTTGTGAATATCTCTTAAACCATAAAGGTTTGAGAGATAAGACTTATATCGTTCTTCATGTTTTTTTAATGCCTACAAAATAAAATAAAGATAAAATGAAGTATTACTATCCATTGTATCTGCCATAACCACATCCTTAGGCAAGGAATTACAGTGATATAATGTGTGTGCATACCTTCCAACATTTGAAATGGCCAAAAAGGGACATCTAATTTTAGGTGATGCTGCTGGGGGCGTGGCTGGACATTATCAATCATTTTTAGGTTATTTCATGACCTCTTTGTACAACTGAAAACTGATTTAGAGCAAAACAAAAGTGTTTTTATTACCCATATTAATTTAAAAGCACACATATACTGAGGCTTACACAAACATTAATGTGAGTGATACACATATACACACCACACAGCCTGATCTCCTAAAAAGAGGGACACCAGGGTGGGAAAGAGGGATTTGGGTCTCATAGCGAGACTGTCCCCCACTAAAGAGGGACACTTGGGAGGTATGCGTGTGTGTGCGGAGGGGGGTTAAGCTTTTGTGCATGAATAATGTATACTTAGGGAGGTTAGGCCTCTCCAAATCAAACACCATAGTAATTTAATTTAATGGTGCAAGTCATCCTATAAAATTAGAATTATTGCTATCCTACCCAATTAGAGAAGTCTCCCTACTCTCATGCTTCTACACCTGTGTTTTTATGCTTGTTTCTGTGTGTTCTGTGTCTGTTTATATTTGTGTGTCTGCTTGTGAAAGTTTGTGTGAGCGCTTCTGTTTGTGTGTCTGTATGTTTGTATGCACGTGTAGGTTGGTGTATGTGAATGTTTCTGTGTGTGCGTGCTTGTATGTTTGTGTGCAAATATCTGTGTGTGTTTGTACATCTGTGAGGTGTATATACTAAGTAAAAGTGGTGCAATTCTGGAGAAGAAAAACATATTCCCACTGGTATAAATGATTTTAACCCCTTGAATACTGGAGAGGTTGGTTATCCGTGGGCTAAAAGCCTCATTTAAATCATTGGGAAATTGTGGAATTGTTATTTTCTGTGTGCACTTAGTACATCAACCTCTGTTCTTATGTTTGTGTGTCTGTGTGTTCATGTCTTTGTGTACGTGCATGTCTTTGTGTCTCTTTGTGTTCATGTGTTTGTGTGTCTGTGTGTTTATGTCTTTGTGTACATGCATCTGTTTGTGTGACTGTGTGTTTATGTCTTTGTGTACGTGCATCTGTTTGTGTGACTGTGTGTTTATGTCTTTGTGTACGTGCATCTGTTTGTGTGTCTGTGTGTTCATGTGTTTGTGTACGTGCATCTGTTTGTGTGACTGTGTGTTCATGTCTTTGTGTGCGTGCATCTGTTTGTGTGTCTGTGTGTTCATGTCTTTGTGTACGTGCATCTGTTTGTGTGACTGTGTGTTCATGTCTTTGTGTACGTGCATCTGTTTGTGTGTCTGTGTGTTCATGTCTTTGTGTACGTGCATCTGTTTGTGTGTCTGTGTGTTCATGTGTTTGTGTACGTGCATCTGTTTGTGTGACTGTGTGTTCATGTCTTTGTGTGCGTGCATCTGTTTGTGTGTCTGTGTGTTCATGTCTTTGTGTACGTGCATCTGTTTGTGTGTCTGTGTGTTTATGTCTTTGTGTACATGCATCTGTTTGTGTGTCTGTGTGTTCATGTCTTTGTGTACGTGCATCTGTTTGTGTGTCTGTGTGTTTATGTCTTTGTGTACATGCATCTGTTTGTGTGTCTGTGTGTTCATGTCTTTGTGTACGTGCATCTGTTTGTGTGACTGTGTGTTCATGTCTTTGTGTACGTGCATCTGTTTGTGTGACTGTGTGTTTATGTCTTTGTGTACGTGCATCTGTTTTTGTGTCTGTGTGTTCATGTGTTTGTGTACATGCATCTGTTTGTGTGTCTGTGTGTTCATGTCTTTGTGTACGTGCATCTGTTTGTGTGATTGTGTGTTTATGTCTTTGTGTAAGTGCATGTCTTTGTGTCTCTGTGTGTTCATGTGTTTGTGTATGTGCATTTGTTTGTGTGTCTGTGTGTTTATGTGTTTGTGTATGTGCATGTGTTTGTGTCTCTGTGTGTTCATGTCTTTGTGTCCCTGCATCTGTTTGTGCATCTGTTTGCGTCAATGTGTGTTCATGTCTTTGTTTATGTGTATCTGTTTGTGTGTCTGTGTGTTCATGTCTTTGTGTGCGTGCATCTGTTTGTGTGTCTGTGTGTTCATGTCTTTGTGTACGTGCATCTGTTTGTGTGACTGTGTGTTTATGTCTTTGTGTGCGTGCATCTGTTTGTGTGACTGTGTGTTTATGTCTTTGTGTGCGTGCATCTGTTTGTGTGATTGTGTGTTTATGTCTTTGTGTAAGTGCATGTCTTTGTGTCTCTGTGTGTTCATGTGTTTGTGTATGTGCATTTGTTTGTGTGTCTGTGTGTTTATGTGTTTGTGTATGTGCATGTGTTTGTGTCTCTGTGTGTTCATGTCTTTGTGTCCCTGCATCTGTTTGTGCATCTGTTTGCATCAATGTGTGTTCATGTCTTTGTTTATGTGTATCTGTTTGTGTGTCTGTGTGTTAATGTCTTTGTGTAAGTGCATCTGTCTGTGTGTGTGTGTGTTCATGTCTTTGGGTCTCTGTTTGTGTGTCTGTGTGTTCATGCCTTTGTGTACGTGCATCTGTTTGTGCGTATGTGTGTTTATTGTCTTTGTGTACATGCATCTGTTTGTGTGTCTGTGAGTTCCTGCCTTTAGGTCTCTGTCTGTCTGTGTGTTTATGTCTTTGTGTAGGTGCATCTGTTTGTGTGCCTGTTTGTTCATGTCTTTTGTGTACATGCATCTGTTTCTTTGTCTGTGTGTGTGCTCTGGATGGAGAATACACTACCGGTCAAAAGTTTATGAAAACACACCCATATTTCCAGTTTTTATTGAAATTTACTCAGTTTAACGTCTTAGTGTACTCTGAAAATAAAGCATAGAACAAATAAACAACTGGACATTAAAAAGAAATCATGGAATCATTTTCCTTAACAAAATGTAATCTAAATGTTTGACTTATCAAAGTAGCCATCTTTTGCAGATATAACAGTCGAACAAACTTGTGGCATTCTTTCGACAACAGAAATCAAATATTGTTGTGAAAGTTCTTCCCAACACTGTTGCAGAAGTTCCCACAAATGTGTTGCACTTGTAGGTTGTTTTGCTTTCACCCTTCTGTCCAGTTCATCCCAAACCAGCTTGATGGGGTTTATGTCTGGAGACTGTGCTGCCCATTCCATGATTTGAAACCTACCGTCTTGTTCTTTTCTTCTAAGGTAGTTCTGACACAGCCTGGAGGTATGTTTTGGGTCATTATCTTGCTGTAGGATGAACCCCTGACCAACTAGGTGTGTACCAGAGAGTATTGCATGATGCTGCAAAATGCTGTGGTAGGAGTATTGGTTTAGGGTGCCACTCACTCTGTGCAAGTCACTGATTCTGGATCCAGCAAAAGCGCCCCAGACCATCACGCTTCCTCCTCCATGTTTCACAGTTGATGTCACACACTGAGGATCCATCTTTTCGCTTACCTGACAGCATACAAAAAAACCTTGTGTGATGAACCAAAGATCTCAAATTTTGATTAATCGGTCCATAAGACCTTCTTCCAGTCTTCAGTAGTCCACTGGCGGTGCTTCATGCCCCAGGCAAGCCTCTTTTTCTAATTATGTCATCTTAGCAATAGCTTTCTTACTGCCACTCGACCATTCAAACCTGCAGCTTGAAGTCTTCTCTTCGCAGTTCAAACTGACACTTGCTTACTTCGATCGGTGTTAAGCTGTGCTTGAAGCCGTTGTGCTGTGAGCCACCTGTCATGCAAGCTGTTGACTCTCAGAAACTTCTCATCTAATTTTGTTGTGCCTTTGGGTCTGCCAGACCTCTTCCTGTCAGAGTTTCAAAGTGCCTTTTGATGGTGTAGGAAACTGTACTCACTGACACCTTGGCTTTCTTTACAATTTGTATAAAGGAAAGACATACACTTTTAAGATTTATAATGGTCTATCTGTGTTCCTTTGTTAATTTCAGGTTGTTCACTGGACTTCAACTGCGTAAATTTCAATAAAAACTGGAAAAATGGCGGTGTTCTAAATTTTTTGACAGGTAATGTATGAAAAATAGGTGTAAATAATTTTTTTTGTTTTCCTGATCAACTCCACTCAAATTCCCATAATGTACTGATTAGGGAACTGCTGGCACGAAAGGTGGTGGCACAAACATGGATGTCAGAAGACCCCCCCAAACATGACCACTGGATGGCCCTGGTAGCTAATAATCTTCCTCATTATAAGGGACTCTATTTACATAGGGGTACCTCGAACAAATTAACCTAATATGGGGTTCATGGACCTCTTATTGCAATTCTAGAACTACTTATTATTCTCTGTTCCGTGGGTGGTGTCCCTGGAGAATCTGGCTATCTATCTATTTATATATTTATCTGCTAATTGATGCCTACGCTGTTACCTGCTACATTTAATAATAATTACTGAGAGAGAGGCTGCGCTCATCTCCTGGGGGGTGGGGGAATGGATCCTGTTAGAGATATGGTGGGGTTTGGAGATGGGGGAGGGGAGTTTTGGTTTAGTTTAATTTTTCATTTATAAAATTAAAACGGGACAGCTGTATCTCTATGTTATGATGCTTGCTTGACTGTCTGCATTGTATCTCTTATTTGATTACTATGTGAATTATCTATGATTTTGTAATGTTTTATTACTGTCCTCTCAATAAAAACGTTTAAAAAAAAAATACATTTTTTTGTACAAAATTTAAGGATCAGCTAGTTTTGTGCAACATATTTCAGGATATATTAGAGACCCAAAAGTCTGATAGCCACAGATCATATCAAAACAGTTCTTTCCTCTGTGTTTATGCACACAGATATACCTATATACACTACCATTCAAAAGTTTGGGGTCACTTAGAAATGTCCTTGTTTTTGAAACAAAAGCAAATCATGTACATTAAAATAACATCAAATGGATCAGATATACAGTGTAGACATTGTTAATGTTGTAAATGACTATTGTAGCTGGAAACGGCTGATTTTTAATGGAATATCTACATTTGCTGCAAATGGAGGATGCTTCGACAAAAGCAAAGTTTGAAGGACACAATTATTATGTAAATTAAAATAATTATTCCTAACCTTGTCAACTACTTGATTGTATTTCCAATTAATTTTAAAACCTTTTTGATGTATGTTTTCATGAAAAACAAGGGAATTTCTGAAGTGACCCCAAACTTATGAACGTGAGTGTATACGTAGGGTATCCCATCCCCCATGATACCTCTCTTCAGTGTTCCAGATTCCATTTTGAACTTGGACGTTAAAGTGATAGTCTTTTAAAAAAATAAATATACATCCGATTGTTCAGTTTAACTTTTTTTTATAATGAATAGTATGCTCTGAAAATCCTTTACCTTCATGTTCGGCTTAAAAATCCAGTTACAAATGTCCCCTCTCCCTCCCATTTTCAGAACGTCACTCAGACTTCCTGAGATCAGAAAGCCACTGTGGAAGAATCACCTACAAGGGACGATATTGTGATGGTGTAAGGAAAAACCTACCCTCCTTCATCAATGGGGCAGGGTTTTCCTTATATGGAAACACATAATATTGTCCCTCCTCGCAATCCGTCTAGTCAAGGGACACTCTCTCGGATCTGAGGGCAGGGGTGTACTTAGAGCATTTGGCACCTGGGGTGGATCCTATATTCTGATCGCTTACTGTGGCCTCTGCTTCCCTTCTTGAAGGACAAGTTACCTCTCAGGGCCCGAGGCATGGTTCTAAGCAGCTGTCAGCGTGCATCTCTAAGCTCTAGGGTTCACTAGCTGCACTGATTTGTGGGACATGGAGTTCTATGGAGTCCACCCATCAAAGGCATCCCTCTCCTCAAGAACTACAACTCCCAGCAAGCACTGCATGAACTCTTTGCGCCAGCTGATAGCAATGGTTGCCGGACAGTGTAGTTATGAGAGCAAGTTGGGAGAAGGCCTTGAAATTCACAGATAGGGGGCAGGGCATACATCACCCAGAATGCACTGCTCTTGTTGGGTAGTTAGTTGCTGGTGTTGTGAAGGCGTTTTGTATGGCGCTGGTCTGATGTCTGCCGTACTGTGTTTTTTATTTTTATTGTTATTATTATAGATTCAGAGGTAGGAGTTTTCATTGAGATGCATTCTGAGTTCAGTATGTTGGGGTACATTCTGGCAATCGGGCTACACACTGAGATTAAGTGTCACACCCCTAATGAGTGGCACCCGAGTGGACCGCCCACCCCCCTGTTAATACGTCACTTCCTGAGGGGAGTCTGCATGTTGTATTGAAGAGGGACGGGAGGGGGAAACTTTTAACTGGATTTTTAAGCCGAACATGAAGGTAAAGTATTTTCAGAACATCCTATTCATTATAAAAAAATTAAACAGAACAATCAGATGTATATTTATTTTTGACAATGCTATCTCTTAAAGGGATAGTAATACTTCATTTTATCTTTATTTTATTTTGTAGGCATTAAAAAAAACATGAAGAACGATCTAAGTCTTATCTCTAAAACCTTTATGGTTTGAGAGATATTCACAAGCAAAGTTTCCCCTTACGTCCCTTTTACCTAGTGTAAGCAATCTCTTCTCAGATGTGGAATCCAGTCCATAGACCAGACAGATAACAGCAGGGGACAATCTTCTTCCTATGAGAACAATGAAAGCCCTGCCCCCCTTGACAGGTTTTTCAGGTTTTTCCCTTATCTTAATTGAAGATTGTCCCTCTCTGCAATCTACCTGGGCACCTCTCTTCTGATCTGGCTGAGCAGTGTTACATCAGTAAAAGGGGTGGGAGGGGGATACTTTGTCATTGAATTACTCTTGAACTACAACTCTGACAGAATTGAAATAACAGTCTCCAAAGTCCAAATACTATGCTGATTAATTAGAGCTGCTTTTATTATGAAACATTACTATCCCTTTAAAGTGGGGTATTAAGCCCTTAATGCTAGAGACATCTCCAAAGTATTGGTTTGCTCATCCATTTCACTCCCAGTTCTAAGCATTTTCTTCACTTTTGTTGCAGTTTACAATCAAATGACGCTTATAGTTACTTTTCTGTGGACAACCCACACATGTCATACACTCAGCAGATCATGAACTTTCATTGGTTTGTGAATACCACCTAATGTGAACATGAAATTTTACCCAGAATACAAAAATGTTTCTTAAATCTGAAATTCTAATAAAGTGAATGACTATCAACCGTCCTAGAGTGTACTTTTTCTATTTTCCACTAGCAAATGCTTATGGTTCTAAGATTAATATGAATTCACCTTTTTAAAACACCCAAATTGATGTTTTCCTACATAGGGCTTCCTATATGAATTAGCAATAAAAATAATGTTGTTTTTAAAATTTTGCACCATTTTGCATTTCATGAAGAAAATAACAAGAAAGAAATCATGTATGCCTACATGCTATTTATTTTCTAAAGGAACACAAAATTCCAATTTCAGAAACTGGTCATTTGCATTTATATTCCAAAGCAATAAAATCTCCAGTAAATGGTACTATAATAATTTTTTTTCATATTTATAGGTTTTTCGAATACACTGAAATCACTAGGAACAAGGGAAAATACTATATTAGGTAAAGTAGCTAGAGGTCTCCTTATTAAAATGGTACCACATTAGTATGAGGTGACATACAGAAGGGGCATGGCTTAGGACAGAGGTGTAACTACAAGCCACCGGACTCTGGTGCAAAAATTACCATAGGGCCCCCCTGACCACATTTCCCCCCATTGACCACCTCCAGATTGCCCCCAATATCCATCAGCACATTGCTCCCAATGTCCACCTCCACATTGCCCCCAATGTCCACATCCACATTGCCCCAATGTCCATCTCCACATTGCACCCAATGTCCACCTTCACATTGACCCCCCAGTGTCCATCCATCTCCCTGGTGGTCCAGCTGTGGGGCAGGAAAGTTCTGTGCCTTCTTATGCACAGACCTCTATTAGCAGCTCGGAACTCCCACGTGGTCTTCTCTCTAATGATGCAGAGCACTGGGAGATGACGTAATCTCCCAGGACTCTGCATTACTAGAGTGCCGGAGACAGAGAGGGAGCTCTGCTGCTAATAGAGGTCTGTGCCGAAGAAAGCATAGGCCTCTTGCGGGAGCTGGGGGGGGGGGTCACAGGGGGTGGCGCGTCCAGTCGCAGTTGCTATCCCTGCAACTAAAGATGAGCGAGCACCCCGATGCTCGGGTGCTCGGGTGCTCTGACCGAGCACCCCCTGATGCTCGAGTGCTCGGCCGAGCACCCGAGCCCCATTCAAATGAATGGGAGCACTCGAGCATTAAACCAGGCACCCCCTGCTCTGATGAGCGGAGGGTGCCTGGTCAATGTCCCCCTTCATCTCCGCTATGCCCCTCTTCCACAATGTCCCCCTTCATCTCCTATGCCATAGCGGAGATGAAGGGGGACATTGTGGAAGAGGGGCATAGCGGAGATGAAGGGGGACATTGTGGAAGAGGGGCATAGACTCTATGCCCCTCTTCCACAATGTCCCCCTTCATCTCCGCTATGCCCCTCTTCCACAATGTCCCCCTTCATCTCCTCTATGGCATAGGAGATGAAGGGGGACATTGTGGAAGAGGGGCATAGCGGAGATGAAGGGGCACATTGTGGAAGACGGGCATAGCGGAGATGAAGGGGGACATTGTGGAAGAGGGGCATAGAGTCTATGCCCCTCTTCCATAATGTCCCCCTTCATCTCCGCAATGCCCCCTTCATCTCCGCAATGCCCCCGTACCTCCATTCGCTGGTGGTCCAGCGGAGCGTCTTCGGATCTGTGCCTCTTCCGGCACAGATCCTCTTCACCCGAGCATGTCGGGCGAGCACATGGCGGTACTCGTACGAGTACCGCCATGTGCAGAGCAGAGCGATGCTCGAGCCGATCCGAGCATCGGCCGAGCACGCTCGCTCAACACTACCTGCAACCCCTGTTACACCACTGACTCAGGATCACTAAGCTGCAGACAACACAAACTGTCAGTGTTCTTGCTGTTATTGGTTTTTTATATGACACACACCGGCAATTTTCGCAAATCTACTTAGCATAGCTCCTCTTATACCACGTCTCTTTACCAGTCTCTACAATGACTCCTATTAGCATATATAATTAAATTAAAAACTCTGGTGCTAACTTACACTGCGCTCACTACATTTCTTATGTTTTTTTCCAAATACACTCCCACTTACCATCTTCGCTCTGCACGGGGCCTTCTTCTCTCCATAAGGGAGTGCCACTGCCGATCCTTCCTGAGAGTATACATCATCATCTTCAGCCATTGCTGACCCACTACAGGATGAAGGCCTCCTCAACAAGCCTCCACCAGCTTCGGCCCTGTGCCTTTTGTTGCCACTGTGTACCGACAAATTTGGTAATTTTATCTACCCATCTTGTCTTCTTCTTGGATGTTTAGTATTGAGTGGAATCCATTCCAAAATTTGCTGGGTCCATCTACCATCAAGTCTTCTTCCTATATTGCCTGCTTTTTCCATTTCAGGTGTTTTACTCTTTAAATGACAGACCTTTGTTTGCACACATTATTCGGTCTCCTTTTGTTATATTTAGAATTTGCCCCTCCATAATTCTCTGTGTAACCTTACGTTTTTGTATGGCTTTGGCACACATTTGTCAAAAACCTTTCGCTTGAGGGAGTTTGAAAATTGTCTTAAAGACAGTGCTACTAAGTTTTCTAATGCTTCCCATCCCAATTTTATCGGTCGCTCAATTTCTATCGCGGTCTTTCAATCTGTTGACATGTCCTGTCCAAGATAAACAAACTTAGTCCACTTCTTCAAGTTCTAGTCCACCTACTGTGATTTTCCTTGGTTTTGTAAATTTGTTAAACGTAATTGAGTTTTGTTGATAGTTGTCTTCAGACCAACATTTTTGCTTTCCTGTTGTAGCTCTTCAATGTCCTCTTGTAATTCTACAGGACGATTAAAAAAGTGTACGATATTGTCTGCAAAACGTAAGTGATGTAGGTATTCTCCATTTATCTTAAGTCATTTTTATTTACTCAAATGAATGTAACATCTACAGATATAGAGGAAATGTAGACAAGGCATACCATTTTGCTAAATATTTTTGAAGTTTCATAAATGCATTTCATTAAAATTATATCCTCCTATATAATAATTCGCTAAACCGTGTGTAACGCTGCAACATGCGCAGTAGACACTGCTGCGTGTGCTGCAGTCATGCACAGTAGAGACTGCCCGCGCCGCGGCTGATACAGAGCTGGGCTCTGTATCAGCCGTGGCGCGTGCAGTCTCTACTGCGCGTGACTGCCTCACGACCGGGTGACAGTGGCACTGTGGCCCTTGTAACGGGCTGTTTAACTAGTATATATATATTTCTTGTGATAAATACTCACAGCCTTAGGGTTTCTTAGCACAGTCTTCTAGGGCTATAAATAACAGAATCTGGAAGTCACTTTAACAATGTTTATTGTGTAGTCCAAAAATGTATATTTTCTTACAGAAACTCAAAATAAATAAACAACAGAAAATTAATCCTACCTCTCACCAAAGCACTAACTTAAATCCCTGACTATCGCTGGGTGTCTAAACCCACTTACCAGCCGCAGCAAAAATCACAACATAGCAATGAAATACACCACTTTCAATTCCAGTTTGATAACCTTTAAGGTAGCTCTTTTCTTTTCTGCAGCCAGCAGAGGAATCAAACAAAGGGGAGATAGACCAGAGCCTTTCTTGCTCTGACCTTTTAAAACCATCTTTTCCCAATAAAGGTTAGGTGTGGCTTCGAACTATTTGTCACCTGCAGTACTACCTGCTGGGAAATGTAGTTTTCTTTGTAAACCCTAAAGTGGGTATAAACTGTATAGAATTCTGGCTCCTAGATATCTTCCTTCCAGTACTACTCCTCTGGCATTGTCACAATCCTATATAATAATTTGCTAGGATGTTTGTCACGATGCAGTCATGCACAGTAGACACTGAGCGTGTTTGGGCAGTCTCTACTGCGCATGATTGCAACGCGTGAGTGAGGTGACGCAAGACTACATCACTTGGAGCAGTTAGGTAGCGGCCTCTTAACCCTTTGAGTGCCAGAGGGATATGCAACGTATTGCCAAGGGTTAACATTACCCGGACCTTGGCCCGTGTACACGGGCTTTCACACTAGTATATATATATGCCCATCCAGTTTGAAAGGATAGACTCTCCCCTTTCCTACAAGGATTCTGCATGCATGATACAAGTATGGAAATAGGGAGGAGAGGTGGAGAGAACCTCCTAGCTCTAACACGCATTAAATGTTTACATTTATACCAGGTAGTCATGTGGTCACCTTGTAGTGACCCCTTCATGCTTAGCCTTGTTAGAAAGGGGAGACTCAACCCTTTCCATCAAGGGTACACATCTGCCATGGTAGGAGTTGTGAACTAAGCTCTCCAGCTTCTAACATAAATTATATATATGTTTTTAATCAGGTGATCACATGATCACCTGGTCTTAATCCCTTCATGTCTACACTTGCTGCAAAGGGGAGAATCTACCCCAATGAGACTCTTATTCTGGCATGATACTAGTTCCTGGGCCTCTTAAATAGTTCTCTCCAGCAAATAACAAAAATGTGTAAAAAATGAACTACTCATTCATGTGTGATCACGCTAGGTGAGCACCTGGTATTACACTAAGGTATTCCATACCTTATGGGAAAGGGGCGATGCTTCCCTTTTTAACAAGGTAATCCCAGAGTTGATAGGAGCTTGGAGGTTGAGATACCCTGAGCCTCCTTCCAACTAATATTGTCAAATCCTTTTTTTCTTAATCAAATGCGAGATGTTCGTATGATCATTTGGCATTAATCCCTTCAAATCATCCCTTTTTGGAAAGTGGAGCGTCTCCCCTTTGCAACAGGGGTAATGCCAAGTTTCTAGAAGGAAAGGGGGAAGCTCAGTTATAAATTTCCACACCTAAAAACACACTGACCTGGCATGCACTGGTGGATCTAGTGGGTCATTACACATGATTAAGGTAATGTCTTTAGACCCAGTCAGATCATCAGGTGAAGCTGAAGAGATCCCACACCAGAGAATCCAGTAAGTACTCTTTAGTTTTTTATACCTCCCCACCCCACCACTAACCACAGCCTACTGCTGAGGACATTGACGAGTCTGCTAAGAACACTTCCTATTAGTGTTGAGCGAGCACCCCGATGCTCGGGTGCTCGGGTGCTCTGACCGAGCACCCCCTGAGGCTCGAGTGCTCGGCCGAGCACCCGAGCCCCATTGACTTCAATGGGGCGACACCAGGCACCCCCTGCTCTGATGAGGGGAGGGTGCCTGGTCAATGCCCCCTTCATCTCCGCTATGCCCCCTTCATCTCCGAATGCCCCCTTCATCTCCACAATGTCCCCCTTCATCTCCGCTATGCCCGTCTTCCACAATGTCCCCCTTCATCTCCGCTATGCCCCTCTTCCACAATGTGCCCCTTCATCTCCGCTATGCCCCTCTTCCACAATGTCCCCCTTCATCTCCTCTATGGCATAGAGGAGATGAAGGGGGACATTGTGGAAGAGGGGCATTGCGGAGATGAAGGGGCACATTGTGGAAGAGGGGCATAGCGGAGATGAAGGGGGACATTGTGGAAGACGGGCATAGCGGAGATGAAGGGGGACATTGTGGAAGAGGGGCATAGAGTCTATGCCCCTCTTCCACAATGTCCCCCTTCATCTCCGCAATGCCCCCTTCATCTCCGCAATGCCCCCGTACCTCCAGTCCCTGGTGGTCCAGCGGAGCGTCTTCGGATCTGTGCCTCTTCCGGCACAGATCCCCGCCACCCGAACATGGCGGGCGAGCACATGGCGGTACTCGACGAGTACCGCCATGTGCCGAGCAGAGCGATGCTCGAGCCGATCCGAGCATCGGCCGAGCACGCTCGCTCATCACTACTTCCTATAGCATGCTTTGCAGCCAAGGGATTAGATCAATAGGAGATTTTATTTATTCCCTAGGGAGTAATTAGTTTGTTCCAGAAACTGCTGGTATGTAAGGAACTCTGTTTTTTTAAGTTCAGTACTAGGTCTAAAGGGATTCATTGTCTTTTTCCAGCTAGGAGAATTCCCACATGTTCTCACCCACTTCCTGTCTCACCCACTCCATGTCAATTCCACCTACATTTCTACAACACCCTGTCTACTTCCCCTTCCTTGCCCTACCCATCTTAAAGGGATAGTAATACTTCGTTTTAACTTTATTTTATTTTGTAGGCATTAAAAAAACATGAAGAATGATATAAGTCTTATCTCTCAAACCTTTATGGTTTAAGAGATATTCACAAGCAAAGTATACCCCTCCCGCCCCTTTTACTGATGTAACACTTCTCAGCCAGGGCAGAAGGGAGGTGCCCAGGTAGACTGCAGAGAGGGACAATCTTCAATTAAGATAAGGGAAAAACCTGAAAAACTCATCAAGGGGGGCAGGGATTTCATTGTTTTCATAGGAATAAGAGTGTCCCCTGCTGTTATCTGTCTGGTCTATGGACTGTATTCCACATCTGAGAAGAGATGGCTTACACTAGGTAAAAGGGGCGGGAGGGGAAACTTTGCCTGTGAATATCTCTTAAACCATAAAGGTTTGAGAGATAAGACTGATATCATTCTTCATGTTTTTTTAATGCCTACAAAATAAAATAAAGATAAAACAAAGTATTACTATCCCTTTAAGTCTCAGCCCATTATGATACAATTCATGATATACTCTGTCTTCTACTCCAGCCTCCTCAGTCCTAAAGTGTCATTGGTGTGGCCTCTGGTTGCCCATTTCTGATGTGGGGTGAAACGAAAGGAAGTGTAAGAGACATAAATTAGAAAACAGAAGAGGGGGTGTAATAGAGAAATTCACAAATGCAAATAGTGAAAAGGGGAAATAAGGAGAAATACTTAATGCTGATACTTAAATACAAATTAACGTTGCTCT
The DNA here is from genome assembly GCA_037306005.1 of Rhinophrynus dorsalis. Lineage (NCBI taxonomy): Eukaryota > Metazoa > Chordata > Amphibia > Anura > Rhinophrynidae > Rhinophrynus > Rhinophrynus dorsalis. The sequence goes on from CM074722.1 coordinate 29,782,734, forward strand.
TCAGGAGAATTGTGATGGTTCTGCTGGTATTATTTACACCTCGAAGGACAATTATAACTCTGCTCCTATGAGGCCATAGTCTAAAACTAGAGGGACACAGGTTTAGATGTAATGTAAGAAAGTTTTACTTCACTGAGAGGGTAGTAGATAAGTGGACTAGCCTACCAACAGTAGTGGTAGAAGTTAATACAGTGACAGAATTTAAGCATGCATGGGATAGGCATAAGGCTGTCTTGAACATAAGACAAGACCAAGGAAAATGGGCAAACTAGATGGGCCGAATGGTTCTTATCTGCCATCAAATTCTATGTTCATATGTTTCTTTGAAGGGATAGTAATACTTCGTTTTATCTTTATTTTATTTTGTAGGCATAAAAAAAACATGAAGAACGATATAAGTCTTATCTCTCAAACCTTTATGGTTTGAGAGATATTCACAAGCAAAGTTTCCCCTCACTGCCATCTAGCTGTCACATTTGGAATCCGGTCCACTGACCGGACGTGGCTCTACAGCAGAGCCGAGATTGCGAGATATGAGAACAGCTACTTCATTCGAATAGTCTAAAAAGTGTGCCTGGTTTGCAAGCACGCTTTTTAGACCCTTCCAGTGAAATAGTTATTTCTATATCTTGCAATCTCGGCTCTGCTGAAGAGCCACCGGTTGATCTGTGGACCGGATTCCAAATCTGACAGCTAGATGGCAGACGTGACCGTTTTGGTCAGTGAGGGGAAACTTGTGAATATCTCTCAAACCATAAAGGTCTGAGAGATAAGATCTATATTGTTCTTGTTTTTTTAATGCCTACAAAATAAAATAAAAATAAAACGAAGTATTACTATCCCTTTAACGACTAGAGGGATGTGAACTAGTGTTGAGCGAGCATGCTCGGCCGATGCTCGGATCGGCTCGAGCATCGCTCTGCTCGGCACATGGCGGTACTCGTACGAGTACCGCATGTGCTCGCCCGCCATGTTCGGGTCTCCTCCCCGCACGTTTTGCGGCTGCTGCGCAGCCAATAAACGTGCAGGGAGGCTCTGACATCGGTGTAATGCCAGCAGCCATGTTGGCTGCTGGCATTACACTGATTGGCTGGCCAGAACCCGTGGTCGGGTGCTGTATAGCACCTGACCATCGAGTTCGGCTCAGTCTTAGCCAGGGAGAGCTGAGGATAGGAAGGGAAAGGCAGTGTAGGGAGGAAAAAAACCAAAATTGTGAAAAAAAAGAACCAAAAGTCCTTTTTAGGACTACTGTGTGTGGGGGCAGCAGGTTATTTTGTGTGGGGGGTAAAAAACAAAAAAAAAAAAAAAAAAAAATATTCTGTTTAGTGTGAAAAGTTGCAGATTAGAGCACATTCTGTTTAGTGTGCACAGTTGCAGATTAGAGCACATTCTGTTTAGTGTGCAAAGTTGCAGATTAGAGCACATTCAGTTTAGTGTGCAAAGTTGCAGATTAGAGCACATTCTGTTTAGTGTGCAAAGTTGCAGATTAGAGCACATTCTGTTAAGTCTTCAAACTAAAATATCAAAGTCACATATTCCATTCAGTGTGCGTCGCCGCAGTTTAGCAGCACATTCTGTGTACTGTGCAGAGTTGCAGAATAGGAAGAAATACTGTTAAGTCTTCAAACTAAAATATCAAAGTCACATATTCCATTCAGTGTGCTTCGCCGCAGTTTAGCAGCACATTCTGTGTACTGTGCAGAGTTGCAGAATAGGAAGAAATACTGTTAAGTCTTCAAACTAAAATATCAAAGTCACATATTCCATTCAGTGTGCTTCGCCGCAGTTTAGCAGCACATTCTGTGTAGTGTGCAGAGTTGCAGAATAGGAAGAAATACTGTTAAGTCTTCAAACTCAAATATTAAAGTCACATATTCCATTCAGTGTGTGTCACCGCCGTTTAGCAGCCTATTCTGTGTACTCTGCACAGTTGCAGAATAGTAAGAAATACTGTTAAGTTTTCAAACTCAAATATTAAAGTCACATATTCCATTCAGTGTGTGTCACCGCCGTTTAGCAGCCTATTCTGTGTACTCTGCACAGTTGCAGAATAGTAAGAAATACTGTTAAGTTTTCAAACTCAAATATTAAAGTCACATATTCCATTCAGTGTGTGTCACCGCCGTTTAGCAGCCTATTCTGTGTACTCTGCACAGTTGCAGAATAGTAAGAAATACTGTTAAGTTTTCAAACTCAAATATTAAAGTCACATATTCCATTCAGTGTGTGTCACCGCCGTTTAGCAGCCTATTCTGTGTACTCTGCACAGTTGCAGAATAGTAAGAAATACTGTTAAGTTTTCAAACTCAAATATTAAAGTCACATATTCCATTCAGTGTGTGTCACCGCCGTTTAGCAGCCTATTCTGTGTACTCTGCACAGTTGCAGACTAGGAAGAAATACTGTTAAGTTTTCAAACTCAAATATTAAAGTCACATATTCCATTCAGTGTGTGTCACCGCCGTTTAGCAGCCTATTCTGTGTACTCTGCACAGTTGCAGAATAGGAAGAAATACTGTTAAGTTTTCAAACTCAAAAATTAAAGTCACATATTCCATTCAGTGTGTGTCACTGCCGTTTAGCAGCCTATTCTGTGTACTCTGCACAGTTGCAGAATAGTAAGAAATACTGTTAAGTTTTCAAACTCAAATATTAAAGTCACATATTCCATTCAGTGTGTGTCACCGCCGTTTAGCAGCCTATTCTGTGTACTCTGCACAGTTGCAGAATAGTAAGAAATACTGTTAAGTTTTCAAACTCAAATATTAAAGTCACATATTCCATTCAGTGTGTGTCACCGCCGTTTAGCAGCCTATTCTGTGTACTCTGCACAGTTGCAGACTAGGAAGAAATACTGTTAAGTTTTCAAACTCAAATATTAAAGTCACATATTCCATTCAGTGTGTGTCACCGCCGTTTAGCAGCCTATTCTGTGTACTCTGCACAGTTGCAGAATAGTAAGAAATACTGTTAAGTTTTCAAACTCAAATATTAAAGTCACATATTCCGTGTAAGATGAAGAAGGCGGGTAAAAAGGGACGGGGAAGTGGACGTGATCCTGATAGTTCAGGGCGCGGGTCAGGACGCGGAGAAACTGTGCCTGGTGCCAGAGCACAAGAAAGAAAGACATCCACCATACCTAGCTTCATGTCTAATTTTACAGGGCGTCGCAGGACATCACTCTCGAGGTCCGACCACTGCGAACAGGTGGTCGGTTGGATGACAGCTGATACTGCTTCCAGTCGGTTAAGCACCACCCTGTCTTCCACCAAGTCCACTCTCAGTAGCCAAGAGTCTGGTCAACATAATCCTCACTCTGATCATCCTTCCTCCCACCATACACGGTCTGGTCAAAGAAGTGATCCCACACTGGGATATAGTGAGGAGCTCGTCTCATCACCAATCCTTCATTTGACCCTCTCTCCAAGCATGCTTGCAGAGGAACATGACATCTTGTGCCCTGATTCACAACCTCTAGAGGCTACCCAATCACAAGAAGATGACAGATGTGAACGGCATTTAAGGTCAAAGGAAGTAGTGGATGATGATGATGATGATGAGACACAGTTGCCATTAAATCAACCACTATTTCCGTCTCAAGACCTTGTTGAGGAGAATGTTATACAGTTGTCAATGACTGAGTATGTGGTGGGATCAAGACTTGAGGAGGATGATCAGAGTGAGGAAGTGGAGGAGGACTTGGTGGACGATGAGGTGACTGACCCCACCTGGGAAGGTGTAGAGCCGAGCGATGACAGCAGTCCTGAGGGTGAGCCATCTGCAGCACCGCAACAGGCTGGAAGAGGCAGTGGTGTGGCTACAGAAAGAAGGCGGACCGCACCAAACCGGCCCGCAAATGTTCCACGGAGCACCCCCTTGCGTAAATCTCCCTTGCCAAGGGGTAGGTGTTCCGCGGTATGGCGTTTTTTTAAGGAAAGTGCGGACAACAAAAGAATTGTAGTTTGCAACCTGTGCCACACCAGAATGAGCCGAGGCATGAACACTAGAAACCTCACCACCACCAGCATGATCCGACACATGGCATCCAAGCACCGTAGTAAGTGGGAGGAACGCCTGGATCGCCCATCTGTGTCTGCAGGCCACACCACTGCCTCCTCTTCCCCTGTTTTCGGTGCCGGCCAATCGCCTGTCGAAGGCGCAGGCCCGCATACCTCCTGCCCTGCACCTGTACCATCTGAAGCACCATCAGCGACCACATCCACTTCCCTGTCCCAGCACAGCGTCCAAATGTCGTTACCCCAGGCATTTGAGCGCAAGAGAAAGTACCCAGCCACCCACCCACAGGCCATAGCACTAACCTCACACCTTTCAAAATTACTGGCCATCGAAATGCTGCCATTTAGGCTTGTGGACACTGAGTCCTTCCGCAGCCTGATGGCAGCAGCTGTCCCTCGGTACGCGGTCCCCAGCCGCCACTACTTTTCCCGGTGTGCCGTCCCCGCCTTACACCACCATGTGTCCCGTAACATCACCCGTGCCCTGACCAACGCAGTTACTGGGAAGGTCCACTTAACGACTGACACATGGACAAGTGCTTGTGGCCAGGGACGCTACATTTCCCTGACGGCACACTGGGTGAATGTCGTGGAGGCTGGGAGCGACTCGGACCCTGGGATGGCACGGGTGCTACCCACGCCGAGGATTGCGGGCCCTACCTCCATCAGGGTTTCCGCCAGCACCTACGTTATTGGCTCCTCCTCCTCCATTTCCACCTCCGAATTCTCTACACGCAGCGCCACTCCCCCATCAGCCAGTAGCTGGAAGCAGTGTAGCACTGCAGTGGGGAAGCGTCAACAGGCCGTGCTGAAGCTGATCTGCCTTGGGGACAAACAGCACACGGCCTCAGAGCTGTTGCAGGGGATTAGTCACCAGACCGAGCAGTGGCTCTCGCTAGTGATGAGCGAGCACCCCAATGCTCGGGTGTTCGGGTGCTCTGACCGAGCACCCCCTGAGGCTCGAGTGCTCGGCCGAGCACCCGAACCCCATTGAAGTCAATGGGAGGACTCGAGCATTACACCAGGCACCCCCTGCTCTGATGAGGGGAGGGTGCCTGGTCCATAGGAAAAGGACAGAAAAGGATGGAAACACCACAGAAATGGTTCAGGGACAGCATAGGGAGGATGTCTGGATGCATCTTGGACTCCAACATCGCTGCTGGGAACGATCTTTCGCCCGTAGTACGCCATTTTTACAGACTGACCATAAAACACACAAAAAGGAAAATAAAAACGACTTTAGGCGAAAAATTGTTACCAAACAGTATTTGCTGTATATTTACTTGTATATCATCTGCAAATTCTCCCAAAAATTTCCTTGATTTTCAGAATTGAGGCCATGATTAAGAGGGAAACGTGCGCAGAGGCAAATTATCCCAAAAATTTCCTTGATTTTCAGAATTGAGGCCATGATTAAGAGGGAAACGTGCGCAGAGGCAAATTCTCCCAAAAATTTCCTTGATTTTATTGAACTGAGGCCATGATTAAGAGGGAAACGTGCGCTGAGCTGACCATCTAAAACATTATGGGTGAGGGTCTGCTGCAGAGCTGACCATCCTAAACATTATATGCGAAGGCCCGCTAGTGGGCTGACTCTATAAAACATTATATGAGAGGGCCCGCTAGAGAGCTGACCCAATAAAACATTATATAAGAAGGCCCGCTGGTGAGCTGACCTATATAAAAATTGTCAAACAGGGCCCGCTGGTGAGCTGGCCCTATATAAAAATTATATCACAGGGCCCGCTGGTGAGCTGGCCCTATATAAAAATTATAGCACAGGGCATATGGAAGAGGAGGAGGAGGATGAGAAGATTAAGAGTCAACCATATACCCGTTTTTTGGGTGGAAGGGGTGAATGGGAATACAGAGTATTCACATCATTGTAAATAACATATATAAAGTGAGTTTATGTTCCCCCGGGGCTTTCCTCCAGTGGAGTGGAGAAGTCAGGGGAAATCCAGGCCTTGTTCATTTTTATAAGTGTCAACCTATCAGCATTGTCGGTGGAAAGGCGGATACGCTTATCTGTTATGATGCCACCAGCAGCACTAAATACCCGCTCAGACAGAACGCTGGCGGCAGGGCAGGCCAGCACCTCCATGGCGTAGAGTGCCAGTTCATACCACGTGTCCAGCTTGGACACCCAGTAGTTGTAAGGCACAGAGGGATCATTGAGGACGCTGACACGGTCTGCTACGTACTCCTTCACCATCTTCCAAAACTTTTCCCTCCTTGTGACACTAGGCTGCGCATCAGGGTGAGGGTGCTGGCGGGGTGTCATGAAGGTGTCCCACGCCTTGGAGAGTGTTGCCCTGCCTTTGTCGGAACTGCTGTGTGCTCCCCTTTTCTCCCCTTCTCTGTTGGCCAAGGTAGCACGTACTCTGCCGCCAGCGTTGTCAGATGGAAAATTTTGGAGCAATTTTTCAACAAGAACCTTCTGGTATTGCACCATTTTGCTTGTCCTCTCCACCGGAGGAATGAGAGATGAGAAATTCTCTTTGTAGCGGGGGTCCAGAAGGGTGAACACCCAGTAATCCGTGTTGTTTAAAATGCGTATAACGCGTGGGTCACGGGAAAGGCAGCCTAACATAAAGTCAGCCATGTGTGCCAGAGTACCAACAGTCAAGATTTCGCTGTCCTCACCAGGAGGATGACTCTCAATCTCCTCATCCTCTTCCTCCTCTTCTGCCCACCCACGCTGAAGAGATGGAACTAAAGTTCCATGGCTACCCTCTGTAGCGGAGGCAACCGTGTCTTCCTCCTCCTCCTCCTCCTCCTCCTCCTCCGCCTCCTCCAATTGTCGCTGAGAAGACGAAGTGAGGGTGCTCTGGCTATCACCTTGTGTAAGCTCTTCCTCCCCCATTTCCACCTCTTCCACATGCAAAGCGTCGGTTTTAATTGTGAGCAGCGAGCGTTTCAGTAGACACAGAAGTGGGATGGTTACACTGATAATAGCGTTATCGCCGCTCACCATCTGTGTCGATTCCTCAAAATTGCGTAAAACCTCACAGAGGTCTGACATCCATTCCCACTCCTCACTTCTGATTACAGGAAGTTGAACGGAGAGGCGACGACCGTGTAACAGCTGGTACTCCACTACTGCCCTCTGCTGCTCACAAAGCCGGGCCAACATGTGGAAGGTGGAGTTCCAGCGCGTGCTCACGTCACACAGCAGCCGGTGAGCTGGCAATTGTAAGCGCTGCTGCAGCTTCAACAGGCCGGCCGAAGCTGTAGATGACTTACGGAAATGTGCACACACGCGGCGCACCTTGGTCAAGAGATCATGCACATTGGGGTAGGTTTTTAGAAATCGCTGCACCACTAAATTAAATACATGCGCTAGGCATGGTACGTGTGTGAGCTTGCCGAGCTCCAAAGCCGCCACCAAGTTACGCCCATTATCACACACAACCATGCCTGGTTGCAGGTTGAGTGGCGAGAGCCACTGCTCGGTCTGGTGACTAATCCCCTGCAACAGCTCTGAGGCCGTGTGCTGTTTGTCCCCAAGGCAGATCAGCTTCAGCACGGCCTGTTGACGCTTCCCCACTGCAGTGCTACACTGCTTCCAGCTACTGGCTGATGGGGGAGTGGCGCTGCGTGTAGAGAATTCGGAGGTGGAAACGGAGGAGGAGGAGCCAATAACGTAGGTGCTGGCGGAAACCCTGATGGAGGTAGGGCCCGCAATCCTCGGCGTGGGTAGCACCCGTGCCATCCCAGGGTCCGAGTCGCTCCCAGCCTCCACGACATTCACCCAGTGTGCCGTCAGGGAAATGTAGCGTCCCTGGCCACAAGCACTTGTCCATGTGTCAGTCGTTAAGTGGACCTTCCCAGTAACTGCGTTGGTCAGGGCACGGGTGATGTTACGGGACACATGGTGGTGTAATGCGGGGATGGCACACCGGGAAAAGTAGTGGCGGCTGGGGACCGCGTACCGAGGGACAGCTGCTGCCATCAGGCTGCGGAAGGACTCAGTGTCCACAAGCCTAAATGGCAGCATTTCGATGGCCAGTAATTTTGAAAGGTGTGAGGTTAGTGCTATGGCCTGTGGGTGGGTGGCTGGGTACTTTCTCTTGCGCTCAAATGCCTGGGGTAACGACATTTGGACGCTGTGCTGGGACAGGGAAGTGGATGTGGTCGCTGATGGTGCTTCAGATGGTACAGGTGCAGGGCGGGAGGTATGCGGGCCTGCGCCTTCGACAGGCGATTGGCCGGCACCGAAAACAGGGGAAGAGGAGGCAGTGGTGTGGCCTGCAGACACAGATGGGCGATCCAGGCGTTCCTCCCACTTACTACGGTGCTTGGATGCCATGTGTCGGATCATGCTGGTGGTGGTGAGGTTTCTAGTGTTCATGCCTCGGCTCATTCTGGTGTGGCACAGGTTGCAAACTACAATTCTTTTGTCGTCCGCACTTTCCTTAAAAAAACGCCATACCGCGGAACACCTACCCCTTGGCAAGGTAGATTTACGCAAGGGGGTGCTCCGTGGAACATTTGCGGGCCGGTTTGGTGCGGTCCGCCTTCTTTCTGTAGCCACACCACTGCCTCTTCCAGCCTGTTGCGGTGCTGCAGATGGCTCACCCTCAGGACTGCTGTCATCGCTCGGCTCTACACCTTCCCAGGTGGGGTCAGTCACCTCATCGTCCACCAAGTCCTCCTCCACTTCCTCACTCTGATCATCCTCCTCAAGTCTTGATCCCACCACATACTCAGTCATTGACAACTGTATAACATTCTCCTCAACAAGGTCTTGAGACGGAAATAGTGGTTGATTTAATGGCAACTGTGTCTCATCATCATCATCATCATCCACTACTTCCTTTGACCTTAAATGCCGTTCACATCTGTCATCTTCTTGTGATTGGGTAGCCTCTAGAGGTTGTGAATCAGGGCACAAGATGTCATGTTCCTCTGCAAGCGTGCTTGGAGAGAGGGTCAAATGAAGGATTGGTGATGAGACGAGCTCCTCACTATATCCCAGTGTGGGATCACTTCTTTGACCAGACCGTGTATGGTGGGAGGAAGGATGATCAGAGTGAGGATTATGTTGACCAGACTCTTGGCTACTGAGAGTGGACTTGGTGGAAGACAGGGTGGTGCTTAACCGACTGGAAGCAGTATCAGCTGTCATCCAACCGACCACCTGTTCGCAGTGGTCGGACCTCGAGAGTGATGTCCTGCGACGCCCTGTAAAATTACACATGAAGCTAGGTATGGTGGATGTCTTTCTTTCTTGTGCTCTGGCACCAGGCACAGTTTCTCCGCGTCCTGACCCGCGCCCTGAACTTTCAGGATCACGTCCACTTCCCCGTCCCTTTTTACCCGCCTTCTTCATCTTACACAGAATATGTGACTTTAATATTTGAGTTTGAAAACTTAACAGTATTTCTTACTATTCTGCAACTCTACAGAGTACACAGAATAGGCTGCTAAACGGCGGTGATACACACTGAATGGAATATGTGACTTTAATATTTGAGTTTGAAAACTTAACAGTATTTCTTACTATTCTGCAACTCTGCAGAGTACACAGAATAGGCTGCTAAACGGCGGTGAAACACACTGAATGGAATATGTGACTTTGATATTTGAGTTTGAAAACTTAACACTATTTCTTACTATTCTGCAACTCTACAGAGTACACAGAATAGGCTGCTAAACGGCGGTGATACACACTGAATGGAATATGTGACTTTAATATTTGAGTTTGAAAACTTAACAGTATTTCTTACTATTCTGCAACTGTGCAGAGTACACAGAATAGGCTGCTAAACGGCGGTGAAACACACTGAATGGAATATGTGACTTTGATATTTGAGTTTGAAAACTTAACACTATTTCTTACTATTCTGCAACTGTGCAGAGTACACAGAATAGGCTGCTAAACGGCGGTGAAACACACTGAATGGAATATGTGACTTTGATATTTGAGTTTGAAAACTTAACACTATTTCTTACTATTCTGCAACTGTGCAGAGTACACAGAATAGGCTGCTAAACGGCGGTGAAACACACTGAATGGAATATGTGACTTTAATATTTGAGTTTGAAAACTTAACAGTATTTCTTACTATTCTGCAACTGTGCAGAGTACACAGAATAGGCTGCTAAACGGCGGTGAAACACACTGAATGGAATATGTGACTTTAATATTTGAGTTTGAAAACTTAACAGTATTTCTTACTATTCTGCAACTCTGCAGAGTACACAGAATAGGCTGCTAAACGGCGGTGAAACACACTGAATGGAATATGTGACTTTAATATTTGAGTTTGAAAACTTAACAGTATTTCTTACTATTCTGCAACTCTGCAGAGTACACAGAATAGGCTGCTAAACGGCGGTGAAACACACTGAATGGAATATGTGACTTTGATATTTGAGTTTGAAAACTTAACACTATTTCTTACTATTCTGCAACTCTGCAGAGTACACAGAATAGGCTGCTAAACGGCGGTGAAACACACTGAATGGAATATGTGACTTTAATATTTGAGTTTGAAAACTTAACAGTATTTCTTACTATTCTGCAACTGTGCAGAGTACACAGAATAGGCTGCTAAACGGCGGTGATACACACTGAATGGAATATGTGACTTTAATATTTGAGTTTGAAAACTTAACACTATTTCTTACTATTCTGCAACTCTGCAGAGTACACAGAATAGGCTGCTAAACGGCGGTGAAACACACTGAATGGAATATGTGACTTTGATATTTGAGTTTGAAAACTTAACACTATTTCTTACTATTCTGCAACTGTGCAGAGTACACAGAATAGGCTGCTAAACGGCGGTGATACACACTGAATGGAATATGTGACTTTAATATTTGAGTTTGAAAACTTAACAGTATTTCTTCCTATTCTGCAACTGTGCAGAGTACACAGAATAGGCTGCTAAACTGCGGTGACACACACTGAATGGAATAAGTGACTTTAATATTTGAGTTTGAAAACTTAACAGTATTTCTTACTATTCTGCAACTCTGCAGAGTACACAGAATAGGCTGCTAAACTGCGGTGACACACACTGAATGGAATAAGTGACTTTAATATTTGAGTTTGAAAAATTAACAGTATTTCTTACTATTCTGCAACTGTGCAGAGTACACAGAATAGGCTGCTAAACGGCGGTGAAACACACTGAATGGAATATGTGACTTTAATATTTGAGTTTGAAAACTTAACAGTATTTCTTACTATTCTGCAACTCTGCACACTACACAGAATGTGCTGCTAAACTACGGCGAAGCACACTGAATGGAATATGTGACTTTGATATTTTAGTTTGAAGACTTAACAGTATTTCTTCCTATTCTGCAACTCTGCACAGTACACAGAATGTGCTGCTAAACTGCGGCGAAGCACACTGAATGGAATATGTGACTTTGATATTTTAGTTTGAAGACTTAACAGTATTTCTTCCTATTCTGCAACTCTGCACAGTACACAGAATGTGCTGCTAAACTGCGGCGAAGCACACTGAATGGAATATGTGACTTTGATATTTTAGTTTGAAGACTTAACAGTATTTCTTCCTATTCTGCAACTCTGCACAGTACACAGAATGTGCTGCTAAACTGCGGCGACGCACACTGAATGGAATATGTGACTTTGATATTTTAGTTTGAAGACTTAACAGAATGTGCTCTAATCTGCAACTTTGCACACTAAACAGAATGTGCTCTAATCTGCAACTTTGCACACTAAACTGAATGTGCTCTAATCTGCAACTTTGCACACTAAACAGAATGTGCTCTAATCTGCAACTGTGCACACTAAACAGAATGTGCTCTAATCTGCAACTTTTCACACTAAACAGAATATTTTTTTTTTTTTTTTTTTTTTCCCCCACACAAAATAACCTGCTGCCCCCACACACAGTAGTCCTAAAAAGGACTTTTGGTTCTTTTTTTTCACAATTTTTGTTTTTTTCCTCCCTACACTGCCTTTCCCTTCCTATCCTCAGCTCTCACTGGCTCAGACTGAGCCGAACTCGATGGTCAGGTGCTATACAGCACCCGACCACGGGTTCTGGCCAGCCAATCAGTGTAATGCCAGCAGCCAACATGGCTGCTGGCATTACACCGATGTCAGAGCCTCCCTGCACGTTTATTGGCTGCGCAGCAGCCGCAAAACGTGCGGGGAGGAGACCCGAACATGGCGGGCGAGCACATGCGGTACTCGTACGAGTACCGCCATGTGCCGAGCAGAGCGATGCTCGAGCCGATCCGAGCATCGGCCGAGCATGCTCGCTCAACACTAGCTCTCGCCACTCAACCTGCAACCAGGCATGGTTGTGTGTGATAATGGGCGTAACTTGGTGGCGGCTTTGGAGCTCGGCAAGCTCACACACGTACCATGCCTAGCGCATGTATTTAATTTAGTGGTGCAGCGATTTCTAAAAACCTACCCCAATGTGCATGATCTCTTGACCAAGGTGCGCCGCGTGTGTGCACATTTCCGTAAGTCATCTACAGCTTCGGCCGGCCTGTTGAAGCTGCAGCAGCGCTTACAATTGCCAGCTCACCGGCTGCTGTGTGACGTGAGCACGCGCTGGAACTCCACCTTCCACATGTTGGCCCGGCTTTGTGAGCAGCAGAGGGCAGTAGTGGAGTACCAGCTGTTACACGGTCGTCGCCTCTCCGTTCAACTTCCTGTAATCAGAAGTGAGGAGTGGGAATGGATGTCAGACCTCTGTGAGGTTTTACGCAATTTTGAGGAATCGACACAGATGGTGAGCGGCGATAACGCTATTATCAGTGTAACCATCCCACTTCTGTGTCTACTGAAACGCTCGCTGCTCACAATTAAAACCGACGCTTTGCATGTGGAAGAGGTGGAAATGGGGGAGGAAGAGCTTACACAAGGTGATAGCCAGAGCACCCTCACTTCGTCTTCTCAGCGACAATTGGAGGAGGCGGAGGAGGAGGAGGAGGAAGACACGGTTGCCTCCGCTACAGAGGGTAGCCATGGAACTTTAGTTCCATCTCTTCAGCGTGGGTGGGCAGAAGAGGAGGAAGAGGATGAGGATATTGAGAGTCATCCTCCTGGTGAGGACAGCGAAATCTTGACTGTTGGTACTCTGGCACACATGGCTGACTTTATGTTAGGCTGCCTTTCCCGTGACCCACGCGTTATACGCATTTTAAACAACACGGATTACTGGGTGTTCACCCTTCTGGACCCCCGCTACAAAGAGAATTTCTCATCTCTCATTCCTCCGGTGGAGAGGACAAGCAAAATGGTGCAATACCAGAAGGTTCTTGTTGAAAAATTGCTCCAAAATTTTCCATCTGACAACGCTGGCGGCAGAGTACGTGCTACCTTGGCCAACAGAGAAGGGGAGAAAAGGGGAGCACACAGCAGTTCCGAGAAAGGCAGGGCAACACTCTCCAAGGCGTGGGACACCTTCATGACACCCCGCCAGCACCCTCACCCTGATGCGCAGCCTAGTGTCACAAGGAGGGAAAAGTTTTGGAAGATGGTGAAGGAGTACGTAGCAGACCGTGTCAGCGTCCTCAATGATCCCTCTGTGCCTTACAACTACTGGGTGTCCAAGCTGGACACGTGGTATGAACTGGCACTCTACGCCTTGGAGGTGCTGGCCTGCCCTGCCGCCAGCGTTCTGTCTGAGCGGGTATTTAGTGCTGCTGGTGGCATCATAACAGATAAGCGTATCCGCCTTTCCACCGACAATGCTGATAGGTTGACACTTATAAAAATGAACAAGGCCTGGATTTCCCCTGACTTCTCCACTCCACTGGAGGAAAGCCCCGGGGGAACATAAACTCACTTTATATATGTTATTTACAATGATGTGAATACTCTGTATTCCCATTCACCCCTTCCACCCAAAAAACGGGTATATGGTTGACTCTTAATCTTCTCATCCTCCTCCTCCTCTTCCATATGCCCTGTGCTATAATTTTTATATAGGGCCAGCTCACCAGCGGGCCCTGTGCTATAATTTTTATATAGGGCCAGCTCACCAGCGGGCCCTGTGATATAATTTTTATATAGGGCCAGCTCACCAGCGGGCCCTGTTTGACAATTTTTATATAGGTCAGCTCACCAGCGGGCCTTCTCATATAATGTTTTATTGGGTCAGCTCTCTAGCGGGCCCTCTCATATAATGTTTTATAGCGTCAGCTCACTAGCGGGCCTTCGCATATAATGTTTAGGATGGTCAGCTCTGCAGCAGACCCTTACCCATAATGTTTTAGATGGTCAGCTCAGCGCACGTTTCCCTCTTAATCATGGCCTCAGTTCAATAAAATCAAGGAAATTTTTGGGATAATTTGCCTCTGCGCACGTTTCCCTCTTAATCATGGCCTCAGTTCTGAAAATCAAGGAAATTTTTGGGATAATTTGCCTCTGTGCACGTTTCCCTCTTAATCATGGCCTCAGTTCTGAAAATCAAGGAAATTTTTGGGAGAATTTGCCTCTGCGCACGTTTCCCTCTTAATCATGGCCTCAGTTCAGAAAAATCGAGGAAATTTTTGGGAGAATTTGCAGATGATATACAAGTAAATATACAGCAAATACTGTTTGGTAACAATTTTTCGCCTAAAGTCGTTTTTATTTTCCTTTTTGTGTGTTTTACGGTCAGTCTGTAAAAATGGCGTACTACGGGCGAAAGATCGTTCCCAGCAGCGATGTTGGAGTCCAAGATGCATCCAGACATCCTCCCTATGCTGTCCCTGAACCATTTCTGTGGTGTTTCCATCCTTTTCTGCCCTTTTCCTATGGACCAGGCACCCTCCCCTCATCAGAGCAGGGGGTGCCTGGTGTAATGCTCGAGTCCTCCCATTGACTTCAATGGGGCTCGGGTGCTCGGCCGAGCACTCGAGCCTCAGGGGGTGCTCGGTCAGAGCACCCGAACACCCGAGCATTGGGGTGCTCGCTCATCACTAATGTGAACCCCTCGTGCTTAAAGGGTTAAAATTCCTTTCATCAGGAAACTTGCTTGACTTGCAAAGGGCACATGATCGCTTACCAGTTCCTTGGGAATACCACGGCATAGAGGCACAGCTTTCAACTCTGCAATTACTGTGCGTGTTGTCATTTCATGAATATGCAGCACCTAGGGGCACTTTGAATCGTAGTCTAACACTGTCACATAGCAATGTCCTTTCTATCAAAAATCTCAGTGAAAACTTTAAAGGCAAAAATACATTCCTTTTATACATTTTAGTTTGTCTAAAAAAAGTCTTAGAGAATCTTAGTTCTTTTTTTTCATTAATGTGCTTGTTTACTTTATTTGATTTTAATTAGTCTCATTTTATCAGCATTTACTGCTGACATATAAACAGAATCCTCAGTGCTGTTCTACACTATTTGATTAGTACTTAACAATTCAGAACGTACTATAAATGCTCTTGCTGTTATAACTCCTAGCTGTCAGAATATCATGGAACAATAAAGAGGCCCTCAAAGAGACGGGCAAAGAGAAGAGGGCCATGACCACTGGCTGGGGAATGGGAAGGCATGACCTCAAGGGGCTCTCAGGTATTGTGGGAACTTTCTGGTGAGGTGCCTTTACGCTTAGTAAGTAGCAGTTAGGCTTCCTATTCAAATAGCTATTGCCTGAGTGGTTGTTCTGCCTTTCCTGTCCTTTTTTATGTATTCAGACTGTTTATTGGTTTATTGCATTGTTCATAACACTGTATTAAACAAACCCAGTTTGGCTAGTCTCTCTTTATAACTCAGATCCTCCAATCCATTTAACGTGCAACAAAACTGATAAAGGGTTTGGTGGATCTGAGTTATAAAGAGAGACTATCTAACCTGGGTTTGTTTACATTAGAGAAGAGATGTCTAAGGGGTGATATGATTACCATTTACATATACATTCAAGGTCAATACAAGGAACTATCCATTGAATTATTTATGCAAAGAGCTGAGCTAAGAACAAGAGGTCATCCATTAAGACTAGATGAAAGGCGCTTTCAACTAAGGCAGGGATTCTTTACAGTAAGGGCGGTAAGGCTAGGGAATTCTTTGCCTCGGGATGTTGCGCTTGCAGATAATGCAACTGCATTCAAAAAAGCAATGGATGCAATTATTGACAATTATGACAGATGGCTTCAAAGCAGATAGGATATTGATCCGGGGAACTATTTGACTACCAATTGGAGTCAGGAAAGAATAATTCCCACCCCCACACACACACTTGGGACTAGACTGGAAATGGCTTTTTGTTTGCCTTCCTCTGGATCAATAGGAGTGTTTTGGCATGTTTTGCACTTGATGGACGCATGTCTTTTTTCAGCCTTATCAACTATGTTGCTATGTTACTATGTATTTACTGTTTTGCAATGTATTTGATTAAAAGTAAACATTATTAATGATTGCTTATATCAAGATGTTAAAGGCCTTGAATATGTATACGTTTGTTATGGCTGGTATTGTTGGGTTGACAAGGAACAAATTGTGCAGAAGTGCTGGTAATCACAAGGCTAAGGTGGAGATGGTGAGAATGACCTCTCGGAAATGGCCACAGTGGTTAATCTGAAGGGGTCTGACTCAGAATGATATTAGAAGTGAGTGGTTTAATGCACTGGCCTTGACATCACATGAGATGGTATTGGCATGGTATCTACACTTGAGGTGCCTATCCTTCTCTGCAAACATACTCAGCCCCTTATATGAGTTTACAGTTACAATTATTGTGTTTAGTAAATGACCATGACCAGTTTCCTCAAATTTCTCATGACGTTGTATTTTTTCTGCAAGGTTATCAGATAGTCCAAAGTCAAGTGTCGCTGTGGTAATATTCCACAGAAAGCTGAGAATACAATGAGAGGCAGAAGTCCTAATATGGCAATAAGTTTAATGTTTATTATATATCAGTTATATATGACTGGCCTAGATCCAGGTCAACTTAGTCTTTTTCTTTCTTCTCTCAAAGTTCTTATTTATTGTACCAATTAGAGCCTGACCTCATGTTCTTTGCAGGTTTGTTCTGTAAAAGCTCACCAGCTGTCAAGATTCTGGATTCTGAAACTTTCTAGCTCAGGATGCACCTGTTCACATTTGTGGAGCTGTTTGAATGACTGATTACTAATCATTTTTGTGTCTACCAGACTGTAAATTGCTGTTTCTTTAGTGAGAGTTCAGATACAGTTGAGGTGAGCTCTGCTGCTTTTGAAAATGTAACTGCTCAGACTATATATGTTGCTGGAAAATAGGCAATGTGTTATATTTCTGTAATGGTAACAACTTCATGGTAGTCCTTTCTAATGCCCTCATTGATCACAATGGTGAATTCATTCATTATGAATACGACTGAATAAAACATATTTTCATTGTTCAAATATCTTAGTTTGGTGTGTTAAGGCTCTGGAGTCATACTGTTGTTTTGCAGAAGACGTACCAAGACCATCTCTAGAAGAACTATTGGCACATACTTTTAGTTGTTTTCTGGTCAAAAAGCCTAATAACCTGTGCTGAAGTAGTTATTCGTTTGACTCTGTCGAGTGCTGTGCAGTCGCTATTGGCAAATCATATCATTCTGTAGCAGTGCTCTTAATGGCGCTGTCAGACAACATTCATTCTTTAGGTACTCTCGTGGAGGCCATACCATCATGGGTGTAACAGGGTCCCACTGGGTTCTGCTAATTCTGAACATCTTCAGATTGCTAAGGGAAGTAAGCATGATGTGTCTTTCATCTGCTGCCCTAAGTTTACTTGGCCAACCACTGCATCCTCAGTCCTCAAGGTTGCCTGTTTCTTTGTGCTTCTTCAAAAGAGATTGGACAGCACATCTGTCTTGAAAAATTATGCCTGGGAGAGACCTTGCTGATGCAGTATAACTACCTTATGTCTTGTTGCTGTGTTCAGTCTTGCCTTGATGGATGTCTTCAGCAACCTCACCTTGTTAGCTGAGTTTGGCTCTTCCTCATCCAGTTTTATTCCTGTTTCTGTTTCAGTTAATGATTGTGTTTCAACCTACATATTTGAGGATCATTAGCACCTGTTTGGTATAATTGTCTAATTATACACCTGACTATAAGCCTACAAAATCTCTGACTTTGTGCAAGTGTAGCTAAAAAAACTGATGCTGTTTTGAAGGCAAAGGGTGGTCACCCCAAATATTGATTTGATTTAGATTTTACTTATATTCACTCACTTTGCATTTTGTTAATAGATAAAAATAAACTATTAACATGTCTATTTTTGAAATAATTCTTACAGCATTTTTTCATGCCTGTCTAAAAAATTTTGGACATTACTGTATATATAGTTGTTTTAGATTTTAGACCAAAATTGTTTATGTGTCAGGTTATAAACTGAAATTAACTGTCTTCTACAATAGAGGCAAAATGTACAAAATTAAACTAGTTAGGTTAACCTGACTTTTGTATGAAGGACACCTACTTAGGTAAGTCATTCTATTAATCATAATAAGAGCCACTTATTCTTAGTGTAGTTGTACTTTAAAGGGATAGTAATACTTCATTTTTTCTTTATTTTATTTTGTAGGCATTAAAAAAACATGAAGAACGATATAAGTCTTATCTCTCAAACCTTTATGGTTTAAGAGATATTCACAAGCAAAGTTTCCCCTCTCGCCCCTTTTACCTAGTGTAAGCCATCTCTTCTCAGATGTGGAATGCAGTCCATAGACCAGACAGATAACAGCAGGGGACAATTTTCTTCCTATGGGAACAATGAAAGCCCTGCCCCCCTTGACAAGTTTTTCAGGTTTTTCCCTTATCTTAATTGAAGATTGTCCCTCTCTGCAATCTACCTGGGCACCTCCCTTCTGATCTGGCTGAACAGTGTTACATCAGTAAAAGGAGCAGGAGGGGGATACTTTGTCATTGAATTATTCTTGAACTACAACTCTGACAGAACTGAAATAACACTCTCCAAAGTCCAAATACTATGATGATTAATTAGAGCTGCTTTTATTATGAAACATTACTATCCCTTTAATTACTGAAGTGTCATGGGATTCATTATCTGCATCAATAACAAAGATAATTGCATCTGGAATCTTTGTTTCAACCTGTGCTCTTGACAATGATTTGGCTCAATAAATATCAATGCTCCTATCTTCTGTTAGTTTTACCCTCTTGGATGTTTTGCAATACATTTGAGACCACTGTAGTATCTAAGGGATTAAGAATTTCAAACAACGTGTCCTTTAATTTTCTATCTGAGATATAAAACAATCTAGTCTCTCAGCATGACATCTTTCTTAGCTGTGAATTCTGTCTCTTGTTTTTCCATATATATATGTTACAAAATTGTCAGTGTTGACTTTCTGACGAGATTTATACTTCCAAACAGTAATCTCTGAACTGATTTAGTATTTCTGCTAGGCTTTGATGTGTTGGGTCAGCAAAGATACTTTTTATGAACTTCCCAGGATCTTTTTTTGAAAGAAGCCCTAAATAGAGTAGTATTACTTCCTCTTTGTTTTTACTCCTTATATCAGTGACATCCTTCATTAATGTTTGAGGGAAAAGAAAGTTGAAAGCCTCACTCCTCATTGTGCCACTGACCACAGCACAGATGAGTATACCTGGACTCTTCCCCAAAGACCCAAGCTTTTTAACAGATTAACAATCTTCTGCACAAAAGAAAATAGAGGAATTCTGGAACAAACCAGTTGTACCACAGGGGAAAAACACATTGTCTCATTAATTCAAATGGGGCTTTTAATCCCTTGAATGCTAGAGAATTCTCATTCATTGCTTAACCCCTTAACAACCCATGAAGTGCCAGGACCGTCATAGGTAAACTTCCCATAAGGTCCCATGACGGTCCTGGCACATCATGGGTTAAATGATAGCAGCGCGCCTTGATACACGTTGCTATCATTCTGCTGAAGCTGAAACTGTGCTCTCTGGGACTGGAGCGCTCTGTTTCAGTCCGTGTCTCTTCTGTTGTTACACATGATCGCTCCAGGACCGATCACATGTACTGCCATTTTCATTCAAACAGGCAGTGTGCTTGACACATTGCCTTTGTGTCTGCCCTGTGCCTCTCTCTTCCTTACTGTTAAAGTAAGGAATGGAGAGCAGAGAGCAGACAAATAGTTAAATAAAACGCGTCAATAGTTGGGGATTTTAACCCCTTCAGTGCTGGTGATGGGGGCTGGCTGGATGCAAGTCCATTTCTGACCTGCTAAAATCAACTTTTTTTTAATTTGAAAAAGTTTAAATATTTTATTTAAACAGTAAAGGCATAAAATAAATATGTTAAGTGTAAACACTAAATAATGAGTGTGGTTGTTGTGGAGCCATTTAATACACTTATACACACCGCCAAATCCTGTCAATAAAAATGTGGGAAAATAGGGAGGGAAAGAGGGATATGGGGACTTTCACCTGGGGGGGGGGGGATTGTCCACTTAATACTGCCCATTTTGTAGGTATGACTGACAGGTCATACCTTTCATGTAGTCTCCATAAAAATTTAATCCATTGCGCCCAAAGGATAACAAGAAAAAAAAAAATGGTGGGGTTTTTTTTACCTTTTTTTTTCACAGTTTTCTTTAATTTTAATAAAGTAAATGGTGGGTTATCCATGTAAGTCCTGTATCAAAAGAAAGCCCTATTTGTGCGTAAAAAAACAGTATATAATTTATGTGGCTGAATAAATGCCTTAAAGGGAAAACACTGTTGAACAAAGACATAGTCTAAAAGGTCAGAACTGCACCGGTCCTTAAGTGCAATCCATCCTAGATTTTCCCTTTAATGCCTGATGACATGCCAGGGTTGTTATGACTGTCCAGGCGTTATGGTCCAGTGACAGTCATGGCACATCATGGAATTCTGGGATCACAGTGTGGCTGCATGCCACTCTGCAATCCCAGAATGCATTGGTGAAAAAAAAAAGTGCCGTGGTCCTCTACAGCTATCCACCCCAAGACCTGGTGGAAGTTTTGGAATTTCTTTCCCCACTTTGGGACAGTTGGTTTGCCCTAGAATTATTCTGGATTGATTCTGTGCATAAGGTCCTACGATGTGTTCTCAGTCCACATACATGATTACATCCAGTCATCTCCACTGCCCAGTTGATTCTCCTTAGAAGCCAGACCCAAATTGGAACCCTCAGGAACGTCTAAAACTATGTAGCACTGATCCACTTATGTACTTAGTGATGCAGATTGGAATTCATGGTGAAGCCCCCTGAAACAAGAGGTCTCCAGCAAACACTAGGTATACCCAGGAACCAAGCAATAAAGCGTCTTTTGTTATGCATACATGTTTTGTACATTACTGCAAATCTCCAGTTAAGTGAAGCATGGCATGAATCTTAGACTTTTGAGTAGGCTTTGTTAACTTATAGCTCAGGGAAAGCAGGGCCGGACTGGGAATAAAAACCAGCCCTGGAAAAAAATTGCTGACCAGCCCCATAGCATTGCTTCATTATACTAGTCCCATAGCATAATGGCATATTTTTCTTGTTTATAAAAGGGGAAAACACGCATTTTAAAAGACATCTGAATGCCACCAGAACAACAGAGATTTATTTATATATATATATATATATATATATATATATATATATATATATATATAAGAAACGAAGTGATAGGCAGCACTCACAGGAACTTTAAAGCAACAAAATGATGTTTATTTTGATCGACGTTTCGGCTATATTACATAGCCTTTATCAAGATAAAGGCTATGTAATATAGCCGAAACATCAATCAAAATAAACATCATTTTGTTGCTTTAAAGTTCCTGTGAGTGCTGCCTATCACTTCGTTTCTTGGATTTATCGTTTGTAAGGATTGCACCCGGGCATTGAGACCACGAACAGTGAGTGCCACCGAATGGGACTTATTTATATATATATATATATATATATATATATATATGTATATATGGTTGACAGTGGCACACACTGAAATTTAAAATAAATCATATAACACTTTATAGTATGGCAGTGCACGTCCCATAAAGGTAAATATAAAAATGTACTCAGCCTAGGGTATCCCCAACAGCTGTTCCTCTCTGCTGTTGGGGATACCCTAGGCTGAGTACATTTTTATATATATATATATATATATATATATATATATATATATATATATATATATACACATACACACCACCTCTTGACTCTCGATTCCCCTCTTTCTCCCACTCTTCATTCCCACCTTTTGCTTCGTTCTCCCCTCTTGACTCTAGCCCCCACCTTTTGCCTTTTTCTCTTCCTTTTGATCCCCCTTTCACCCCTTCCTTGACTCTTGATCCCACATTTTGCCTCGCTCCCCTTCTTGCCTCTTTCTCCCCGTCCTGATCCCCCCTTCTTTTGCCTCTTGGTCCCTCCCTCCTTTTGCCTCTTGATTGCCCCTCATTTCACCTCATGATCCCCATTCCCTTTGCCTCTTTTTTCCCCACTCTTGACCCCCCTCTGCCTCTTTCCTCCTCTTGTCAAGTTGCCTCTCTTTACCCCTCTTGATTTTTCTTTCGCCATTCTCCTCCTCTTGATCCCTCTCTTGCCTTAATCCAGCCTTGACTCTTGTCTTCATCCCCCTTTTGCCTTTTTCTCTCCCTCTTGCCTCTCTCCCCCTTTCCTGATTCACCCCTTTTGCATCTCTCCCCCTTGTACTTCTCTCTCTCTCTCCCCTCTTTTTCTCTCCCCCTTACCTCTTTTTCACTTTCCTGCACTGCCGACATCCGGAGCGCAACCACTCCAAACGCGGAGACGCCGCATGGAGTGTGCAGGGGTTTTCTTCCTCTGTCTGGGCGCCAGTTTTAAACTGGCCTCAGAACAGAGGAAGAAAATACCTACACACTCCACGCGGCGTCTCCGCATTTGGAGTGGTTGCGCTCCGGATGTCGGCAGTGCAGGAAAGTGAAAAAGAGGTACGGGAGAGAGGCACAAGGGGGAGAGAAAGAGAGAAGTACATGGGGGGGAGAGAGGCACAAGGGGAGAGAGAATAATTATAGAAGAAGCCCTCGGCCGGCCCCTGGGAAGCCCAGTGCTGGCGGCCTACCGGGATTTTTCCCGGTATCCCGGCAGGCCAGTCCGGCCCTGAGGGAAAGGCTATATGTATTTCAGCTGGCCAATGGAAGCTGTAGTCCAACTATGGATGGGGAGCCCCAAGATGCTTACTCCATGTTAGTTTAAGTTCAAGGAGAGACTAGGCCCACCTTATAGGACTGTATATGCAAATTAAATTTGGAGAAATTCTGTAGCAAACCAATTGCTCTGGTGAGATGGCTCTGTTGGTTAATGAATCAGCTGTAGAATATGTTCAACCTGCAAGGTTGCAGGTTCTAGACCCAGCAAGGTCAGCTGAGCCTTTCACGTCTCTGAGGAAAATAAAATGAGTCCAGGACACACTTGAAAACAAGACACAATCTCAATGTATTCTTCCTGGTAACATTATTTCACAAAATAAATAGAGAACAAGTTAAAATCTCACTGATTAAATTGCACTTTTGACCCCTAGAATTCTAGTGATGTCTTCAAAGCATTTCTCCTCTACCTTTCCAGGGATTAACACACCACTTAAATTAATAGAAATTTTGATTTGTTCCCTATGGTGTTGATAACTTGCTCCAGAATAGCTCCTATGGTTTTGTACATAAAGGGTGTTTGTTACATAGTAAGTCATCACTGGAGAGAGTTTAAAGGGATAGTAATACTTAAAAAGTAAAAAAAAAGATGTTGTAGGGTTTATCCCCCTGAGTAAAACAAGAGCACTCCCACTGCTGAAAGGTGTTTCATTCAAAAGTTATTAATTTTCAAAGTTGAATTTTTTAGGTGCAACATCACCGTGGCCTGAAATTGTACAGTGGTGCTGTTGCTACACAATCCTATGGATAGCTCTGGTCCCGGGACCATAAATCTCCATAGGATGGTGTAGCAACAGCGCCACTGTACAATTTCAGGCCACTGTGATATTGCACCTAAAAAAATTCAACTTTGAAAATTAATAACTTTTGAATGAAACACCTTTCAGCAGTGGGAGTACTCTTGTTTTACTCAGGGGGATAAACCCTACAACATCATATTTTTTTTACATTTTAAGTATTACTATCCCTTTAATACATGTCGAGGTGTGATAAGGGTTAGGAGGGATTATGGTAAAGAAGAGGACCCAAGGGTCAAGGGAAAGAGGCTGGGTTGTGCTTCCCCTGTTTAATGCGTCACTTTCTCCTTCCTATCACTTTTTGAGCCTGGATCAATAAAGAGTTTCCACTCCTGGTGTAAAAGACAGTAAGGTTTTTTGTTTTAGATATGTTAGGTATAGATGGTGGGGGTAGGGTTTTGGTAAGTCAGTGGATAGTTCATCACATCAAAGGGGTGCTTGTATGTACTGGCACTGAAGATAAATAATCCTATATAATAATTTGCTAAATCGTGTGTAACGCTGCGACATGCTCAGTACACATTGCTGCGCGTGCTGCAGTCATGTGCAGTGGAGACTGCCCATGCCGCAGCTGATACAGAGCTGGGCGTGGGCAGACTCAACTGCGGCTGACTGCCCCGGGTGGCAGTGGCACTGTGGCCCGTGTAACGGGCTGTTCAACTAGTAATTAATAACAAATGACTTTATTTACATTGATCAACATTTAAGAGTGTGATTTTTGTCTGCCTAATACTTTTAAAAATGCAGTTTTATCCTCCCCATTCCTTCCTCTGACATCAGCTCCTTCTGCTATTTAGGAGCTGATATGGTGGCACTACAGATGAAGATAGGGTTGCCATGGTATCTGTTCCCTTCTACCAGAGCAATATAGAAATTCCTGCTGTAAGAGTCATTTTATTGTGGCCTGAACTCTATCTGTACTTAACATTCAGGACACATTAAATGACTTAAAGAGATGCAATGTCTCTCTGTTTACTCAGCGGGGCAGGGTTTCCATACTGGTCCTAACATTGTTGGAAGGATTTGATGTCAAGAATAGGCAAGGAATCTGGAAGAATAAATCCTGAATAACTTCAGAAATGCTACATTTTAAGTTATGTGACTGACATTAGCCACCCTCTTACATGTTTAACATCAAATTCAAATATAGTTATATATATGTAATTGTGTATAGTAAAGGTCAAAAAATACATATTTTAATTAAGTTCTGTAGTATTAAAGAGTGTGGCTGATGTAAATCAGCACGTTAATGCTATGTAATTTGTGAGATCTAAGTTTTTTAATCTCCAACTTTGAGCAATTTTTATTAAATAACCCTCTTATGCAGTTAAGGGGCAGATCCAGTTGATTTGCTGGTATTAGCTTGGTGGCCATAGCAACCCATTGAGTGAATACCTCCGCAGAAACATTTGTCTCTGTGTGAGCTGTTTTAATGCACTGCAGTCTGTATGTGCTTAGGACACATGAAAAACAGCTCACACCGAGACAATATTTCTGTGGAGGTATTCACTCAATGGTTTACTATGGCGACCAAGCCATAAGATTGTTGACCAGCCAAGTCAAACTCTTCAAACAAAGCAAGTCAACCAAGATAATGGGTAAAACACATAGCATTTTATGTAATTGTACACTATAATAGAAACAAAAATGCACACTTTTTAATGTGTACGAAGGTAAATAGGATTACAAAAACACTTATGATATTTTTCTTTAAAAGTGATACATATTGTCATGGTACTGGGGTATGCTAGACCCTAGAGGTTAGAAAGTGGCTTCGCTAGACGAGACTTGATCTTGGAAGGAAAGAAACAATAAAGCCAACACCAAGTGAATTACTTTTAGAAGCTAGGGTATGATGCATAAGATCATTGTTTGCATTGTTTTCAATCACTAACTGCAGTTTTGTTATGGCTTTTGTTATCAGTAATGGTGTCAACTTCAAGGCTGAATAACCAGTTAAGCCAGTGATTGGTCTGGATTACTGCAGCAGTGATGAAAAAGAACACAAAGTACAGGGTTTGCCGTAAAACTGGGGTCAAAACCTAGAATCCAGTAGATTGCAGTAGATGGGGTGATAGGTCCTTGAAGGTTGCAGTACCATTAAGGGACAGAATAGAACATACTGGTAGAATTGTGGGGGTACTGAGATTTACTATCCTGTGGGACTTGCCTTGAAAAGCTGTGTAACATTGGGACCCTACTGCTGCATATGCATAGTAGCAGTCACCAGGAAAATGTCAATGAGAACTCCTAAGGAACAATGGAATCATGTGGAAGAGCTATGTTGAGACCAGGAGAGACACCAAAACAAAAAACAAAAGTGTGGTCTGATAGGCTGATGTCAGCAGGAGAGAAGCACACCAGGCAGATAATCCCAATCAGCAGGCAAAAGGATAGTCAAAATAAAGTTCAAAACTGGAAGCACAGACGAACACAAAGTAAGTCGCTGAGAGGACCCATTCCAGGCCAGTCCATCTTTTATTATCTGTGATCACCTGCAGAAGTCCACTCAAAAAAATGCCAGTCACAATCTGTGAACACCTAGACACACAAACTAAGCTTATTTCAAGGGTGTGTACCTGATGCCTCGTGTGGTCTATAGTGTCTCATTACATCAACAGCCCCTTTTTCTGTTGTTTCCAGTCTTGTGCCCCGACCTAGCCTGTTTTTTGGCCATTGATATTGCCAGCTGTCTGACCTGACCTAGCTTGTTTCTTGACCATCCCTATTGCCTGCTTCATGTCCTGACCAAACCTGTTTCTTGACCATTGCTATTGCCAGCTGCCTGTCCTGACCTGGCCTGTTTCCTGACCATCACTATTGCCAACGACCAGTCCTAACCAAGCCTGTTTCTTGACCAGTGCTATTAACAGTTTCTGGTCCTGACTCAGACTGTTTTATGACCTGTGCTATTGCTAGATGCCTGTCCTGACCTAGCCTGCTTTTTTTACCATTGCTATTGCCAGTTGCCTGACGTGATATGTCCAATTTCCTGACCATCTCTTTTGCCAAGTGCCTTACCTGACCTGGCCTGTTTTCTGAATATTTGCTTTTGTCAGCTGCATGTCCTGATCTAGCCTCTTTCCTGGCCATCTCTATTGCCAGATGCATGTCATGACCTCACCTGTTTTCTGCACCTGCCTTGTCAGCTGCCTGTCCAGATCTGGTTTGCTTTGTGACTACTATTGCTTACTTCTGTCCCACTCTAGTATCTACTCCTGTGTTAAGATGTAGTTTGTACCAGTCTCACAACCCCACTGTCCATCACTGTTTCCAGTGATACCTCTGACTCAAATGGAGGTATAAGAGCTAAAGGTTCAGCCTGAAGCTCTTGTTTCAGTCACTCTTCACTGGGTCCTGCTCCTATTTCTGTAGTGAAGGTTCCAGTGATGTTTCTGGCTTAACTAGCGATGTCTACTCTAATGGATCAACCAGTGTCGCTTGATCCAGCCACTCACTTTGCTCAACTGAATGCGGGCTCTGACTGCAATGATTAATTCTTCATGACTGTTCCAGCTAACTTTGACTGTGGGTACCTTGCCAGAAGAGAAACCAATGAGTGGTTCTTCAGTCTTGCATAGCCTCTGCATAGTGGGTTCCTCTAGGAAGTAGAGTAATTGTTGCACAATTGAACCATGTAAGAGACATTTTGAATGCACACAGAAGTTTTCCTAGACGTCTCTATTGCCATCTTCCTGTCCAGACCCATCCTGTTTCCTGGCCATCTATATTGTCAGCTGTCTGTCCTGACCTCACCTGTTTTATGACTACCTGCCTCGCCAGATTCCTGTCCATATCTGACTTGCTTTCTGACTACTACTACTTTGTTGTGTCCCACTGTAGTATCTATCATGTGCTAAAAGTAGTCTGTACAGGTCTCACCACTAGGGGTGGGCAAAAGTTGTTGCCGTGTTCCCACAGGAAATTTTACAAAAACCACGTTGTTATCCGCTTTTTCGCGGGAAAATCCACTTTAAAACTAGCTGTTAAAATTTTCAATTTTTTTGCCAATTGGCCAATTTTTTTCGCCATTTTTTCAATGGCTAGAAAGTTTCCACCCATTGATTTACTTTGTTTTTGCACTTCCGCTATAAAAACGTGATGTTTTCGCTGAAGGCAGACACAATAGAAGCAGCTACAGAGCGAGATAGACATGCTGTGCTGTTCTCTTGTGATATTTTCCAAAAAGTGAGGCAGGAAAGGCTCATAGTGACTCCTATCACTATGAGCAGGGTAAAAAATGATCAATGGAGGAGCTGGAATGACCATTATGTGTCCACTGAGTCTGAGGAGGAAGGGACCACTACTGTACCAATGCTGTCCAGTTCCCCTAAATCACCCCAAGGGTTCATGGGGAATTTAATGGGAAGGGAGGGAGAAAAGGGAATGGGAAGGAAGGGAGAAAAGGGAATGGGAAGGGAGGGAGAAAAGGGTAGTACTAGTGAGAGCAGGATAGGCCAGCTGCCTGAGCCTGCTGAAAGATGTGCTGCCCCTGCTGCCAGTGCCACCATTGCTATACCTGCAGCCACTAGTGTTGTACCTGCTGTCAGATGTGCTGCCAATAATGTTGAACCTGCTGCCAGTGCTAAACCTGCTGCCAGTGCTGAACCTGCTGCCTCTGATGAACATTCTGCCACCAATACTTTGCCTGCTGCTAGTGTTTCTTGTAGTACTCAGGGGTGGAAGGAGAAAATTATGCCATGTGTGACAGCAGGGGTCCCTCTGTCACATTGCTCATCACCTCCTCCAAGCAGCAGTGAGATGTCTGGAATAGAGCAGCATCATGTAGGGACAAGTGGTGGTGGTGGTGTTGGAGAAGATGGGGTGGAAGAGACATTGATGGCCTTTTTATCAGAAACTGAGAAGGAATTGGAGACAGGGATGAGGATAGGCATCACCACCACCACTACCAATCAGCTTTTGGAATTAGCGGAAATTGCAAGTGCTCTAATTTCTGAGATGAAAGGGCAGCAGGGTGCTGAGGATAAGGTTATTGTGCCACAGACAACTGTGGGCACAGTGGGAATGGGTTCAACAAGTAATGCAGGACTAGGACAGGTTCCACTTCCCAACCCCAGCAATACTCGTGGTCCTTGTTGCAGTGCTAAATCTGAGTCAGTAGCAGCAAAATTATCAGCTGCCAAAAAAGTGAAGGGGAATGTGGAGGACAAGAAGAAAGAGGCCATTCTTCTCCACCTTTCCCTATCCCTCCCCCCAAAAGTCATGGGTGTGGGACTATTATTCTCTTCCGGCAGGCACAGTACAGTCATCATCAGCAATGGTACAGTGCAAAATTTGTGACAAGTTAGTGAGAAGGGGAAAGGAGGGAACACACCTTGGCACAACCGCCCTGATAACACACATGAAACACAGACACCATGGAATTTACTCCAAACATGTTAAAGCCAAACACCCGTTACAGAAATCTAGCACCACTGTTACTGTACCCCCTGACTCTCCAGACAGGTGGAGATCAAAGAGGAGGAAGAATAAAGAAACCTAGATAGACACTGGAAGTTCCATGACGAGCGAAACAACTAGCTCGCCATCAACATCACCTTCTTCCTCTAGGGTAACAAGTATATCTCCTGCCAATCCACCTCGTTCATCGCTGCCTCCCCTGCCAAATGATAGCCACTCTGTTAATATTAGGATATGGCAGTTCATCTCTACCCATTGCACACTGTCGTGCACTGACCACACATGCCAGTGTGGTGGAGTAGAATCGATACCAGGTCATCAGGTGGCATCTGAGGAGATTCCATCCCGCAGAATATGCTAGGATTCTGGCAGGGAGGGTTCATCATTACTATTAAACTGTCAGCAAGTTGTCATGTGTCCTTAGCGGGGTCTGGACAAGGGGTACAGTGACAGCGGAAGTACTTGGTTTTGGGTGTCATGGTGTTTAGATTCAGTTGGGACCCAGATGTTATTTACCACACACACACTGTGCACATTACAGTTGCTGATGGAAGCCACAGTTCCTGTTCTCAAGGGAAAAATATATATTCTAATAACAACACACCCATGATGATTTTGGAGGAGGGGCAGGTGGAGGAGATTTAATGGCCAACTTCTTCTTTTCTCCACATATACTGGGGGCTACTTATTCTTCTGCTACTGCCTCAGGCTCATCACTGGAGCCAGTCGTGGTAAGTGGAACCTTCATCATCCATGTTACTGCTATTGTTGATCCCATTCCCTTTAAGCTGCCTAATCATCCTGCTGCTTAAACAACTCAGCAGCAGCAGTACTAACAGCAGTTGCCATGTAAGAGACATTTTGAATGCACACAGAAGTTTTCCTAGACGTCTCTATTGCCATCTTCCTGTCCAGACCCATCCTGTTTCCTGGCCATCTATATTGTCAGCTGTCTGTCCTGACCTCACCTGTTTTATGACTACCTGCCTCGCCAGATTCCTGTCCATATCTGACTTGCTTTCTGACTACTACTACTTTGTTGTGTCCCACTGTAGTATCTATCATGTGCTAAAAGTAGTCTGTACAGGTCTCACCACTAGGGGTGGGCAAAAGTTGTTGCCGTGTTCCCACGGGAAATTTTACAAAAACCACGTTGTTATCCGCTTTTTCGCGGGAAAATCCACTTTAAAACTAGCTGTTAAAATTTTCAATTTTTTTGCCAATTGGCCAATTTTTTTCGCCATTTTTTCAATGGCTAGAAAGTTTCCACCCATTGATTTACTTTGTTTTTGCACTTCCGCTATAAAAACGTGATGTTTTCGCTGAAGGCAGACACAATAGAAGCAGCTACAGAGCGAGATAGACATGCTGTGCTGTTCTCTTGTGATATTTTCCAAAAAGTGAGGCAGGAAAGGCTCATAGTGACTCCTATCACTATGAGCAGGGTAAAAAATGATCAATGGAGGAGCTGGAATGACCATTATGTGTCCACTGAGTCTGAGGAGGAAGGGACCACTACTGTACCAATGCTGTCCAGTTCCCCTAAATCACCCCAAGGGTTCATGGGGAATTTAATGGGAAGGGAGGGAGAAAAGGGAATGGGAAGGAAGGGAGAAAAGGGAATGGGAAGGGAGGGAGAAAAGGGTAGTACTAGTGAGAGCAGGATAGGCCAGCTGCCTGAGCCTGCTGAAAGATGTGCTGCCCCTGCTGCCAGTGCCACCATTGCTATACCTGCAGCCACTAGTGTTGTACCTGCTGTCAGATGTGCTGCCAATAATGTTGAACCTGCTGCCAGTGCTAAACCTGCTGCCAGTGCTGAACCTGCTGCCTCTGATGAACATTCTGCCACCAATACTTTGCCTGCTGCTAGTGTTTCTTGTAGTACTCAGGGGTGGAAGGAGAAAATTATGCCATGTGTGACAGCAGGGGTCCCTCTGTCACATTGCTCATCACCTCCTCCAAGCAGCAGTGAGATGTCTGGAATAGAGCAGCATCATGTAGGGACAAGTGGTGGTGGTGGTGTTGGAGAAGATGGGGTGGAAGAGACATTGATGGCCTTTTTATCAGAAACTGAGAAGGAATTGGAGACAGGGATGAGGATAGGCATCACCACCACCACTACCAATCAGCTTTTGGAATTAGCGGAAATTGCAAGTGCTCTAATTTCTGAGATGAAAGGGCAGCAGGGTGCTGAGGATAAGGTTATTGTGCCACAGACAACTGTGGGCACAGTGGGAATGGGTTCAACAAGTAATGCAGGACTAGGACAGGTTCCACTTCCCAACCCCAGCAATACTCGTGGTCCTTGTTGCAGTGCTAAATCTGAGTCAGTAGCAGCAAAATTATCAGCTGCCAAAAAAGTGAAGGGGAATGTGGAGGACAAGAAGAAAGAGGCCATTCTTCTCCACCTTTCCCTATCCCTCCCCCCAAAAGTCATGGGTGTGGGACTATTATTCTCTTCCGGCAGGCACAGTACAGTCATCATCAGCAATGGTACAGTGCAAAATTTGTGACAAGTTAGTGAGAAGGGGAAAGGAGGGAACACACCTTGGCACAACCGCCCTGATAACACACATGAAACACAGACACCATGGAATTTACTCCAAACATGTTAAAGCCAAACACCCGTTACAGAAATCTAGCACCACTGTTACTGTACCCCCTGACTCTCCAGACAGGTGGAGATCAAAGAGGAGGAAGAATAAAGAAACCTAGATAGACACTGGAAGTTCCATGACGAGCGAAACAACTAGCTCGCCATCAACATCACCTTCTTCCTCTAGGGTAACAAGTATATCTCCTGCCAATCCACCTCGTTCATCGCTGCCTCCCCTGCCAAATGATAGCCACTCTGTTAATATTAGGATATGGCAGTTCATCTCTACCCATTGCACACTGTCGTGCACTGACCACACATGCCAGTGTGGTGGAGTAGAATCGATACCAGGTCATCAGGTGGCATCTGAGGAGATTCCATCCCGCAGAATATGCTAGGATTCTGGCAGGGAGGGTTCATCATTACTATTAAACTGTCAGCAAGTTGTCATGTGTCCTTAGCGGGGTCTGGACAAGGGGTACAGTGACAGCGGAAGTACTTGGTTTTGGGTGTCATGGTGTTTAGATTCAGTTGGGACCCAGATGTTATTTACCACACACACACTGTGCACATTACAGTTGCTGATGGAAGCCACAGTTCCTGTTCTCAAGGGAAAAATATATATTCTAATAACAACACACCCATGATGATTTTGGAGGAGGGGCAGGTGGAGGAGATTTAATGGCCAACTTCTTCTTTTCTCCACATATACTGGGGGCTACTTATTCTTCTGCTACTGCCTCAGGCTCATCACTGGAGCCAGTCGTGGTAAGTGGAACCTTCATCATCCATGTTACTGCTATTGTTGATCCCATTCCCTTTAAGCTGCCTAATCATCCTGCTGCTTAAACAACTCAGCAGCAGCAGTACTAACAGCAGTTGCCACTCAGGAGGACATTTGACAGTGGCCACTGGCCAACATGACCTGCTGGCATTTGGCCAGTAGGACATTTGTATTTTTTTCTCAGGGCTTGTGTTTTGAAAAAAAAAAAAAAAAACTAGTCTTACAAAAAAATAAACAATTTTTGGGGGGTTTGTTTCTAACAAGCCTAAGTCCTACAAATCAGTGTTTCCTTAGGGCTTGTGCCAAACTACCTTAAGTCCTACAAATCAATGTTTCCTTAGGGCTTGTGCCAAAGTAACTTAAGTCCTACAAATCAACGTTTCCTTAGGGTTTGTGCCAAACTAGCTTAAGTCCTACAAATCAATGTTTCCTTAGGGCTTGTGCCAAACAAGCTTAAGTCCTACAAATCAATGTTTCTTCAGGGTTTGGGCCTCTAATACGTCTAAGTCCCACAAAGGCCTCTAACAACAAATCAAACAAATCATCCTCTACAAAATACTCTATCAAGTCAAGTATCAGTCCACCCCAGTGGCAGCTTATGTCAGGGGGTTCCTGTCTCTGTCACTTTAAATACAAATGTCTTATTTTATTTTATTGATTTAGTTTTTTTTATTAACTGTCCCCCCAGTAGCAGTCAAGAAACACCCCCGAAACAAATTCCCTGTTCAAATGATTCATTCCTTCACCAACACAGGCACCCTCCTCAGACCCCTTTATACCATGTCTTATAGCTTTTATTTTATTTTATTTAGGATTTCTTTTTTATTAAGCGCCCCCCAATCCCCGGAAACAACCCCCCAAAAACATTCCCTGTTCAACTGATTCTTTCCCCACACCCCACCAACACAGGCACCCTCATGCCCCTTTTATACAATGCCTTTGTGAAATAAAATATTATTTGTAATGTGTTGTGTGTAACTTCTATGTTCCCATTGATTTCAAAGGGTGAAAAAAAAAACAGAAAATCTGCACTTTTTGCTGGAAATTTTTCACCAAGCAGAAAGTGCCATTTTTCACTGATTTCAGTTTGAGGCGTAAAATTTCGCCCATCCCTACTCACCACTCAACTGTCCATCACTGTTTCCAGTAATACCTCTGGCTCAGCTGGAGGTCTAAGACTTAACAGCTCAACTGCAGGCGGTTCCTAAGGTTCCAGCGATGCTTTTGGCTCAACCACTGTTTGTTCCCGTTACTCACCATTCTCAACTGGAGGAGGTCTCTGACTGCAATGATTCATTCTCCAAGACTTTTGCAACTAGCTTTGACTTTGCGTATCTTGCTAGAAGAGAAATCAATGAGTCTTTCTTCACTCTTGCAAGCCTCCAAGTAGTGGGTCCCTCTAGCAAGTAGCAATAGAGTTGAACAATGGAATCAAGTAAGATGCACTTTCAATGCAGACAGAAGTACACCACTAGCTGGAACTTAAAGGGATAGTAGTGTTTCATAACAAAAGCAGCTCTAATTAATCATCATAGTATTTGGACCTTGGAGAGTGTTATTTCAATTCTGTCAGAGTTGTAGTTCAAGAGTAACTGAAAGATAAATTATCCCCCTCCCACCCCTTTTACTTATGTAACACTGCTCAGCCAGAGCAGCAGGGTGTGTTCAAGTGGATTGCAGAGAGGGACAATCTTCAATTAAGATAAGGGAAAAACCTGAAAAGCTTGTCATGGGGGGCAGGGTTTTCATTGTTTTCATAGTAAGAAGATTGTCACCTGCCGTGAGCTGTCTGGTCTAGCAACCAGATTCCACATCTGAGGGGAGGTGACATACACTAGGTAAAAGGGGCGGGATGGGGAAACTTTATCATTCAATTACTGTTGAACCACAATTCTGACAGTATTGAAATAACGCTCTCCATGGCTCATATACTATGAAGATTAATTGGAGCTGCTGTTTTTGTGAAACATTAGTATCTCTTTAAAGGGATAGTAATGCTTCAAAATTGCTATCCCTTATATTGAAGCCCTTGTAAAACTGAATAAAATGCCACCAGCAGCATCTCTCAAACCTTTATGGTTTGCGAGATAGCCGCTTTTAAACTTCGCTCCCCCTGCCTCTCTGCTGACACCATCGTTTTTGCTGCAGAAGGTAAATCCCTTCTTTGAATCAAGCGGAGGCTCTTCAGCACAGCCAGATCTCGTTATAGAAGAAAAGATCCTTCACTAAAACGGTCTTCTATGTGTGCTTGGTAACCAAACACACACGTAGATGACCGTTTTAGTGAAGGATCTTGTCTTCTATAACGAGATCTCGGCTGTGCTAAAGAGCCTCCGCCGGTCCCGGGACCGGATTTCCCTGCTGCAGCAAAAACGCTGACGTCAGCGGAGAGGCAGGTGGGAGCGAAGTTTAAAAGCGGCTATCTCGCAAACCATAACGGTTTGAGAGATGCCGCTGGTGGCATTTTATTCAGTTTTACAAGGGCTTCAATATAAGAGATATCAATTTTGAAGTATTACTATCCCTTTAAAGGAAAAAGGGGAAAACAAAAGCCAGGAGTGGAGTTACACGTAGCAGGGTCTGACACACATATATATAAGCGAAACACAGACTACATGAATTACATATTCTAATGCCTGCACTGAGCTTCTCATATCTTCTTTCCAAACTCAGCACTTGACCTTGAATGAGAAACCCAGTTATTATATAGAGATGTGTGTCTTTATCAGTGTGTAGACAATCAGAGTAGGGCAGGTAATTATCAATATCTGGACACCTTAACTTCATTATATTAGTAATACATACCCAGTGTTTGTCATTATAATTGTATTTAGAAAGTAGGTTGGGTCATTATCAAAATAAAGACACCCAAAGCATGCAGAGCAGTGTGCATCATTATCAGTGCAAATACAATCATGATAATTATACAGAGTATTGTAAATCATTCAGTGCAATGACAGTCAATGCAATTATGCAGAGCAGTGTGCATGATTATCAGTACAAAGATAGTCAGTGTCATTATGCTGAGCAGTCTATGATACAGAGCAGTGTGTATTATTATCAGTGTAAAGATAAGCAGTGTCCTTGGAGAACTGTACATTACTGTAAATGTAAATTCATACAGTGCTATTAAAGGGCAGTGTGTGTCAGTATAAGTGTGAAGCCAGTCAGTGTCATTATGCAGAACAATATGCATCATTATCAGTATAAACTAGAGGTAGGTAACCTTTGCCTTATCAGCTCTTGGACACGAAAACGCCCATTATCCCCAACCAGATGAGGTAGCTATGGTACCCTCCAGCAAGCGAGCCAAAGGGTACCTACCCGTTACAAAAGCAGTGTACATAATTTTCAATGATAAGCAACATGAACCATTTTATAGAGCTGTCATTATCAGTGTGTAGACCAGTGGTAATCATCCAGGGTGCAGTGGCACTTTAATGTGCCATGGGAACCAGCTCAGGGTGCTCCATTTTTTCCATGAAGATTTTGATTTAAATGTTAAAGGAGCAGTAAAAAAAAAAAAAAAAAAAAAAAATATATATATATATATATATATATATATATATATATATATATATATATATATATATATATATATAACCAATAAATGAATCGGCAGTGGCACTCACTGAAAAATAACAACCAGAAATCTGGTGCACATCCCATAAAAGTTTACAGATACTATCAGCCTGGGCTTACCGGGAGGAATGGCACACAGCAAATAAAGATTCTAAATTCTCAGAATTTATTTAAGTATAGCTGCATTTCACCAAACGTTTTCAGTCCTTGAGCGGACCGAAAACGTTTGGTGAAATGCAGCTATACTTAAATAAATTCTGAGAAATTAGAATTTTCATTTGCTGTGTGTCATTCCTCCCGTATGCCAGGCTGATTGTATATATATATATATATATATAATATATATATATGTATATAGTAGGGCGTTCCTGTTGAGTAAAATAAGGGTACTACTGCTGCTGACAAATGCATATTTCCAGAGTTATTACAGTTTAAACTGTGTTTTTTCACCTTAGTAGTGCCCTCTAGTGGTCAAATTCCAATTAGTTATTCCGTTGCATTCTAATGGAGAGGTAAGTCAGTGACATACATTTTTCATAGAATGTTATATCAACTACTGAGTCACTGAGTCAGTTGAAACAATCAGGAAGTAAACACAGTAAATTCACTTCCTGATTATTCCAACTGTTATACATTTGAATAAAACAATTGACAGAGTTGGGAGTGCCCTTGTTTTACTCAGGAGGAAAAGCTCTACAACATTACTCCATTGACAAAGCCTATATTATAATTCACTAGAGATGTTTGTCAGAAGCCGTCATGCATAGTAGAGATGGCTGCACCCGCTGCAGTCATGCGCAGTACTGACTGCCTGAATGTGCCGCGGCTGATACAGAGTGGGGTGCTCTAAATTCAGACCGGAGTCCTCTCTGTGCACCTTCCTGGGACC
This sequence comes from Rhinophrynus dorsalis, assembly GCA_037306005.1. Classification (NCBI taxonomy): domain Eukaryota; kingdom Metazoa; phylum Chordata; class Amphibia; order Anura; family Rhinophrynidae; genus Rhinophrynus; species Rhinophrynus dorsalis. The sequence goes on from CM074722.1 coordinate 29,819,872, forward strand.
GCTTGGTGCCAGGAAGGTGTTCAGAGAGGACTATGGTCTTAAAGGGATAGTAATACTTCGTTTTAACTTTATTTTATTTTGTAGGCATTAAAAAAACATGAAGAACGATATAAGTCTTATCTCTCAAACCTTTATGGTTGGAGAGATATTCACAAGCAAAGTTTCCCTCCCGCCCTTTTACCTAGTGTAAGCCATCTCTTCTCAGATGTGGAATCCAGTCCATAGACCAGACAGATAACAGCAGGGGACAATCTTCTTCTATGAGAACAATGAAAGCCCTGCCCCCTTGACAAGTTTTTCAGGTTTTTCCCTTATCTTAATTGAAGATTTTCCCTCTCTGCAGTCTACCTGGCACCGCCTTCTGCTCTGGCTGAACAGTGTTACATCAGTAAAAGGGTCGGGATGGGACACTTTGTCATTGAATTACTCTTGAACTACAACTCTGACAGAATTGAAATAACACTCTCCAAAGTCCAAATACTATGATGATTAATTAGAGCTGCTTTTATTATGAAACATTGCTATCCCTTTAATTCGGAGTGCCCCTCTCCGTATCAGCTGCGGTGCATTCTGGCTGTCAGTACAGCACATGACTGCAGCTCTATCATATGTTGGCCCGTGTACACGGACTTTAAAACTAGTTACGGATAAAGTGTAAGGGGTTCCGTGAAAAATCCAGATTGCATGTTAGGGTGCCTTGTATGAGTAAAGCTCGAGAACCCCTGGTATAGACCTTCAATATAAATATCAGAGCAGCAATAATTTCTTCATGCAATGCATAATTTTCCCCACCAAAAGAAACACTCTGGGGATTATGCACTAAGGCGTGATAAAGAGGTGATACAGCAGAGATGTCTTCTTCAGTGATATCACTTCTTCAGGTCCTATGTTATTCAATGGAGCCTTTGCAATAAGGGGCTGGATTCTATTGCAGGAGATAAATGTTACCTCCCGTTTTATCAAAAAATTTCCTATTGAAGTCTGTGGGAAACCTTAGTACATAGGCTTCATAGAATTACATGTGACTTGGAAAAGTGATATCACTGGAGAAGTCATCTCCACTTCATCACGCCTTAGAATATCCCCTCTGTTTTTTATGAGATTGCTTGTAAAATTGTTCATGCTGATGAGATAGTTGTCACTGCAGGGCTTATAATTTGAAGTTCTTTGCTACTAGCCGGACCTGAAAAGTTACTCGCCACTGCAATCCATAACATACCCACCAGGGCTGAATTTCTACTCGCCAGGGCTAAATTTTCACTCGCCAATGGCTAGTGGCGAGTGGAAATTTTGAGCCCTGGTGACTGTATTCTCTTAGATGCCATTTTGTTCACTTGGTTGTCTTTTTGGATACACATTGTTCTGTATATTATGGAGTTATGTGGGTTTTTCCTTTTCCATACAAAATGTTTTCTCCTTTTCATTCTAGCTGCTTTTTCACCATATTTCAGTAAACTTAAAGGAGCAGTAAACTTTTTTTTTATAAAAAAACACATTTTATAGATCTTTTCCTGCTGAATAAAACAAGGTCACTCCCACTGCTGTCAGATGTTTTATTCAAAAACTAGTTGAACAGCCCACTACACGGGCACACAGTGCCACTGCCACCCGGACGCAGGGCAGTCACGCACAGTAGAGACTGCATGCGCCACGGCTGATATAGAGCTGGACGCTCCTTCGGAGCACCCAGTTCTGTATCAGCAGCGGCGCGGGCAGTCTCTACTGCACATGACTGTAGCACGCGCAGCAATGTATACTGCGCATGTCGCGACGTTACACACGATTTAGCCAATTATTATATAGATTTATAGCAGTTCATATAATCAGGAAGTGAATTTACTGTGTTTACTTCCTGATAATTCTGACAGGAAGTGACAGGCAGTTTCTATCACATTCTATGGAGAACTGTATGTCTCTGACCTTTCTGACTTTCCTCGCCATTAGAATCTACCAGGAAATCTAACTACAATTTGATCACTAGAGGGCACTGCTAATGTAAAAAAACATGGGTTTAAACTGTAATAACTCTGGAATTATAAATCTCTGGGCAGTGGGAATACCATTATTTTACTCAATAGGAAAATCCCTACAATATAAATTTTTCATAAAAAAAGTTTACTGCTCCTTTAACTGTTATGACTGACAATGATGGTACTTATGAAGTGCACTCAAATGTGTTTAAATATGTACAATTGCTGATCATTGCAAGAAAGGTTTTTCTAAAGGCGAAGTACATTGTATTATTTCAAGTAGCTTGCCTAGCTTATGTTTGCCTGTAATCACTCCAAGTTATTTGAGTAAATGAAAATTAAAAACTCAGTACAGATTAGAGATTTCTATTATACAGGATCCCTGTAGTTAATTGAAGTGGGTGGGGCAGACTTCCATATAAATGGGCCGTTCTAGTTTTTGAGGCCCACACCCACTCACTACAGGTGATTCCTGTGTGAAAGCTGTTCAATTTAGCCATGAGACATTAGACAGATTCAGCTTTTAATATAAAACATTTTTGTAACCCAGTAAATATGACAATATATAATAGATAGGACTCACTTCAAACAGGGTGCATTAACAAGGCAAGTGAGCTTAAAGGGATAGTAATACTTGGTTTTATCTCTATTTTATTTTGCAGACATTAAAAAAAACATGAAGAACGATATAAGTCTTATCTCTCAAACCTTTATGGTTTAAGAGATATTCACAAGCAAAGCTTGCCCTCCCGCCCCTTTTACCTAGTGTAAGCCATCTCTTCTCAGATGCGGAATCCAGTCCATAGACCAGACAGATAACAGCAGGGGACAATCTTCTTCCTGTGAAAACAATGAAAGCCCTGCCCCCCTTGACAAGTTTTTCAGGTTTTTCCCTTATCTTAATTTAAAATTGTCCCTCTCTGCAATCTACCTGGGCTCCTTCCTTCTGATCTGGCTGAACAGTGTTACATCAGTAAAAGGGGCAGGATGGGGATACTTTGTCATTGAATTACTCTTGAACTGCAACTCTGACAGAACTGATATAACACTCTCCAAAGTCCAAATACTATGATGATTAATTAGAGCTGCTTTTATTATGAAACATTGCTATACCTTTAAACATATTTTAGCCAAACTATTTGACAAAGCACTAATTTTTGAAACAAGTGTTAGAATAATGTTAGAATAATGTGTGCTCTACACTTAGGTAAATTGCATGAATCAGTGTAAGATTGAGGTCTGTGGTCAGTTTTAAAGTATCCACCTCCCGCCACTTTTACTGATATAACAATGCTCACCTCAGAGCAGCAGGGAGGTGCTCAGGTAGATTGCAGAGAGGGACAATCTTCAATTAAGATAAGGGAAAAAGCTGAAAAACTTGTCAAGGGGGGCAGGGCTTTCATTGTTCTCATAGGAAGAAGATTGTCCCCTGCTGTTATCTGTCTGGTA